>NW_012193650.1:80933-143430 GCF_000504015.1 Erythranthe guttata
GATTCTAATACTCTAGATTCAATTATTGTATTCCTACGCAATTAATTCTAGAACACAACATGAAGCACAAATCTCAAAAATGGCTACCTAAGAGATTAACTATATTCTTATGTTAATGATACAAAGGCTCTTATACCCAAGTTCTAATTACTAACCCGATCTTTCGATTCATGCGATTAACAATAACAGAAAAGCACATAAAGTGGCCAGTTTCATGCACTTAATAAAACAAGTAGAAGAAATAATCCGGAGTTAAAACTTGCATAAAATCATGGAAAGGGGTTCATAAATCCAACATAGGGTTCAAAATAAAATCCTAGAATTAAAAGAGTTAGCTACTCATGATTAAAATAAAAACGAAATTAAAATAATTCATGGAAGATAAAACTATGATTGGAGTCCTCGAATTCTTCGTTATTGCTTCTTTGCTCTTGAAATTGCGTAAAAAGAAAGGATCCTCCATTGTGTTCTTGAATTGGTCTTTTATAGGGTGGGAAAGTTGGAGAAAAATACAGTTTCCTTGTGCAATTAGAAGTCCCTTACTGCACCTCTACGCCTTCTCAGACCCCCGTCTGGATTTTCAGTTCAAATTCCAGATGTGGGTCTAAAATCCATAAACTATGTTTTTCCAAGGAGAATCTAGACGAGGGTCTGAAATCTAGAAACTATGTTCTTCAGACTTTTGAATTCTTCACTTTTCGCCCACCTTTTCTTCTAAATTGCGGTTTTGACCCTATATTTATTCAGTTCTTAAATTTGTATCTGAAACACAATAAATCAACACTTTAAGCATCAATTATCAATAAAATACACCAACATCTCTAATTAAAAGATAAAATTAATTGTAAAAATATACACTTAACAATTATTTATGTAATTTAGAAACTACAATGCCTATGTGATATCAAATATGTCCAATGGTGATATCTTTAACGGTTGTTTTTTGGGCCATGTTAGGTGCAAGTTCCAATATGCCAGCCATAGATCCGTAGTAACAGAAAAAGGGAAATAAATAGACTGCAAATTAGCTCAAGCAAAGAGCTGCATGTAGTATCAAACGGCTCAGTTCTCGTTTTTAGTGGTCAATCGAGAAGATCCAAGTTTTGGTGGCAACTCCAAAACGGAAATACACACCAAGCAACAACCACTGACCCAAAACCCTGGATCTACCCAAAACTAACATTGAGTTTACTCACCAACACATGCACAGTCAACTCAGTCACAACTCACCCTCTCCACTCAGCACAAATCCTAGATTTCCTCACTCAGAGATCTAAAATTACTCACATAAGAGTATTGGAGGTGAAAATACTCGATTTGAATTAAAGGTAAAGTCTATCTTGTCACTCTCTCTCACCACAGTATTTATACACGTAGTTTCAACTGTGAGCAGCATTAAATGTAATGCGGCGGCAAGGACACCCATTGTCTGGCAAGACCTGCAACGGTGTCGCCGGAAAACGACAATGGATGACGAAGTACTGTAGAGAGAGAATGGGATAAAAAGACAAAAAAATGACACAGATGAAATGACATGCTAGCGTTTGAGAGGGAGTAAGAAAAACGGAAATGGACGTCCAGGATCAGTTACACAAAATGGACGATCAAGATCGGGTAGTTGGCTTAAGTTGCTTTGGGCCCAATTTCCTTGAGTTGACTTCCATAATTAGAAGACTGGCCCATATCACGAAGACCATTTTATGGTCTCAATTTTTAACAAATTCTCCACCCGAGACCAAAAATGGATTTTCATGAACACACTTAATGGACTGGGATCATCATTGACGTAATTTTGAATCTTAAACACTAATCACATATATTTTAATATAAGATTCCAAATTTTTTTTCCACATAGGATGTAATCACAGAACTATCACACAAAAAGCTAAAAAGAACTTGCACACAACAAGTAGAAATCACAATTTCTATTTTAATCACGTTTTGAGATTATGTTCAGAATTCTCAAACACGATTTAAATTTCTCCACAGATAAGCACTTAGTACCCATGTCTGTAGAATTGAATCCTGGAGGAATTTTCTCAAGTTCTATAGCACCCTTTTGCACAACATCGCTGATAAAGTGAAATTAATATCAAAGTGTTTTGTTCTGTGATGAAAGACATGATTCTTGCACAAATGAATCCCTGATTGACTATCCGAAAATACCACAACCTTTTCTTTCAAAAAAACAATTTAAGATAGAAGCCCTTTTAACCAAATAGATTCTTTAATAGCCTCACTGGCAGCAATATATTCAGCTTCGGTTGTTGAAAGAGCAACTATATTTTGAAGTTGTGATTTCCATCTTATTCAAGATCCACATAAAGTAAACACATAGGATGATGTAGATTTTCTATTATCTCTATTATTAGCATTATTGAAATCCACATAGCCACATAGAACAATTTCTTTTTCACACTTAGAAAATTCAATTCCTTTTTTAATAGATCCTTTAAGAGATCTCATTAACCATTTCACAGCCTCCTAGTGAAGCAAGCCAGGGTTAGCCATGTACCTGCTCAAACAACTTATAGCATATGCAATGTCAGGTCTAGTGCTGACCATCAAGTACATAATAGAACAAATTGCATTAGCATAAAGTACAGATTTCATATCACATTTTTCAGGTTCAGTCTTTGGACACTGTTCCTTACGTAATAAGAAATGAGCAGCTGAAGGCACAGTAACAGATTTGGCATCTTTCATGCCAAATTTATCCAAGATCTTTCCACATAGGCAGATTGATTTAGAAACAAAGAACAATATTTTTTGTTCCTAATTATGTCTATACCTAGAATTCTTCCAAGCAAGGACTGGCAATAAACATGTCGTCAACATAAATCAAGTGGAACACATGAGATTGACCATCACTTTTGAAATACAAGGAAGGATAAAAAGCACTTCTTTTTAAACTTCAAAGATAGCATGCAAGCATCAAATTTTTTGTTCAATTGCTTAGGAGATTGGTTAAGGCTTTACAGAGATTTCTTCAACAAACAGATATAATTAGGATGTATATAATCAACAGATCCCTCATGTTGTTTCATAAATATTTGTTTATCAAGTTTACCATGAAGAAAAACAGTTTTAACATCTATTTGCTTAAGTTCCCAATCAAAATGATCAACTAGAGCAAGTATAACTTTGACAGTAGTGAATTTCGCAACATGAGCAAATAGTTCATTATAATTAATGCCTTTTCTTTGAGTAAAACCATTAGCTACAAACCTAGCTTTGTATCTCACATAATCATTTTCATTCTTTATCTTAAAGAGCCATTTACATTCAATCAAAGATCACTTAGCAGGTTTAGGAACTAGAATCCAAGTAGATTTAATTTCCTCTTTCATAGCAAAAAGCCACTTAGAAGATTCAACAAGTTTTAAAGCATCTTTATAGCAGTTAGGTTCATTTCCATCCAAGCAATCAAACACATTAAACACATAAGAGGCAAGCTGAAAAATCATCAAAATGGTGGGGTCTCCTAATTTCTCTTCTAGGTTTATCTCTAGCAAGTTGATAATCATGAAAATCATCAATATCAGGCAAGTCAGACTTCACATTTTGATCAAACATATTTTTACACACAACAGATGACACATCATCATCATCATCTTTCTCATTTTCATCCACTCCAGAGGGGATTTATCCACCTCACTATAAGCAGTGGAAGGTACAACAAATAAAGGCATATGCAAGCATGGAAAATTCATTTTCATTGAACACAATATTTCTACTGAAGATAGTTTTGAAATCACGTTCATTCTTTAGCCAACACCTATAACACGTTTTACTCCTTTTAGATAACCAATAAAAAACACATTTTATAGATCTAGGTTCTAATTTATCTGTTCTATATGAACAAAGGCAGAGCAGCCAAAAACTCTTAAATTAGACAGGTCAGCAGGTTTTCTAGACCATATAGTATCTGGCACATTTCCAGACAAAGGCACATAAGGAGATATATTTATTACATAAGCTGCAGTCAAAACAGCTTCACCCCAAAAAACTTTTGGCAAACCAGATGAATGCAACATGGAGCTAACTCTATCCATTAATGTTTTATTCATTCTTTCAGCTATACCATTCAGTTGAGGTGTATATGCAACAGTCCCATGTCTTCTAATGCGAAACTCAACACACAATGCATCAAATTCATGATTGCAAAATTCAGTGCCTATCAGTTCTAAGGTTCTAATTTTCTTGTTAGTCTGATTTTCAATGAAAGTTTTCCATTCTTTGAACTTATCAAACACATTAGGTTTTTGCACAAGTAAGAAAATAAACATTTTCCTTGAAAAATTATCTACCACATACAAGAAATAACTATTTCCACAAGGTGAAGAGATAGGTGCAGGACCCCAAACATTAGCATGAATATACTCAAGAATTTCAGTGCACTTTGAAGTATTAGGGAAAGGGGAATTGAGGAATTTCACTTTAGATTATTTACCCATAACTCATGAATCACATAGATGCATATCAGCAACAATATCACCTGTCAAGTAATTGTTTTTATGCATAATCCCTAATCCTTTACTATTTATGTGACCTAATCTTTTATGCCAAACATTAGTCATGTCGCGCTGGACATAATTCACATGTGAAAAAGAGACAGTAGATGCAACATACATATTGTGCATTCTCAAAGTTTAAAATGAAAGTAAGCCATCACGCATGATATTCATCATATCACCCCATCCACCCTTCTACTCAGAATCCTCAAAGATAGCACAAGACATCAAATTACTACTGAGCTTAAGAACATGTCTTACGTTTTTCAAGTTAAGCACACAGCCAGATGGAAATTTTAGACATACAGTTCCAATACCAAATACATTTCTCTTACTACTATCAGCCATGGACACAGAGCCATTTTTAGTTCAATGTAAGATGAAAAGATGCTTATGTGAGGTGTCATTTGATTTGAGCAAGCATAATACAACAACCAGTCATTATCACTCGAAGATGCAGACACATAATGCACATAATCAAAATATTCATCAGTAATCATAAACACATCACCCATGTTTTCAACAACTTGGTTAGCCTGTTAATTATTAACCTTATTCTCCTTTTTAGGTTCGAAATACCTATGAGCATAATGACTAGCTTTACCACAATTGTAACATTTCTTATGTTTGAGCTTAATCTTACTCCTTCATTTTCCCTTATTATGTTTTTATAATTTTTGATTACCAGAAGAAGAAGCCTTGTTTGAAAACTTGTTTTTATGATTATTTTTGACAAACTTAACTTCACCCAATGACTTGTTACTCTTATAGGTTTTAAAATCACGTTCCTTGTTTTTCAAACCATTTATAACAGTATCCAAAGTTATTTTTTCTCTACCATACTTCATAGCAAATTTTACATCACTGTATGAATCTGGAATAGCATTTAAAAGAACAATGGGGGTATATTCATCAATATTTTTATCCCCTTAACTTTATATCTTGCACAAGTTTTGTAAAAACATCAAGATTTTCATCTATATCTTGGTGAAAATCTAGATTGAATCTAAAAAACTTTTTTTAGCAAAAACATTTTTTAGGGTAAGGAGGTTTCAATATAGAGTTGTTCTAACTTATCCCATAATTCCTTACCAGTTTCAAGCTTACCAATCTTTCTAATCACAGAATCAGATAAGTTTAGAATAATCAGGGAATAAGCAAGTTCACAAGATCATCTTTCTCATCCTTTGTGGTTCTATCATCATAAGTTTGAGTTATGGCTTTAAAGTATTTCTGTTAAACCAAAACACCTTTCATTTTCATTTTATAAATAGCAAAATCACCCTTACCGTCAAATGAAGCTATTGGATAAGAATTCATATTCGCAAAGCAGGCAAGGTCACTCAAGATCAAACAAATACACACAAGCTCCACACAGACATCAACATGAAAATAAGGCACATAAGGTGCAAACAGACAGCAGCCTAAATAAAGCACATAAGTTGCAGACGGACAGCACCACACCAGCTGCACACAGACAACAACAGAAAGATAAAACACATACGATGATCACAGGAGGCCCCAATGAGCCACTGTGTTGCAGAGTGCACCAGACGGATTGAAAGCCAGGCTATCTCAGACTACCCCCTTCCCCAAATTCCTGCAACATTATGCAGTTCGGACAAAGAGATTCTGGTGTGGCAAGTACACTGAGTTAGACTAGACTCTGAAGGTAGTATATATAGCAATAGCGAAAGTATTCTCAAACCACTAAAGGTCCACCATAGGTATTCCAGGATTTGACCCAGGAATATGAGTAAGTGAGTACAAAAGCGATATTCTTAGCAAGATGAAGATAATAGAAGTTCAAATTTTTAGTTCGTTCCACTTATATATCTTTTTTTAAATATTGATTTTTCTTTAGCATTGAAATTTGCATATATCAATCAGTGAACATTATATTTTATCGCATGCATGTGTATATTTTATTTTAAGACATTATATTTTAAATGTGTGTATGCATTTGGACTATATACGAAGTTGAGCCAATTATATATCAGTGAACATTGAGACTACTTTCATTTTGTAAACGAGATAGATATGTAAGATGCCCATTATAATCCATAACCAATTAATATTATCTTAATATATATCATGTCACTACATGTTATATAAATATATATTTAAAAAAAATTGAATGTTCGCCTTTCTACATATAGTGAGGAATTTGCCAACAAATTTCAAATTTAGCGACATATATAGCCATGAATTTTTCAGTTGCTAAAATAGCAACGAATTGCTCGAGGGATTGTTCTATTGCTTAGAAACGATAGTAGTCATGGATTGTTCTGCTAACCTATAGATATGGATTATCATTAGTCGTACCTAAAAATTTAGCAACGCGAGTTTTATGTATGGAAATAGCTACGGTCATTATTCGTCGCTAAATATTGATTAGCAACAGATTTGTGTCATTTTGCAATGAATTTGTCTGTTGCTAAATTTTGATTTTCTAATAGTGTATATTTTTTTGTGAACGGGGACCAAATGTGAAGCCGAGGTAAACTGGAGGGAGCAAAAGTCTATTTTCCCACCTTAAAATCTAACAAAAAGATTAAAAATTGTAAAATATACTACTTAAACAAGTAAAAAACTTAGAAATGCAAACTTTAGGTCGGTGATTACGACTCTTTTGGCTTCAGAAGACACATAGATGTCAATTTTCTCGAACGCGGTTGGGTGAATCTAGAAAATTGAGCATAACTTCTACCTCTAGCCTTCTTTTTTACAAACCATTTTTTTTATGTTTGAAACTACACTTCAAAACTTTTTAAACATATATGTACGAATGGGCTATATTTAAAACATCTCTTATGCCAAAATTCTACTTTGTGAAACCAATTTATGTATCGAGAAGTGTTCAAATGAATAATTCACTTTGCACATAAATAAACAATTAAGCTTAGAAAAGTCCGCTTTGTGAAACCAAACAAATCTCCACTTGAAATACTGACAGTCTCGAGAGATGAGGGATTAATTTCAATGATAGGATGATGTGTTCCTAGAGAATTCTCTTGAAAATAGAATTGCTAGATATTATGGAGATTACTCACCTCAATAGTACTTGATAACATTAGACATCTTTGGAGGCGCATAGTTTCAATCAGAGGGCAAATTAAGATTATTTTGTCAAACATCTCTTCATTAATGTAGAGTTTTTCGAGATAAAGTTCTTTTATATGCTTAGAGAGTATCTTGTGATCTTCAATAGTCAAAATGAATATTCTCACACACAAATCTTGTTGGGTTTCGGGCACGCATACGCAGCGGAAAACAAAAATTTATGCGATTTAAACGACTTTAAAACACATAAGAACATGCCCGATAAATTAAATTCAATTAATTGCGTACCTTTGCGCTTCCAGCGAAAATAAAACAACATACATGCTAATAAATTTAACCGTACTTAAATCAATTAACATGCTCGCAATTTAAACCAAATAACATGCTTGCAATGATTAAAAACCGATTACACGTAATCACATAAAATCATACAAATACAAGCATGAAATCATAGTTTAAACTAAACCCTAAACGAAACTAGGGTTTCGTATATTTACCTCTTGACGCGTGAGGTAGGAGCGATTAGCACTTCGTGATTACTACGGAAACCAATCCGTAGAATCGGGGCAGCGGCGGTGCAACGGCAGCAGCGGCGCGTGAGGTCACGGCGGCGCGTGTAGTGTACGCGCGGCTTCGGGACGGCGCGTGGGGCAGCGTGCGGCTTCGGCTCGTGCGTTGCTCCTCGACTTTTCGATCTACAGTCTTCCTCCTCTCGGATTTCACCTCGTATACTTCGATCTACTAAATCGTGGCACTAGACACGAAGTAGTTAGAATAAAACGGAAGAAAAGAAAGGAGAAAGAATACCGAATCAAGGAACGGCCGACGAACGGCCGGTTCCGGCGACGGAGCGGCGACGGTGGTGCGGTGGTGGCCGCGCGGGAGAGAGGGCGAGAGAGAGAGGGTCGGCCGCTTTAGGGTTAGGGTTTCATGTTTTTTTGTAAGGGCTATAAGTCATGTATTTATAGTCCCTTGCATATAACCCTAGCGGGCTTAAGTTGGACTGGGCCCAACAGCTTAAGCTCGTTAGTTCCTCTACTTGCTCGTATCTCTCAATTCAATGACCGAAAAATTGCAACGATTACATTTTCGGAATCATTATAACTTCCTCGTCATTACGAGTGCCATCTCTTGTTTTCCAACTTTCCAAAAGTGGAAACCCTAGTTCAGTGGACTTTCTAAATTTGGAAACTTCTCGATTTAGAAAGTTCACTAACATGTTCGCCTATTCTTTTCCTTTTCTTATTCTCATTCGTAATTCCAAATTACGAATGTTGGATTCAATCATATTGACTTCCAATCATGCAAAGATAAACTATTTTATCTCTGACCGTTTATTCAAAGATCTCATGTGCACGAGCAGTGTGACCCTCGATGGTTCAGGTGTAAGCTAGCCGTGGGCCCACAACCCATTGTGGTCAAAACTCGTCCCCTTCGAGTTACGATTAAGATGAAGCTCGTTTCACCTTAATCACCCAACGAATCAAGATTGGCGTCTAGCAACTACGCGTCATGATTCCCTAGATACAAATGAAGTGCCTGCAAGAACCTTCAGATATAGTTAACGTACAGTACGGTCCCTTCGATACATATGTCCCGATCGAACTAGAGGCATTGGTTCATCGAGACCTCTTTATATGTTCGATGACGGTGCGATCGTTCCAAGTGTTGTAATCGTCACGTGCATGACTTAGAGAATCGAATTCTCTAATCATCACTTAGTCAGCTCTGGCCAGAGACTTAGAATGATTACAAACTTTCAGAACACACAGGCCATCCAAGACTATTCTAGCGATCGAATCCCCGACTACAATGCACAGACCTCCCACTAGATTTCGGACTGCACGAACACTGGCCCTTGGGATGGTCCTCGGTGGAACTCAGGGACAGGTCACGATACAGCTGGTCCTCTAGTGAAGTCACGGTGATGTCTAGGTCATAAGGACTAATGGTGTACAACTATACCATAGATATCTCTACTCGATTATTGGGAACCACTTAGAGATTTCTAGGGTGAGGGAGTTCAGTGAACTCGTCAACTTACGAGCACCCACTTATGCATGCCGATATCACAATACCGTTTACTGATGAGATGCAGTACACATACACTAGGTGCTAGTCTTAATGGGAAAGGCCGATATCCTCATTAGTGGCGTAACCCTTCGACTAGGAACACGTTTAACAGTTATAATACTTGAGTAAATATCTCACAATCCTAACGATCAATTACTAGTACTTGTAATAACTGTAAGGACTATATCTATGCTTGTGACAAAGGGACAAAGATATAGAATGCCAAGATGTTTTATCATTAATACGAATGAAGGTTCGTTTATTACAATAATAAATACGAAAGACCACAGCCACAAGTTGGCTTGTTGGTCACCTACTCTAACAAATCTTTGAGAGATTCAGCTTCAAAGACTATAGATGGCGGATGAACCTATCTGTATCAATTCAAATAAACTTTGTTACACTCATATTTTGAAGTAATGTGATCCATTTTTCAAGAAACAAAACCGATTCTTAATCATTATTGTAGCACAACCTTTGATCACAATACTGTATGTGTTACACTTACTATGTTTAATTTTAGGGTAAATTACACCCACAACCCTGAGGTATGTTAAAATAACTTCAAGATCCCTGTTGTATCAGTAGTTACAATTACCCCCTAAAACATTGTTAGAAACTCTAACAGGTTATTGCATTGGATACTTTGTTCCGATAAAGTTTTAACGGACTATTATTTTCAGCAAGTGGTGGAGACAACATATAGTTAGGGGTGATTTAAGAAATATTGGGGGAACTCTCTCACCCCATAGTTCTATGTTGTCCATCACTTACTGAAACTAATAGTTCGTTAGAACTTTATCGGAATAACATATGCAATCATTACGTGTTAGAGTTTCTAACAATGTTTCAGGGGTAATTGTAATTACCGATACTACAAGGACCTTAAAATTATTTTGCATACTTCAGGGGTGTATATATAATTTACCCTTAATTTATTGAGCCGTATGTGGTTACAATAGCCGCTTCCTCAAAGGTCCATTTGTAATTTTATTGCGAAAAGTTAACGTTGGACCCAAATTGATATTGTAGTGACTTGTGGGAAGTAGTAAAGTTAGACAGAAAGATAACTTTGACTGTTAGTGGGAACTATGACATGTTTTGAGAAATTATTAGCATGTTCTCAAACTATATAATATGATAAATCAAAAAATAAATACTTAGAGATGTAAGTTTATAGCAATTCACGTGTATAATAATGATGATCAGAAAATAAAAAAAGAATCTTGTACTTCTTTTATTTTGAAAACTTATCGGATAGTATTAATTATTAACTCCATCTCGTATAATATGTTCTAAATTATAAAACATCAATATGTTATATTATTTTACTTAGTTTTAGAATTAAAGAAGTACAAAAATTAATTATTTCAACCTTGCAAGTAAATAAATGCAATTATTTCAAATTTATAAGATTTGAAAATCATATCAAGTATATGAATTCAACAATTCACTTTAAAAACGGATTAAATAGTTGTCGCAGTTAAGTCTTGTATATACCCACGTAATAATTATTTCAATGATTCCTATATTAGCACTTGAGCAGCGAGTAAATGATAGCGTCCGAATCGAGATTAATTCCAATTTATTTTGCTTGATAGAATTTCAATAACTTTCTGCAAAAAAATTGCCATTTTTTATATTTATTTATATTAATTTATATAAATAAAATATAATACTTATAAAAATCAAATATTTTATCTTCTTAAGTAAATGAACGCAATCACATTCACTAGTAATTTTTATGGTACTCTACAACAATTTACTTACTATTTAAACAAACAATTCCACATAATTTTCTACTCACCAAAGAAAAGTTAAATAGGTCATCATTCTATTGGAAAAAACAATTAATATTTTTTGCCTATTTTGCCCTTACCTTTTAACCACCCTAATACTATCCTTGTTGACTCATTTCAAAGGTCTCGGATCCTGTCTATATATTGAATGCCCGTGACACATCAGAACTCATCACACACACGAGTAAGAGGCGTAAGATATATTGAGTTTGTGTGAATAAAAGACAAAGGGTGAAAAAAATTATAAGAGTTTGAATCAAAAGTAAAACTCGAAGATGGAGAAAGGAGGAAGCTCAAACATAAAATATAAATATACAAGAAGAGCACGCACATCTGGTACAACTGCACTCAATTTTTCCTACAATTCGATTTTAAGACTAAATCCATATGAACAATGTGCATAGATTTGTTTTTTTTTTCAATTTAGTTTTCACATCTCTCATTTGCAGATGTAAAAATCAATTGTTAATTCGCTAGATTTAGTTTTAGGATAGTCGATCTTCTATTAGCTAATTTTGTGCGATTCAAGTTCACAAATATTTTTGATGCTTCATGGATATCTTTGTGTTAATTAGATAAAAAACGATCTTTTGCCGCTTACGTATATCATTCTATTCTGATTTCTTTTATGCTTGATGAGGAACGCCTTATTTAATTTTAATTTCTATGGTACTTTTTAGAAGAAAAAAAATGATCAAACATAGAAAAACACATTAATATTAATTATTTTGATTTTGTTCATGTACTAATTGGATCCCAATTTGCCATGTTTTCACTTAAATCCAACACGGTGTAATTAGTTCCTTAATTCAATAAAAAAAATCACAATTAAGGATTGGTCTTTATTTTATTACAAAACAAAATGTGACCATATGGATCAAATTATAATGGGTTCTTAATGTGGATGAAATTGGATTCGCTGAAAAAGGGAAATTTAAGTCAATATAATCTTGATCTTTTTAAGGATGCATCACTGTTTCAATTAAAGTATTATGTTGCATATATCATTTATCGATACACGTCATATGTATATACCTATTAAATAAACTTCAACATAAAACATATGAGTAAAAAATGTTACATAGTATGAAGAGTGTGAAATTAGTGCAATAAAAGTGAACTTCTCGTGCATTTTACACAATTTGTTAGCTATTGGACAAAAAGGAATAAAGTCACACCAATATACTTGGTTTTTTGTACGTGAGAAATTGGTCATAAAACAAGACCAAGAAATAGCAGAAAATTGGCTAGTCAATTTAATTTATACATGTACTTGAACAAGTTTGAGTTTTTAGTTTGTTCTACTTATATATTTTTGAAAAATATTGTTTTTTCTTTATTGTATTGCATATATGAATCCTACATCGCATGCATGTTTATATGTTGTTTAAAAAATCACATATGAACTGTGTATATGCCTTTGAACTATATATAGCGTGTAGCCAATTATATATTTGTGTGTATTGAGATTACTATCATAGTGTAAAAAGAAGATAAAGTGATAAGATTTACATTAAAATATGTTAATAACCAATTATCATTTCAGGTATAGTCCTCCGGGAAGGGGGTGCCGCCCGTGCAGCTGCTACCGCCACCAATGCCGGCAACATTGCGGGCGCCCCACTGAATGTCGGTGCTGAAGAAGTGAACCAACAGCAGCAGGGCTTCAAAAGAGACGCAGACGAGTACAAGCCAATAGCCAATATCACCCGAATCTTGCGGCGCGTCCTCCCCACCCATGCCAAAATCGCCGACGATGCCAAGGAAGCTATCCAGGAATGCGTCTCCGAGTTCATCAGCTTTATCACCGCTGAGGCAAACCGGCGGTGCCGCCACGACTACAGGACAACAGTCAAACCGGAGGACGTGCTGGCAGCAATGGCCTCTCTTGGTTTCGACGACTATTTGGAGTCGCTCACAGTTTTCCTCAACAACCACCGCATGCAGCAGGACCTCGAGCGTGGCTCCAGGGATCAATTATCGCAGTTTGTTAGGCGAGACTGTGGCGTCGGAGTTGGCTTCCTTCACCAGCAACCGCAAGGTGCTCCCAACAATGGGGTATTATGTCCCCTTACCTCCACCTGTTGCTGCACGAGGAATGGTGCTATAATTTTTGAATTATTTCTTTGAGATTAAATTTGGCGTTGAAAGTGGTCACAAATTATTTTATTAAAAAAAATTTAAATAATCTAACGAAACTCAATTATTTTATTGGAGTTTGAAACGTCAAAAAAAAACTCATTAGAAGGCAAGATAAGCCAAGATAAGGCAAGATAAGCCATGATTATATAATTTTCGCGGGTCGACCGGACAATTTATTAAGGATACCAAACGTCAAATTAAATCCAACTATTTAGTTTTTTTTTTTTTTGATTGAAGATGTAAATATATAAATCAAAAAAAGTCGTAGAGAATTACAACGGGCATACCCGAGGGAATTGAAGCACTAACGGATGGCTACAAGCCATCAAAAAGCGTAAGAACGTAAAGAAAACATCAAGTTCGTAAAACAGTAAAAGTATCGGTTGGGGGTAGGCCCCAAGCCCTAGTTTGCGTCGGTTTGGCCTATCATGAATCGGCCTCCACTGCTGGTCGTCAATTCCGGATGCTGCATAAACATAGCTGAGTAAACGTGGGTCTTGATCCTCGTAGTAATAGCGGTAGCCGTCGATTCCGTCATGTCAAATTTCGTCCTATTCCGAGCTGCCCAAATGTGGTACACAACACTCGCCAAAGCACATCTCCTCGCCTTGCTTCGGTAAGATTTGCCCTTGACATCCTTCACGAGCCACTTCAATGCTGCCCGTAGTGTAGTCGGTCGTTGGGAGATCCCCAACCAAACACGAATCCGGTCCCATACATCCCTCGAAATACTACATCGAAAAAAGAGGTGCTCACGGTCTTCGTTCCCCGCTCCGCACAAAACACAAGTCTTCTCCACCGTCGCGAACTTTGCCACATTTTCTAGGGTTTGCAACCGATCAAGGGCAGCTAACCATAGAATGAAAGAATGCTTGGGAGTCATCGAGTGGTCCCAAATCCGTAGGCCCCAAGGTGGCCCCCCAGTAGGGGCCCTAATCCAGTCATAGACTCGTCCAACCGTGATTCTCCCCATGCTCGAAAACTCCTCCATTCGAGCAAGAAGCAAAGGGATTGACCCCGCCTTGCCCACGATTTCATCCCGGACGCTACAGATATTTTTAAAATACGGGGGTGAAGTCGTCGACGGTTGCCAATCCCATACGGCCGTTCCTTTGAGATAAAACTCATTCACCCATTGGATCCATAGGGAGTCCTTTTTCAAGTGGATATCCCATAGGTCCTTCACTAGCAAGCAGCGGTTCCACGTGCGCAAACACCGAAGTCCCAGCCCCCGATCGGCCTTC
This sequence comes from Erythranthe guttata, assembly GCF_000504015.1. Next base: position 95,769 of record NW_012193650.1, read on the forward strand.
GGCTTGCACAAGTGCTCCCACCCGACTTTAGGAGCACTAGTTCCCCACAAGAAATCCCGCGCCATATCCTCAATACGACCAATAACCGTAATCGGCACCGAAAAAATCGAAAGCCAATAGCAACACGTACCTTGCACCACCGCCTTCAAAATCTCCAACCGACCCGCATAAGATAACGTATGCCCCTTCCAAGCTCCGATGGCATGCTCGATTTTATCAAGCAGGGGTTGGTAATTCAGCACTCGCAGTTTAGACGCTGCAAGTGGAATGCCTAAGTATCGTAAAGGGAAGGTTCCGGTGGCAAATCCGAATTCCTCCACGATCGATGTACGTTCCGCCTCATGGACCCCGGCGAGAAAAATATTCGACTTCAAGTTATTCACTTGAAGCCCCGATGCACGGCCAAACTCGAGGACCGTAGTGGCAAGTGTACGTATGGATGCGTTATCTCCCCTCGAAAATAGCATCAAGTCGTCGGCGAAGATGAGATGCGTCAATTTGTGCACATGGCACATCGGATGGAAGTTGAGCTCTTGCTCCATTGCTCGTGTGTGCAGCAATCTCGATAGGTATTCCATGCATATAACGAAGAGATAAGGGGATAACGGATCCCCTTGACGAAGCCCTCTCATCCCCGGAAAAAACCCCTTCGTCACTCCGTTAACCGACACCGTGTAGGAGACCGATGTCACACATTCCATAAGCCATCGAACCATTAAGTCCGGGAACCCTAACTCCACCAACATCGCCCTCAAAAAGTCCCAATTTACGGAATCGTATGCTTTCCGTAAATCCATCTTAATCATGCACCGGGGCGAAATCCTCTTACGCTCATAGCCCCTCATGAGCTGCTCCACCATATGTATATTGTCCGTGATAGATCGTCCACTCACAAAGGCAGACTGAGCTCGATCTATGATAGAGGGCAACACCCTCTCAATACGCTTCGTAATTACCTTCGCGATCACCTTGTAAATTACGTTGCAGCAAGCGATAGGCCGAAAGTCACCAACCGTTTCGGCTTGGGCTGATTTTGGTATGAATACCAGTACCGTGGTATTCCATTGTTTTAGCAGCTCACCACTGCGGAAGAACTCCAAAGCTGCCTCGGTGAGGAGAGGTCCAACTGTCGTCCACGCAGCCTTGAAAAATAGAGCCGTGTACCCATCCGGTCCCGGCGCCTTATCGTCAGCGATATCAAAAAGTGCTTCCCGAATCTCCTCCCCCGTCACCGGTTGGGTCATCCCATCACGGTCCTCATCTCTCAATTTCGGCCCCGTGGCCATAACGTGATAATCAACCGGTTCGCCTATAGTGCGAGTGCCCAAGAAATTTCGGTAGAATGTCTCAAATTCGCCAAGTACCTCGTCTCGGGATGTTGTGAACGTGCCGTCCTCCTTGCGAAGTGCTGTAATATTGTTGCGTTTAGCATTTCGCTTTGCCATCCCATGAAAAAATTTCGTCGTTCTATCCGAGTCTCGTAAGTGGTGCAACTTCGCCTTTTGGTAGAAAAAACTCTTCTCTGCTTTCGCCAAGAACCGATATGTCTCCACCTTTGCCATCATTTCCCCACATAGTTGTTGATTATGGGGGTCATTATGGTAGATTTGCTGAATTTCCTCAAGCTCCCCTCCCACACGCTTCACCCGTTCAGATATGTGCCCGAACTCTCGCCTGTTGAACCGTTTAAGAGGGTGCTTTAGGGCCTTGAGGTTCTTGCACACGGCCCACTGACGGCTGCCCCGGTAGTTCGTCGTCCATATCTCCTTAACTTCCCGTTGAAAATCGTCGTGCTGGGTCCACATGTTGAAAAAACGAAAAGGCCGAGAAGCCGGGGGTTCGGTCCCACCTAATCGCACAATCACCGGAGAGTGGTCCGACACGCCCCCGAACGGCAGGAAGAGTGCCGAACTAGCTTCAAACTCATCACGCCACATTTGATTTACAAGCGCACGGTCAAGTTTGCTCCACACCGTATGGTTCGTCCACGTATATTGAAATCCGGTCGAAGGTAGGTCCTCAAGTCCACTTCGACGGAAGCACGTCTGTATATCGTTCAACAAATAGGGGGTCATCAAGTTACCGCCCGATTTCTCCTCCGGCTTGAGCACCACGTTGAAATCACCCAAGCATAGCCACGGATCAGTGATGTTCACCCCAAAATCCTCTAACTCTTGCCACAACGGTCGTCGGGTGACCGGTGTGAAAAGCCCGTACACAAAGCTCACGTAAAAAAGTCGTTGGGTCACCATACACGTTACCTTGCAATGGATCACCTGCGACGTCATACCAAGAACTTCCACCCGAGCCACATCCGGGTTCCAAATGATAAGGATCTGGCCTGCCGTGTGGAGGTGGAAATTATCGGCCTTCATCCAATGCCGGAACCGCCGTTCCATAATCGAGTTCAGCGTTCCCGGGTCCCAAATCTTCGTCTCCAATAAGCCACAAACCGAGAGTTTGTGCTTACCAATGAGGTCCCCGACCTCCTTCTGCGTGAGAGAGTTTAGCAACCCTCTCACGTTCCAACAACCCACAATCATTTCGTCTTTGGGGGTTTCTGGCCCCCCCGCGGCTCTGCATCCTCGCTCTCAACCCGAACAAACTTCGACTCAACTTCCTCCTCTAAATCCACGTCTTTTGGTAGCAGAATTGCAGTCGGTGGGAGGTTCTTCTTTTTGATAGTGAATTTCGACTTAGGGGTTGTACCCTGGGATTTTGGGGAGTGTAGGGCATTAAAATCCACCAAGGATCCCCGGTCATCGTCATCCGCAGCATAGCACTCAGTCGAGCCATCCTCCGATTCATCATCCTCAGCACTCACGATCACCACAGCACCCACGGCTTTGTCGCCCGTTTCAAGCTCCGGATCCTCCGCAAGTACCGTCCGTTTACCAGCCCAAACCGTAGTTACCGGTAGATCTTGTGCAGCACTCACCACCGGTTTCGGTTTGCGGCTACGTCCACGCTTCACCACCGCCTCTACTCGACATTGATCAGTTTTATGCGTAAGAGTCTGGCATTTCGAGCAAAACACCGGTTCATAACTATACTCGATTGGGGCCTCATAGCTTTTCCCTTTCGCATTGATCAACGTGAGAGAACGTCGTAACGGTTTCGATGCGTCCACCTCCACTTGCAGCCGAGCGAAACCTAGCCTCCCCATCTCACTCGTAACCTTGTCCATTTGTACCGGTTTTCCTATCTTCTGAGCGATCTTACTCAACGCCTTTTTGTTGTAGAGCTCCGCTGAAATGTTGCGTATGATCACCCAAACCGGTACAAACATCATGTCGTTGATGTCAAAGTTGAAGAATTCCGGCATGGAGCGAATGTAGAGAGTCGCCAGTCCATGTTCGAATTTCCCCAACTCCACCACCTTCATCCGGTCTTGGTCCGTTGTGAATTTGAACACAATCCACCCCGTGGGATGGATCTGAAACTTCACCGGGACCTCCCATTGAGCCTTGATCGCGCGTATGGCCTCAACACCGGGGAATTTCCCCGGAAAATACGCCACGGCCAAGAACACGCCCTTCGTGCCCCAATCTGTTTCGTCGTCTTCGTCGAATTTTAGGACATTCGAGTCGTCCAATCCGGTAACCGAATCCAGTGCAAGATCCTCCGGTGGTGGTGGCCGTCCTTTGAAGAATTGAGCCCAATTCACACGTTCGCCATCACCGGAATGCAGTCCCTTCGTAGATCCACGAATTTCACCCGCCGTTGATGTCTCGGCATGTGGAATTTTCGTTGACGTAGTAGCCTCAGTCGCCGGTGTTTGCATAGGGGGTGCCGGTGTAGCACCAACCCCGTCACCGGTCACCGCTTTCCCTTTACCGGCCGTGGCCGGTTTCGTTGCACCGCCCAAGTCGGCCGGTCCCTTCCCCTTGTCCACCGCCGAATTCACCGCCTTCTTTCTGGCCATATCGGCCGCCAAAACCTAACCCCTTGTAGCACCCTACCCAATCCCTAGCCGGCAGGCCCACCAACACCGGCCGCAAACCCTAGCCCGCCCAAGGACCCCTAGCCGCCCACACCGGCCACGAAACCCTAGCCGCTCAACTCCGATCCACCCGCCCTAGCCCCACGGCCCACCGGCCCACCGAAACCCTAGCACCCACACCGGCCGAAACCCTAGCCGCGGCCCACCAAACACCGAACCCTAGCCCCGCGGCCCACCAAGTCCGCCGAAACCCTAGCCGTCAGATCCGTCGGCGCTTTTCCTCCGGCCGTCCACCCCCGATCGGAAACAATGGCCGTCAACACACACACGGTCAAATCCGACGGGAATCCTTCAAAACTTCACGCCTTGGATGCGAAAACGTAGCCAAACCTCGTCCAATCGTAGATCCGGTCAATCCACCACGAACACACGATCAAAATCGCAAGCAATCTTCGAAACACGTACAAGCTCTTTGAAACACGAAAAGAAGACAAAAACGAAACTCCTTACCCCGAAGACAGAAATCCGCAAAATCACCCTCAATATGAGCGCGCCGATGAGACGAATTGATTGGTTGCGAAACCAAGTCAATCCGATCACCGGAGATGGAGAAACTGCCGACGGAAGGCACAACCGTGGTCGAGAAAACCGAGGGGGCGGAAAAGTTCTTTTCCTAACCTTGGGAGCGTTTTTTACTGAGAGCTCTTTCTAACTGAGAGCTCTTTCTAGATTCAACTATTTAGTTAATTATGGCTAATCTTGTGAACCAAACATGGCCCAATTGTATAGCATTATTTTATTGAGAAATTTTATACATTGTTGTTTTTGGCACATGGGTACTCTATCCTTCTTTATATTAAATTTGTAAAGTTTTTCTCATCATTTTCTCCCAAGATGTTTGACTAACTATTAAAAATAGTAAAAGTAATATCTTTTTTTTTTTTTTTTTTTTGAGGAGGTAAAAGTAATATCTCTATATAATAAAAATACAATCAATATGTACATTTTAATATTTTAAACTTAAACCACTCATTCAAAATACATCTAAATTAAAATTTTAACATTAAATAGCCTAGCTATAGGACGCATGCTAGTGTTGACTTTATTACCTTTGCTAATATAAATTGCTTTTGATTTATGTGATTTTGAACAAACTTGTTGGTTTTGATTGGAACAACAGTAGAATTTATTTGAATCATTTATTTTAACTTTGCATTAATTAAAATAAATAAATAAAAATCCAAAACACAAATGTTATACAACAATCGTGTTGAAAATCGCATTAATCACCCAAAATGTGCTAAAAATAGCAGAAATCATAATACATTTTGATGAAAATCACACAAAATCTCCCCACAATGTTATAAAACTCGCACAAAGTTATCCCAAAATGAGTTGAAAAGCGCACAAATCATCCTCAAAATAAAATATTGTAGATACCGTTTAGTATTGTGATATTCTATATCATGATATCATGCGATATTTACGAAGATCAATAAATACGCCGAGTAATCATTTCTATAGAAATCGTAATGTATCGCGATATTGATTAGACTGTATAATATTGTACTTTGTTCTTATATTATAGAGAATGTCATACCATTACCTTAACCACTATTTACGATATTGTACCAATGCCGTTTAAGGTAGTATTATTTTGATAATTTTGGTTTGTTATACGAAAATCCAGTTAATATTTTTTATAAAGAGACAAAATATATGCTATTATAAAAAATCAAATAATATCAATTTCAACCAATCTATGAAAGTCAATATATGCATGTAGCAAAAAATATCTAACAACCATTGAAAATGATAATAAAGTAAAAATATTTAATTAAAACCATAGAAAAAAGCTTTTCATTGTTTGTGGGTTTTCAGTGCATTTGTGCACCAAATTATAAAAGACAATGTTCCCCCTAATTTAGTTTTATTAAATCCACAATTACCAAATCTAAGATACATTAATCTTTAATTAAACACTTTTCGTATTTCTTTTCTCCTGGACATTAAACTCTTGAAAATTGTCAAAATTTGAAGAACTCTTCCTCATTCAATGTTATGCCTCGGAAAAAAAGTGTTCTTTCTTTTAGCCAATGTGTAAGGTAGAATAGGTGGAGATTCTTGAAAAATTACCCCTTGGAGTTCGGTCCAAAAATTTGATAAGGTCCTTCTTCTTCTTCTTCGAAAAAAAAAAGAGAAGAAGAAACTAGAAAGGGAGAAGTAAGGACTAGTTGTTGAATTGTTTTGAAAGCTCGATCCATTGCCTCAAAAGCAAAAGTGGAGACTTTTGAACTTTTGAGAATCGAGTTTATTAAATGCCTTAGAGGTGAATTCATTGTTTCAAACACCTATCTTTCAAATTTTGGCGTAATCACCTCAATGCAAGAATAATAGCCTCATATACCCATATTTCCTACCTCGAACCAAAGAGCCTAACAATTGGAAGCCACAAAGCCCCAATGATCCCAATAGCTTAATGTTCGATATTAGTAGAGTAGAATAATTTGGTGAGTATTTGGAGTCAAATATATGCATGTAAGTATAAATTCTTTCTATCTTTAATTTGCAAATATTGGATGCTTGAAGCAATTGTATGAAGTGTGGTTTTTTGTAATGGTGAGTGACTAAGTGTTGTTGAATTTTGAGCTTGTGAATGCCTAAGAATTGTCATTATAATTACAAGTTCGTGAAGTTGATCATTGATCTATGTAATGAGATGTAGTAGTTGAGTTATTTGCTTATTGGTAGATTTTGCTTGGAGTCATAATATTTATCTTTCTTCAATTTCACCAATAGTTTTCTTACAAAGAAAAGGTAAATAAGTAATTACAGTGACCATTGATGTTTTTGAAATTATATTTTTGCCCTTGACCACATATTGAGTAATTAGAGTACCCTGCTATTGAGTGTATATTGTACACTCAATATATACCTTTTTACGAGGATTCTTGTTTAATTGTATTGATTTTATGGTGCTTAATTCTTGGTTTGTTGTATTTTAGGTACAATTTGAAGATTCGGGAGTTTTAAGGATGAAATGAGCGAAAAAAAAGGTAAAAAACGAGCAAAAACGGAAGAAAACAATTGGAAGCTGAAAATTGGCCTGGCACGGCCATGTGAGATTTAGCTTATTTTTGGCACAGCCGTGCCAACTACAGAAATTGGGCAGAAAATTTCTGGATTTGAGACGGCCGTGTGATAATTGTATTGATTCTCGCGCGGCCGTGCGAGAACACGCTGGAGACAATTTCGGACTTTTAATCACAAAAGGAAACCTAAATCTTCTACCAAGTTGAGACATCTATTTAAGGGCAAAGACCAAGCACGAATTGAGGGACTTTGGAACAAAATCTTAGAGCAAGAGGAGCGAGAGAACGGAGAAACAAAGACGAAGACCTCACGAATCTTCATCATTCTTCTTTCATCTATCTTTTCTGAATCTATGACTTTTATTACTTTTATTATGTTTTTCGTAGCGAACATGAGTAGCTAAGTTTTTAATCTAGTATTTTTTTGGAACCCTATGTGGGGATGGTGAACCCGTCTTCTTGAGATTATGCAATTATGATTTTATATGATTGTTAGTGCATGAACCTGATCAATTTATGTGTTTTATATGTGATTATTGGGATTGACTCGACATATCTATTTTGATAATTAGACATTAAGTAAAAGAACCATCGAGTCGTTTTCATCGGATTAGTATGTTAATTGCATGTGGTATCGTAGATATACAGATATTCACCTAATCATTGTTGAGACTTATGCTTTAATGCTTTATTCATGATCGGATTGCATAGACATACAGTAATTTGGTTTTGGATAATTGAATTATAATACACGCGACAACGGGTTATAATTAATATACTGTCTCAGGTTAATAATCAGGAATCATATATTTCATAATTGAGGGGTTTTGCGTGAGCAATTATCGCATAGGGGGAAGATAAAATCTTAGATCCGTTTTTATTGATATTTTTTCGTGTTTATTTGCTTTCATAATTAGTTTAATGATTTAGTAGATTAAAATTGACAACGTTGCTTAGGCTGGATAAAAATCATAGTTGTTAGAATTTGGTACTTAGGATTAGATAATTTGAGCATTCCCTGTGGGATCGACATCCGACTCTTACGAGTCCACTTTTACTACTTGTTTGCGATACGTGCATGTTAAGTGTATATTTTTACACTTTCTCGTACCTTTTTATTTGAGCTTTTGGTGTGTTTTAACGATAATTGGTGCTTAAAAAGTTTATTTATTGTAGTTTAGGTACAAATTGAAGAATTGGAAAAGTATGGGGTAAAAACTGCAATTTTGGAGAAAATATGGGCCAAAAGTGAAAAAACAAAAATATGAAGATTGAAAGCTCGGACGGCCGTCCGAGTTTTAGTTCAAATTGTGGAACGGCCGTTCGAGACCTCCTGGCAGCGCAAGAAAGGGATTTTAATTGCACAAGGAAACTGCCTTCGTTCCCCAAGTTTTTCACCCTATATAAGACCAAGCCAAACACACAATTGGGGATCTTGGACGCAATTTCAAAAGTAACAAAGCATTAACGAAGACGAAGAATTCGAAGACTCCAAGCATAGACTTATCATTTATGATTAATTTTATTTGCGTTTTCCCTTTAATCATGAGTAGCTAATTTTCTTATTTCTAGGATTTTATTTGGAACCCTATGTGGGATTTATGAACCCAATTCTATAATTTTATGCAAGTTTTAATTTCGGAGTATTTCTCCTACTTGTTTTATTAAGTGCATGAATTTGATCACCTTATGTGCTTTTATGTTATTGTTAATCGCATGAATAGGAAGATCGGGTTAATAATTAGAACTGTGGTAGAAGAGCCTTTGTGGTATTAATATAGGAATATAGTTAATCTCTTAGGTAGCCATTATTGATATTTATGCTTAAAGATGTGTTCTAGAATTAATTGTGTAGGAATACAGTGATTGAATCTAGAGTATTAGAATCCTAATACACGCGGAAGCGGGTTATGATTAATTTAGCATCTCAGGTTAATAATTTGGGTTAACTACTTGCATAATTGACGGAATTTGGGGAGTAATAATCACATAGGGGGAAGAATAAAATCCTAGGCTTATTTACTTTGATTAAATCTTTGTTTTAAATGGCTTTCTTGTTTTTGCTTGCTTTTTTAATTTAGTTTAATTTAGTTAATTCTCTTCAAATTGGACTGTGTAGGGTGAGCTTGAAAATAATTGGTAGAATTTAGCGTCTAGGATTAGATAACTAAATATTCTCTGTGGGATCGATACTTGGACTTAAAAAATCCACTTTATTACTTGTACGATACGTGCACTTGCATGTAGGTTTTCGGCCAACAAGTTTTTGGCGCCGTTGACGGGGAATATTTTTATTATTTATTTTATTCTAGCTCTAAATTTGAACAATTTTCACGATTCACCCATTTAATTTTTTTTTTAATTTTTTTTTTCTTTTAGATACTGTGTATGCGCAGGAGACTCGATCTAGCTAGAGAACCGTTTGATCCCGAAATCGAACGTACTTTTCGACCCGCTAGGAGACGTCAACGTGCAAACAATATAATGACAGACGAAGAACACACAAACGCAGAGGGTAATTTACTCGATGCTAATGGAATTCGCATCCAAGACCCACCCCCTCAACTTCCGTTATAGCCAGCAGCTAGGCCACGGGCACTTCAAGATTACATAGTTCCAACTCTCGACGGATTTCGCCCGAGAATCCAATATCCACCTATTGAGGCGCACAAGTTTGAGATCAAGCAAGGCCTCTTGACGATGCTCCAAAATAACGGGCTATTTAGTGGATAGGCGGGTGAAGATCCCCATCTTCACATTCTCAATTTTCTAGATACCTGTAACTCTCACCGTCAAAACGGCGTTTCCCAAGAGCCGCTTCAATTAATTTTCTTCAAGCACTCCCTACAGGGAAGAGCTCGCCAGTGGTTGATGTCCCAAGCCCCCCACTCTATCTCGTCGTGGCCTCAACTCCTCAATAAGTTTATAGCTCACCCGAGAAGGACGAGAGAATCCGACGAGAAATTCATAATTTTGTCCAAGATAAAGGCGAGCAATTATACGAGGCATGGGAGAGATTTAAAACTCTTTTGCGGCAGTGTCCAACACATGGAGTAGAACAATGGCGGCAAATCCACATCTTCTACCAAGGGATTAACGAGAATGCACGAACGGTCTTAGATGCATCAACCGGGGGAAATTTTATGAGTCAATCGATACCGGATGCTTTTATCATGTTGGATCAAATTGCTCAAAATCGGTTTGCCATGTCAAGCGAGAGGACGGTTAGTGGAGCCAAGAAAATTCCCGGAGTGTTGGGGTTAGATGCAATTACGGCCCTTCAAGCTCAAGTGACCCAAATTGCTCAACAAAATCAACTCCTTCTGCAGCACATCAAAGCAAGTCTACCACAACATGTCCAAGCAATTGATTCTCCATGTTGTGAGATTTGCGGTGGAAATCACTACACGCTCCAATGCCAACAAGATGTGGAATCACTCAACTACGTCAATAACGCGCCTCGCCAATTCCAAAATCAAGGGTGGAGATCACAAGGGCAATATGGAGGAAATCAAAAAGGCCAATGATATCAAAGACCTCAAGGTCAATTCCAAAATCAAGCCCCTCCTCAACAAAGCTATCAAGGCAACAATCCACCGGCCGTAAAATCAAACACGGAGGAGATATTGGCCCAATTCATGATTGCTACCCAAGCCTCGCTGCGGAATACGGAGAAACAATTCGCTCAATTCGTTGTGAATCAAGAGAACCGTCCGGCGGGAGCATTGCCATCGAATACGGAAGATCCTCGAAAGAAAAAGTTCGAGACGTGCCAAGCTATCGATTTCAAGATTGAGAAAAATGATGAAATTCAAGTCAAGCCGCAAGTCACTGTAACCGAATGGGTCGAGCCAATCCCATATTCACAAAGATTGGTAACGAAAAAGATCGAGGTCGAGACGTGCCAAGCAGTCACCTTGAAGAACGGTAAGCAATTGGAGGAAGCCCCACAAAAAGAGAAGAGAAACACGGTAATCGAGAAGACAAAAGTGAATAAGGAAAAAGAATCAACTCGTGAAGAGCCACCATCAACGGTGCCTTCACAAGTCCCTCCAATTCCTTATCCTCAAAAGTTTATAAAGAAAAAGCTCAACGCCGAATATCAAAGATTTTTGGACAAGTTGAAGGAAATTCGCATAAATATTCCTTTCATTGAAGAACTTCAAAAGATGCCAAAGTGGGTGAAGTTCCTCAACGACCTCGTGAAGAAAAGTAAAAAATTGCAAGGGAACGTGATGATCCAACTCACAAAGCAACTCAGTGCAATTCTTACTCGGCCTCTTCCACAAAAACTCGGCGATCCAAGTAAGTTTACTATTCCTTGAACTATAGGAGGTAAAATTTTTAGATCCCTCATTGATTTAGGTGCTAGCATTAATCTTATGCCTTATTCCACCTTTAAAAATCTTGGGTTAGGAGAAATTGAACCGCCGGCTATAACTCTTCAATTAGCTGATAGATCTTTAGTTTACCCAAAAGGTATTTTAGAGAATGTGCTAGTGAAAGTCAATAAATTTATCTTTCCTGTTGATTTCGTTATACTAGATATTGATGAGGATAGAGAGATACTTGTTATCGTAGGGAGGCCGTTTTTAGCCACGTCGAAAACTCTTATTGATTGTGCTAGTGGTGATCTTACAATGACTGTGCATGATCAAACAATCAAATTCAATGTTTTTAGTGCTAATAAAAATCCATGTGATAATAATGATTGTTTTGCTATTGAGCTTATGGATTTTACAAATAATGAAACGTTTGATGTTTTGATCTTGGACAATGGGAAAGCATCTTTGAGTGCAGGAGATGATGGCGGAAACGAGAATCGGAAGGAGCAAGTTTACTTCATGGACTCAATTTGGACTCCTCCGAGAAAAATTCATACGAGTTGGGGCCTTAACGACGATAAAAGTGCAAGGAAGATATTACCACCCAAAGAATTGAGCAAGCCACAAGAGAAGGATGAGTCAAGATATTGGGGTCGTAAGGATAAAATCAAAAGGGAATTGCACAAAGGACAATTGGTGTTATTGTGCAAATCCCGTCTTTGGTTATTTCCAAGGAAGCGCAAATCAAAGTGGTCGCGGCTGTCTATTGTCCAAGAAATTCTTCCTCACGAAGTTGTCAAAATAAAGGAGCGAGATTCAAATCGTATGTTCAACGTGAAGCGAAGCCAGCTAAAACCGTATTGGGAAGCGAGTGAAGATTGCCAAGTGACTTCGGCCACTTTTGCTTGAAAATAAAGAAGCAACGTCCAGCTGAAGACTTTAAACTTAGCGCTTCTCGGGAGGCAACCCGAGCTTTATTGTTTTCGTAGTTTTCTTTATTTTTTCGTTTCATTTTTATTGTCATAGGCATGCATTCTAATTAATTTATTTGAATTTTACTTTTCAGGGTCGAAAACATGATCAGGGGTCCAGACGGCTGTCTAACCGAAAAAAAAAAAACAAGAAGAAGAATTGGCATCAGTGCATTTGAGACGGCCGTCCGAAAAAAGGGCACAAAACCGGGACGGCCGTCCCAAAACCAGTAAGGGGACGGCAACTCTCGGACGGTCGTCCGAGAAATAGACATAAACACGGGACAATCGTCTCGTGAGCAGTAGCGAGACAGAATGTTCGGATGGCCGTCCGAGAAATAGGCATAAACATGGGACGACCGTCCGAGAATATAATAGGGCGTTTTAAAATTTAAAAAATCAGATTTTCTCCTCCATTATTTCCTAAACCCTTCTCTTTCTTTCTCTCAACCCCCCACACACGAATTTTCGAATTTTTGAATTTCTCTTCCACAAATTCTTCAAATTTTACACACATAATTCACTCACGCACTCTTCAATTCTTATTTTGTGTTGGTATTGACAGGGAGGCTAGAGAATCGAACCAAATTCTTCAAAATCTACTATTTCAAGGCACGCCCACAAGGTGTTCGACAATTTGCCTCAACCAAGTTAGGGGGTCGATTCTCATTCAATTCTTACCAAATCCATTCCAAAAGTTCTCCCAAATATGTCGTCCAACAAAAGAGGTCGCACGAATGAAGCTTCATATTCCAAAGGCAAAGGCAAAGGCAAGAAAGGTGCCACCAAAACGACGATTCCTTTTCCCGAAAAAGAAGCCTTAGTGTGGACGGCGCCGCAGCTCTATTTAGTAAACAAGTCACTAAGACCGTCATTACGGAACGAGCCTTGACAGTGACTTTGTCACATTTCCCCAATCTAAATGAAGAAATTATAAGACGAGGGTGGCAAAAGTTGTGTGAACCGGAGCCAATATACAATGTCTCAATCGTCCGGGAGTTTTATGCTAACACGTTGGCACTCAAGCCTCCATTTCACGGCACAAGTGTAGTACGAAAAGTACATGTCACGTGGACATCGGCCGATATCAACTAATACTACGGGTTCCCATACTTGAATCAACGATGGGGCGAGATGAGAGATGCAGTCACCAAAGAGCAAATTGGTGAAGTGTTGAGTGATGGACATCCAAGATGGATTGAATACCCGGACAAGGGGACGTAGGAGCTGAGTTGGAAGAGTATCAACTATGAAGGTAAGGCTTGGTTGACGTTCATTTGCGCCAACGTGATCCCGACTACCTCATTTAGTCGGATCAACCACGAACGTTGTGCTCTTGCCTATCACATTATCACGGGGCAAACGGTCGATAGCGGGGAAATTATGCACGATCAACTTTTCCTTTCCATGCGCGACAATACAAAGGGAATCTTCTTCCCTAGTCTCATCACGGAGTTGTGCAAGAGAGAGAGGGTCCCCAAGCTACCAAACGATATCGAGCTCAACATCCGGAATCCGATTGCCGATTTTGCGGTCTCGCAATTCACAGAAGCCACCCATGACGAGCCGGAAGCCGCTCCTCAAGCCCGAAACGACCCCGAAACCTCAAGCTCCCGTGCTGATCGACGATTCCTAAAGAAGATGGAGCGAGAGATGATAATTACGAGGAACCGATTGACTACCGTCGAGCATAAAGTCAATACGGTGGAGGCACATCAACGGTGGTCGAGCAAAATGCTACAATCTATTGTCCAACACTTGGGACAAAATCATGCACAAAATTACTCACGCAAAGATTGCATCGAGCCGGCACCTTTACCGGCACCCATTCTTGAGCCCTTACCCAAGCTTTCCGATGAGGACGAGCGTGAGAGAGAGAGGGAGGAGCACCGCGGGCATATCGACTCCGACTAAATCAGGTGTTTTCTATCCTTAAACTTTGTGCTAATTTCGTCGAGGGCAACGAAAATTTTAAGTTTGGGGGTGAAAAACATGTTTTTTTGTGTTTATTTGTTTTAGTTTGCATGCATTAGGTTTTATTTGTTTTTATTGCTTTTCTCCTTTTTCAAGAATATTAAAAAAAAAAATTTGCTTGAGTCTAATGCATCGATGATTTATGATGATAAGATATGATCAATGTTTAATGATGAGATTGCTTGTTTTGTGTGATAAGGATTAGATGTTTGTTTAGCTTTCGATTCAACGGAACTTAGACGTGAATTATTGCTAGGAATCACACTTTGTGCATTGCTTTGGTTGAATGTTTTGTATTTTAAATTTGGAATTAATTTGTGCTAGATCATGCTATATTCGGTTTTAGAACTCACCTTAGGAAATTTATGATACGAAGTATTGAGTAGTGAGTGATTTGGGATATGATTTGGGCCTTATTTGAACCGTTTGAGCCTTTCAAGCCGACCTTTTTATCGAAATTATACTTAGAACCTTGATTTGAGCCTCGGAGAAAAGCTGTTCTTTCTTTTAGCCAATGTGTAAGGTAGAATAGGTGGAGATTATTGAAAACTTACCCCTTGGAGTTCGGTAGAAAATTTTTATAAGGCCCTTCTTCTTCTTCGAAAAAAAAAAGAAAAAAAAAAAGAGAAGAGTAAGATACTAGAAGGTAGAAGTAAGGACTAGTTGTTGAATTGTTTTGAAAGCTCGATCCATTGCCTCAAAAACAAAAGTGGAGACTTTTGAACTTTTGATAATCGAGTTTATTAAATGCCTTAGAGGTGAATTCATTGTTTCAAACGCCTATCTTTCAAATTTTGGCATAATCACCTCGATGCAAGAATAATAGCCACATATACCCATATTTCCTACCTCGAACCAAAGAGCCTAACAATTGGAAGCCACAAAGCCCCAATGATCCCAATAGCTTAATGTTTGATATTAGTAGAGTAGAACAATTTGGTGAGTATTTGGAGTCAAATATATGCATGTAAGTATAAATTCTTTCTATCTTTAATTTGCAAATATTGGATGCTTGAAGCAATTGTATGAAGTGTGGTTTTTTGTAATAGTGCGTGACTAAGTGTTGTTGAATTTTGAGCTTGTGAATGCCTAAGAATTGTCATTATAATTACAAGATCTGAAAACGTGAAGTTGATCATTGATCTATGTAATGAGATGTAGTAGTTGAGTTATTTGCTTATTGGTAGATTTTGCTTGGAGTCATAATATTTATATATCTTCAATTTCACTAATAGTTTTCTTACAAAGAAAAGGTAAATGAGTAATTACAGTGACCATTGATGTTTTTGAAATTATATTTTTGCCCTTGACCACATATTGAGTAATTAGAGTACCCTGCTATTGAGTGTATATTTTACACTCAATATATACCTTTTTACGAGGATTCTTGTTTAATTGTATTGATTTTATGGTGCTTAATTCTTGGGTTGTTGTATTTTAGGTACAATTTGAAGATTCGGGAGTTTTAAGGATGAAATGAGCGAAAAAAGGTAAAAAAACGAGCAAAAACGGAAGAAAACAATTGGAAGCTGAAAATTGGCCTGGCACGGCCGTGTGAGATTTAGCTTATTTTTGGCACGGCCGTGCCAACTACAGAAATTGGGCAGAAAATTTCTGGATTTGAGACGGCCGTGTGATAATTGTATTGATTCTCGCGCGGCCGTGCGAGAACACGCTGGAGACAATTTCGGACTTTTAATCACAAAAGGAAACCTAAATCTTCTACCAAGTTGAAACATCTATTTAAGGGAAAAGACCAAGCACGAATTGAGGGACTTTGGAACAGAATCTTAGAGCAAGAGGAGCGAGAAAACGGAGAAACAAAGATGAAGACCTCACGAATCTTTATCATTCTTCTTTCATCTATCTTTTCTAAATCTATGACTTTTATTACTTTTATTATGTTTTTCGTAGCGAACATGAGTAGCTAAGTTTTTAATCTAGGATTTCTTTGGAACCCTATGTGGGGATGGTGAACCCGTCTTCTTGAGATTATGCAATTATGATTTTATGATTATTTCTTTTACTTGTTATGATTTTTAGTGCATGAACCTGATCAATTTATGTGTTTTATATGTGATTATTGGGATTGACTCGACAGAGCTATTTTGATAATTAGACATTAAGTAAAAGAACCTTCGAGTCGTTTTCATCGGATTAGTATGTTAATTGCATGTGGTATCGTAGATATACAGATATTCACCTAATCATTGTTGAGACTTATGCTTTAATGCTTAATTTTTGTTTATTTTTGCACTGATTTATTATTTTTACTTTGTGTTAGGTACTTTTTATGCGAAGAGGACACGACACGCACTTGCGGCCTCTCGATCCTAAAATTGAGCGAACTTTTAGGCAAGCCAGAAGAAACCCACGATTGGCTCAAAACGTTCGCATAGCAGTGGAAGAAGCAAATAACCGTAGGAGGGATGCCCACGGGAACCTCATAGAGGCGGAAGGAAATATCATTAACGAGCAGGAACAACTCCAGCCCGTTGGGCAGCAACCTCAATGACCTCACCAAAGAGCATTGCATGAGTACACCGTTCGGACACTCAATTGGTTTCAGTCAAGCATTCACCAACCCCCTATTGAAGCCAACAATTTTGAAAACAGAGCGGGACTCCTCACAATGCTTCAAAACAATGGTTTGTTTAGTGGGTTAGCTAATGAAGATCCGCACCTTCACTTGGTGAATTTTCTTGAGACATGTGATTCGCATAAGATAAACGGGGTGTCACCGGAAGCATTGCAGTCCGCTTCTTCAAGCACTCTTTACAACGAGCCGCAAGAGAATGGCTATAAACTCGAGCACCACACTCGATATCAACATGTCCCCAACTAGCACAGCTCTTCATGAATACGTACAACTCTCCAACTAAAACTGAAAAAAATGCGGAGAGAATTACAAAATTTTCTGTAAGAAGCCGACGAAGCACTTTTCGAGACGTGGGAGCGGTTTAAACAGCTGACCCGGAGATGCCCCAATCACGGTCTTCAGGAGTGGCAGCAACTTCAAATATTTTATGACGTATTGCAAGATAATTCGAAAACGGTGCTCGATTCAGCAGCTGGCAGTATGTTCACGAGCTTGACCCATGACGAAGCTTACGAACTTTTGGAGCGGATCGCAAGGAACAAATATATGCGGGCTTTAGACAGGTCAATCCGTGGAACCAAGAATACACGAGGACTTTTGGAGATAGACGGAGGCACTACTATCACCGCCCAGCTGGAGAAGTTGTCGAAGCAAGTAGCAGCCATGCAAACCCAACAGGCCCATGTAATCCAAAACCCTGATCAGAGCCTGGAAGAAACAAAGTCTTTATATTACGTTAATAGAACAAATCAACATCACAGGAACCCGTACTCAAACACCTATAATCCGGGATGGAGAGACCACCCCAACTTCGGATGGGGAGGAAATCAGCAAAGTCAAGGCCAAGCACCACCACAAGGTCAACCTCAACCAAGACCTCCGCCAGCTCCCGGATTCCTAAATCCACCTCAAGCTCCGGCCCAAGGAGTAGACCTCGCTGACATCTTAGCGAAATTCATGACGTTGATCCAAGAATCCATTCGGAACCTTGAGATACAAATGGGTCAATTTGCATCTCTGCAATAGACCATCGGGATCCCTTCCATCCAATACAGAAGTCCCATGCAAAGCCCAACATGAAGCAATGCAATGCAGTAAGTTTGCGAAATGGGAGGCAATTAGAGGAAGGGCCTAAAAAGTCCGTAGAACCACCACCTATTGCAGAGGAGCCCAACGAAAAAACCGAGGTCAGGCCAAGTAGCACAAAGATCACATTAAGTGAACCTACTCCCAAGGTACCCTTCCCTCAACGTCTTAAAAACTCTAAGCTTGATATTGTTAAGTGTATATTTTTACACTCCATCGTACCTTCTTATTTGAGCTTTTGGTGTGTTTTAACGATAATTGGTGCTTAAAAAGTTGATTTATTGTATTTTAGGTACAAATTGAAGAATTGGAAAAGTATGGGGTCAAAACTGTAATTTTGGAGAAAATATGGGCCAAAAGTGAAAAAATAAAAAATTTGAAGAAATTAGGCCGTCTGAGAAGCAGAAACAACCTCTGGTTTCGGGACGACCGTCCGAGTTTTAGTTCAAAATATGGGACGGCCGTCCGAGATTACGAAAAGGCGCAGTAAATGAATCCTAATTGCACAAGGAAACTACATTTTTCTCCAAATTTTCTACCCTATATAAGACCAAGACGAGCACACAATTGGGGATCGATCTTTTACGCAATTTCAAGAGCAACAAAGCAATAACGAAATTTTACACCACAATACGTGAGGAACGAAGATCAACGAAGACTCAAGCATAGTTTTTCTTATTTAATTTATTTCTTTTATTTTCTTTATCATAAGAATCACGAGTAGCTAAGTCTTTGGTTTGTAGGATTTTATTTTGAACCCTATGTGGGATTTATGAACTACTTTCTATGATTTTATGCAAGTTTTAATTCCGGATTATTTCTTCTACTTGTTTTATTAAGTTCATGAAACTGGCCACTTTATGTGCTTTTATGTTATTGTTAATCGCATGAATCAGAAGATCGGGTTAATAATTAGAACTGTGGTAGAAGAGCCTTTGTGGTATTAACATAGGAATATAGTTAATCTCTTAGGTAGCCATTATTGAGATTTGTGCTTAATGCTGTGTTCTAGAATTAATTGCATAGGAATATAGTAATTGAATCTAGAGTATTAGAATCGTAATACACGCAGAAGCGGGTTATGATTATTCTAGCATATCAGGTTAATAATCCGGGTTAATTGCTTGCATAATTGAAGGAATTGGGGGAGTAATAATCACACAGGGGGAAGAATAAAATCCTAGGCTTGTTTACCTTGATTAAATCTTCGTTTTAAATTGCTTTCTTGTTTTTGCTTGCCTTTTAATTTAGTTTAATTTAGTTGATTCTCTCTAAATTCGACTGTGTAGGGTGGGCTTGATAATAATTGCTAGAATTTAGCGTCTAGGATTAAATAATTAAATATTCTCTGTGGATTCGATATCCGGACTTAATAATCCACTATATTACTTGTACGATACGTGCACTTGCGTGTAGGTATTACAACCAACAAGTTTTTGGCGCCGTTGCCGGGGATTATTTTAATTATTTATTTTATTCTAGCTCTAGATTTGAACAATTTTCACGATTCACCCATTTATTTATTTATTTTTTTTTTTTCATTTTAGGTAATGTGTATGCGCAGGAGACTCGATCTTGCTAGAGAACCGCTTGATCCCGAAATCGAACGTACTTTTTGAGCCGCTAGGAGACGTCAACGTGCAAACAATATAATGGCAGACGAAGATCGCAAAGACGCGGAGGGTCATTTACTCGATGCGAATGGAATTCGCATCCAAGATCCACCCCCTCAACTTCCGTTACAGCCAGCAGTTAGGCCACGGGCACTTCAAGATTACATAATCCCAACTCTCGACGGATTCCGCCCGAGCATCCAATATCCACTTATTGAGGCGCACAATTTTGAGATCAAGCAAGGCCTCTTGACGATGCTCCAAAATAACGGGCAATTTAGTGGATTGGCGGGTGAAGATCCCCATCTTCACATTGTCAATTTTCTAGATACCTGTAATTCCCACCGTCAAAACGGCGTTTCCCAAGAGGCGCTTCAATTAATTCTCTTCAAGCACTCCTTACAAGGAAGAGCTCGCCAGTGGTTGATGTCCTAGGCCCCCCACTATATCTCGTCGTGGCCTCAACTCCTCAACCTTTTCATGAAAGTTTACAGCTCACCCGAGAAGGACGAGAGAATCCGTCGAGAAATTCATAATTTCGTCTAAGAGCAAGGTGATAAATTATACGAGGCATGGGAGAGATTTAAAACTCTTTTGCGGCAGTGTCCAACACATGGAGTCGAACAATGGCGGCAAATCCACATCTTCTACCAAGGGATTAATGAGAATGCACGAACTGTCTTTGATGCATCAACCGTGGGAAATTTCATGAGTCAATCGATACCGGATGCATTTATCATGTTGGATCAAATTGCACAAAATCGGTTTGCCAAGTCAAGCGAGAGGACGGTTAGTGGAGCCAAGAAAGTTCCCGGAGTGTTGGAGTTAGATGCAATTACGGCCCTTCAAGCTCAAGTAACCCAAATTGCTCAACAAAATCAACTCCTTCTACAGCACATCAAAGCAAGTCCACCACAACAAGTCCAAGCAATTTATTCTCCATGTTGTGAAATTTGCGGTGGAAATCATTACACGCTCCAATGCCAACAAGATGTGGAATCGCTCAACTACGTCAGTAATGCGCCTCGCCAATTCCAAAATCAAGGGAGGAGATCACAAGGGAAATATGGAGGAAATCAACAAGGCCAAGGGTATCAATGACCTCAAGGTCAATTCCAAAATCAAGCTCATCATCAACAAAGCTATCAAGGCAACAATCTACCAGCCCAAAAATCAAACACGGAGGAGATATTGGCCCAATTCATGACCGCTACCCAAGCCTCGCTGCGGAATTTGGAAAATCAATTTGCTCAATTCGCTTTGAATCAAGAGAACCGTCCGGTAGGAGCATTCCCATCTAATATGGAAGATCCTCGAAAGAAAAAGTTCTAGACGTGCCAAGCTATGGATTTCAAGATCGAGAAAAATGAAGAAATTCAAGTCAAGCCGCAAGTCACTGTAGCCGAATGGGTCGAGCCAATCCCATATCCCCAAAGATTGCAAACGAAAAAGATCGAGGTCGAGACGTGCCAAGCAGTCACCTTGAAGAACGGTAAGCATATGGAGGATGTTAGGGATCGATGCATGTATACGCAGCGGAAAACAAAAATTTAATCGAACTCAATGTTCGATCACATGCATAAATCAATTAATTGAACGTACCTTAACGCTTCCGCCATACACATGGTAATTTTTCATATTTTAATGAAACTAAATAAAACGAAAAACAAAGACGAGCATGCTTGCATACGACATCATGAAATCGAAAACATATATTCTTCATATAATTGTCATGCTCACAAATTAATTCACATAATCCAATTACGAATTAATTCGCAGGGGTTTTCGATTTTACCTCTTGAAGCGTGAGATTTCGACGAATCGAAATCTATAAACTAAGACACGTACAAGCTGCTATTAAACAACTCCAAGGCTGCGAAGAACCGACCAAACAGCAGCTGGTCCGATCTGATCTCGACGGCGGCACATGAGGTGCAGCGGCGGCGGCGCGTGGCAACGGCGACGGCGCGTGGCAACGGCGACGGCGCGTGCGGGGCTTGCGGTGGTGGAGTTGCGTTCTTCCTCTCCAATTAGGTTTCACCTCGTACAACTAGACCCACTCTAACTGCAGCACTAGATACAGAAGAGTTAGAAAACAACGGGAATAAAAACGAGGAATAAAAGAGAAGAAACCGGCGGCGGCGGCGGCGGCGGCGGTAGAGCGGCGGCGCGACGGCGGTGCGGCGGTGCAGCGGCGGGGCTGCAGCCGTGAGGCGGAGGACGGCCGTGCTTCATGCGGCTAGGGTTTTGGGGCTGTCAATTCTGATCTCAACTCGTCTTATGAGTTGTATTTATACTAGGGTTCATAACCCTCATGGGCTTAAGTCATTGGGCTTGACCCACTGATCCATTAAGCCCACCCCCTCGTCGGCCTCGTTTCTTACAAACGATCGTCCACAAAATTATAACAAAATTATATTTGTGACGAGCATAAAGTCCTCGTCGATACGAGTGCCTCTTTGAAATTTTCAATTTCCAAAATTGGAAACTTCTAATTTAGTGGACCTGCTAAATCGGGAAACTTCCCAATTTAGAAAGTTCACTAAATTTCCGCATATCTCTTTCTCTCCGTTTATTCCAACTCGTAATCCACAATTACGAATCTTAGATTCAATCATATTGACATCCAACTACGCAAAGATTAACACATTAATCTATGCTTGTTGTTTTCAAGGATCTATGTTACACGACAAGTGTGACCCTCAATGGTTCAGGTGTAAGCTAGCCGTGGGCTCACAACTCTTTGTGATTCGAACAACACATTGTTCTTATACGAACACCTCGCAAGAGTCCCGATTAGGGTAAAACTCATTTTACTCAATCGCCGATCAAATCGGTGCCCAACGAATCAAGATTGGCGTCTAGCAACTACGCATCATGATTCCCTAGATACAAATGAAGTGCCTGCAAGAACCTTGTGATATAGTTAACGTGTAGTACGATCCCTTCGCAGCAAATGTCCCGATTGAACTAGAGGCATTGGTCCACCGAGACCTCTTATTAAGTTCATAACCGTGCGAACGTTCTAGGTGTTATAATCCGTTCGTGTGTGACTTAGAGAAACACATTTCCCTAATCACCCCACTATCAACTCCGGCCGGAGATTCCATGGATTACAAACCGACAGAACACACAGGACATCCATGACTACTCAAGCGCTCGAATCTCCTACTACAATGCACAGACTTCACACTAGATTTCGGACTGCACGAACGTTGGCCCTTGGAGCGGTCCGCGGTGGGACTCAGGGACAGGTCACAATACAGTCGGTCCTCTAGTGAAGTCACGGTGATGTCTGGGTCTTAAGGACTAATGGTGCACAACTATATCATAGAAACCTATTACTCGATGATTGGGAACCACTTATAGATTTCTAGGCGAGGGAGTTCAGTGAACTCATCTAATATGAGCACCCACTCAAGTATGCCGATGTCACAACACCGATGACTGATGAGACGCAGTACACATACACTAAGTGCTAGTCTCAAAAGGGAAAGGCCGGTATCCTCATTATTGGCGTAACCCATCGACTAGAAACAAGGTTTAACAGTTACATTACATTGCTGAGTTATCTCACGATTCTACTAGATCAACTCACAATAATAGAGTAACTCGTTAGGACTATATCTATGCTGCTTGCATGGGATAAGAGATATAGAATGCCAAAAGGTATTTTACCATTAATTTGAAATAGATTATTTACGAGTAGCGTGAGAAAACACAACACTTAGTTGGCTTATTGGTCACATACTCTAACAGAGGAAGCCCCGCGAAAAGAGAAGAGTAACACGGTAATCGAGAAGTCGAAAGTGAATGAGGAAAAAGAATCAACTCATGAAGAGCCCCCATCAACGGTGCCTTCACAAGTCCCTCCAATTCCTTATCCTCAAAAGTTTATAAAGAATAAGCTCGATGCCGAATATCAAAGATTTTTGGACAAGTTGAAGAAAATTCGCATAAATATTCCTTACATTGAAGCACTTGAAAAGATGCCGAAGTGGGTGAAGTTCTTCAAGGACCTCATGAAGAAAAGTAAGAAATTGCAAGGGAACGAGATGATCCAACTCACGGAGCAAATTAGTGCAATTCTTACTCGGCCCCTTCCACAAAAACTCGGCGATCCAGGTAAGTTTACTATTCCTTGTACTATATGAGGTAAAAAATTTAGATCCCTCATTGATTTAGGCGCTAGCATTAATCTTATGCCTTATTCCACTTTTAAAAATCTTGGGTTAGGAGAAATTGAACCGACAGCTATGACTCTTCAATTAGCCGATAGATCTTTAGTTTACCCAAAAGGTATTTTAGAGAATGTGCTAGTTAAAGTTAATAAATTTATCTTCCCTGTTGATTTCATTATACTTGATATAGATGAGGATAGGGAGATACCTCTTATCGTATGAGGCCGTTTTTAGCCACGTCGAAAACTCTAATTGATTGTGCTAGTGGTGATCTTACAATTACTGTGCATGATCAAACAATCAAATTCAATGTTTTTAGTGCTAATAAAAATCCATGATAATAATGATTGTTTTGCTATTGAGCTTATGGATTTTACAAATAATGAAAAGTTTGATGTTTTGATCTTGGACAATGGGAAAGCATATTTGAGTGCAGGAAATGATGGCGGAAATGAGAATCGGAAGGAGCAAGTTTACTTCATGGACTCAATTTCAACTCCTCCGAGAGAAAGTCATACGAGTTTGAGTCTTAACGGCGATTAGAGTGCAAAGAAGATGTTGCCACCCAAAGACTCGAGCAAGCCACGAGAGAAGGATGAGTCTAGATATTGGGGTCAGAAGGAAAAAATCAAAAAGGAATTACACAAAGGACAATTGGTGTTATTGTGCAAATCCCGTCTTTGGTTATTTCCAAGGAAGCGCAAATCAAAGTGGTCGCAGCCGTTTATTCTCCAAGAAATTCTTCCTCACGAGGTAGTCAAGATAAAGGAGCGAGATTCAAATCGTACGTTCAACGTGAAGCGGAGCCGGCTCAAACCATATTAGGAAGCGAGTGAAGATTGCCAAGTGACTTCGGTCACTTTTGCTTGAAATTAAAGAAGCAACGTCCGGCTGTAGACTTTAAACTTAGCGCTTCTCGGGAAGCAACCCGAGCTTTATTGTTTTTCGTAGTTTTCTTTAATTTTTTGTTTCGTTTTTATTGTTATAGGCATGCATTCTAATTAATTTATTTGAATTTTGAATTTTCAGGGTCGAAAACATGGTCAGGGGGCCCAGACGACCGTCCGAAATGCAAGCAAAATTCCAGACGGCGGTCTGGAAAACAGCAGGCCGCATTCTGCAGCTCTGCCTGTGGGAGGGCCGTCCGAAAAATAGCCTATAAGCTGGGACGGCCGTCCCACAACCAGTAAGGGCAAAAAAAAAAATCGTATTTCTTTCCCGCCAATTCTCACACCCCGATCACATCGACTCCGACTAAATCAGGTGTTTTCTATCCTTAAACTTTGTGCTAATTTCGTTGAGGGCAACGAAAATTTTAAGTTTGGGGGTGAAAAACATGTTTTTTGTGCTTATTTGTTTTAGTTTGCATGCATTAGGTTTTATTTATTTTTATTCATTTTATTTTTAATGCTTTTATCGTTTGAATGCATCGATGATTTATGATGATGAGAGATGATCAATGTTTGATGATGAGATTGCTTGTTTTGTGTGATAAGGATTTGATGTTTGTTTAGCTTTCGATTCAACGGAACTCAGAAGTAAATTATTGCTAGGAATCACACTTTCTGCATTACTTTGGTTGAATGTTTTGTATTTTAAATTTGGAATTAATTTGTGCTAGATCATGCTATGTTCGGTTTTAGAACTCACCTTAGGAAATTTATGATACGAAGTATTGAGTAGTGAGTGATTTGGGATATGATTTGGGCCTTCTTTGAACCGTTTGAGCTTTTCAAGCCGACCTTTTTATCGATATTAGCCTTAGAACCTTGATTTGCGCCTCGGAGAAAAGGTGTTCTTTCTTTTAGCCAATGTGTAAGGTAGAACAGGTGGAGATTCTTGAAAAATTACCCCTTGGAGTTCGGTCGAAATTTTTTAAAAGGTCCTTCTTCTTCTTCGATAAAAAAATAAAAAAAATATAAATAAATAAAATAAAAAAAGAAAAAAAAGAAAAAAAAACGAAAAAGAAGACAAATATATATGCTTCTATATATATATATATATATATTAAAAAAAAAAAAGAGAAAAAGAAGAAGAGACTAGAAGGTAGAAGTAAGGACTAGTTGTTGAATTGTTTTGAAAGCTCGATCCATTATCTTAATAGCAAAAGTTGAGACTTTTGAACTCTAAGCAATCGAGTATAAATTCTTTCTATCTTTAATTTGCAAATATTGGATGCTTGAAGCAATTGTATGAATTGTGGTTTTTGGTAATGGTGAGTGACTAAGTGTTGTTGAATTTTGAGCTTGCGAATGCGTAAGAATTGTCATTATAATTACATGTTCTGAAAACGTGAAGTTGATCATAGATCTATGTAATGAGATGTAGTAGTTGAATTATTTGCTTTATTGGTAGATTTTGCTTGAGGACAAGCAAAAGTTCAAGTTTGGGGGTGTATGCAATTTCAGTTATTTTTGGATTATCTTAAAAAGTTGCATGTTAATATTCCTTTTGTTGAGGCACTTAAGCATATGCCGAATTGGGTTAAGTTTATAAAAGAACTTGTATCGAAGAAGATGAGGCTTCCGGAGTGAGCAGCAATAGTAGACCTGAATGAGCAAAGTAGTGCTATCCTTGCCAATAAAATTCCACCGAAGCTTAGAGATCCGGGGAGTTGTACCATTCCATGCACAACAGGTACTAGGTATTTTGGCCGGGCATTGTGTGATCAAGGGGCGAGCGTAAATTTAATGCCTTTATCAATTTATGAGAAATTGAATTTAGGAGAAATTAAGCCCACTTCCGTGACCTTGCAGCTAGCCGGTAGATCTTTTACTCACCCTTTAGGTATAGTTGAAGATGTATTGGTCAAGGTAGATAAGTTCATACTCCTGACCGATTTTCTAGATTTTCTGCCACGTGGACAATTGCTGCCAAACCCAGGCTAACAATCTCCCCCTCAGCAATTGCTCCAGCTGGGAATCGAACCCGTGACCTTGGCTCTAATACCACTTGTAGGACCTCAGGCGCTACCAGTTGTCCTAAAACCAATTGGTGTTAGGAAAGGCACAAACCCAGCCTTATAATGTATTCAACACACACAAGCGCCCAAGGCATTCGATTGTTGGCCGCCCATACCCGGGCCTCCACCACGTGGACAATTGCTGCCAAACTCAGGCTAACAGTTACAACACCTACTCAAAACACCGTGATAAAAGACGATATTTCCAAGCCTCATGACATCCAGAAAAATAAATTCAAGGGTATTCCTAAGGGAACTAGTCGAAAGAAAAATCGGATCAACCCATTTATTCAAGACTTTCTCCAAAAGAATGTAAGGAGATGTGTTCAAAAGCTAAGAAATTGAAGAGCAGGAACAAAGTCTGGCTAAAGACTATAAACTTAGCGCTTCTCGGGAGGCAATCCGAGATTTTATTTTTTTTTAGTTATTTTTTTTTTCTGATTTTATTTTCATTTATTTTATAAGTATGCAAGCTAAAAATTTAAGAATATTTTTAATTTTTAGGACAAAAAATTGTAGCTCTGGAGCTCATAAGGCCGTCCCAAAACAAGGCAAAATATCATACGGTCGTCTGGAAAATCTGGAATGCTACTGGCCCAATTTGGCGTTTCACATGGCAGTCTGAAAAAAATTTCATTTACCTGCATGGCTGTGGTAGTTCAAAAGCTTGAAAAGTGGAACCAGCCTAACCATACGGCCGTGTGAAATCAGTTTAAAACTGAAAGGGCCGTGCTAGATGGACAGAAGCATAATAAAAGGCGAAAATTTCAGCAGCCCGGAGATGGCCTTGTCGACTAGTCAGGTATTTTCTATCCTTGAACTTCATGCGAATTACATTGAGGGCAATGTAAATTTTAAGTTTGGGGGTGAATAGTTACTTGATTTTATGTGCTTTAATTTTTTAGTTTGCATGACTTGAGATTTTTTTTTATTTTAGTTGTTTTAGTTCAATTATTGCTTTCAATAAAAAAAACATTAAAAAATTTTGAGATAAATGCTTTGATGAATGATGATGATGAAAGATGGTTGATGTTTAATGATGAAATTGCTTGCTTTATCTTGATTGTGATCCAATTTTGGAGAGCTTTCGGTTCAAAGTGTCATAGGAAGGAGTCATTGTTAGGAATTACGGATTATGCTTTGCTTTAGTCGAAAGTTTTGTGTTCTTAAATTTGAGTTAATTTATGCTATATCATATGCTATTCGGTTTTTGAACTTTCCTTAGGAATTTACAAAGTGAAATATTAAATTGTTGAGCAATTTGGGAAGTGCTATGGGCCATCTTTGAACCATTTGAGCCTTTCAAGCCTACCTTTAAATTTTTATCATTCGAACCATGATTGAGCCTTGGAGAAATGGTGTTCTTTTAGCCGAAATAAGTTGGGTAGATTAGATGGTGATTTACTGATAAATTATCCCTTGGAGCTTGGTTTTAAAATTTTTTTTACGTTTTTCTTCTTCGTAAAAAAAATATAAGGGGAAGAAAGACTTGAGAAAATTTCTTTGTAAAAAAAAAAGAAAAAAAGAAAAAAAAAAGAAGAAAGATATAAGGGGAAGAAAGGACTTGATAAAGATTTTAATGTAAAAACTCGAACCATCATGTTAAGAGCAGAAGTGGAGACTTTTGAACTCTTAACAAATCGAGTTAAGAAATAAGTCCTTTGAGGTGAAGCAATAAGTCCAAAAGCTAAATTTTACCAAAAACACCTCTAGTCAAGAACGAGAGTTAAAAATTCCGTTACATGCAACTCGTAGTGACTAATTGAGAGATGAAAGGAGAAGAGTAGCCGACTTTACCTATATTTTCTACCTTGTACCAAAAGCCAACATTTGAAACCAAAAAGTCCCAATGATCCCAATAGCTCAATTGTTTGATACTAATCGAGTAAATAAATTTGGTAAATCTTTGGAGTCGAATATTATTATGTAAGTATAAATTTTCTCCATTTTTAATTTACAAATATAGGATACTTAAAGCGATAGCATGGTTTGTTGTTGTTAGCAATGGTAACTGAATACGTATCTTTGAATTACGAGCTTGCATATTTTTGAGAATTGTCATGATAATTGCAAGTTCTGAAAACGTGTAGTTGCCCATTAATCTATGTGATGAGAGGCATTTGTTGAGAAAGTTGCTTTGAAAGTTGCTAGTTTTTGCTTGAGAACAAGTGAAATTTCAAGTTTGGGGGTGCGTTGAGTGTATATTTTACACTCAATATATACCTTTTTACGAGGATTCTTGTTTAATTGTATTGATTTTACGGTGCTTAATTCTTAATTTGTTGTATTTTAGGTACAACAAATTTGAACATTCGGGAGTTTTAAGGATGAAATGAGCGAAAAAAGGTAAAAAACGAGCAAAAACGGAAGAAAACAATTGGAAGCTGAAACTTCGCCTGGCACGGCCGTGTGCGATTTAGCTTATTTTTGCACGGTCGTGCCAACTACATAAATTGGGCAGAAAGCTTCAGGATTTAAGACGGCCGTGTGAGAATTGTACTGATTCTCGTGTGGCCGTGCGGAAACACGCTAGAGACAATTTTGGACTTTTAATCATTCAAGGAAACCTAAATCTTCTACCAAGTTGAGACATATATTTAAGGGCAAAGACCAAGCACGAATTGAGGGACATTGAAACACAATCTTAGAGCAAGAGGAGCGAGAGAACGGAGAAACGAAGACGAAGACCTGACGAATCTTCATCATTCTTCTTTCATCTATCTTTTCTAAATCTATGACTTTTATTACATTTATTATGTTTTTCGTAGAGAACATGAGTAGCTAAGTTTTTAATCTAGGATTTTGTTGGAACCCTATGTGGGGATGGTGAACCCGTCTTCTTGAGATTATGCAATTATAATTTTATGATTATTTCTTTTACTTGTTATGATTGTTAGTGCATGAACCTGATCAATTTATGTGTTTTATGTGTGATTATTGGGATTGACTCGACAGAGCTATTTTGATAATTAGACGTTAAGTAAAAGAACCTTCGAGTAGTTTTCATCGGATTAGTGTGTTAATTGCATGTGGTATTGTAGACATATATATATATTCACCTCAGGTACTCATTGTTGAGACTTATGCTTTAATGCTTTATTCATGATCGGATTGCATAGACATATAGTAATTTGGTTTTGGATGATAGAATTATAATACACGCGACAGCGGGCTATAATTAATATAGTGTATCGGGTTAATAATCAGGAATCATATATTTCATAATTGAGGGGTTTTGGGTGAGCAATTAACGCATAGGGGGAAGATAAAATCCTGGATCCATTTTTATGATATTTTTTCGTGTTTATTTGCTTTCATAATTAGTTTAATTATTTAGTACATTAAAATTGAGAACCTTGTGTAGGCTGGATAAAAATCATAGTTGTTAGAATTTGGTACTTGGGATTAGATAATTTGAGTATTCCCTGTGGGATCGACATCCGACTCTTACGAGTCCACTTTTACTACTTGCTTGCGATACGTGCACTTGCGTGTTAGGTATTTAGCCCAACACCTGCCCTGAGGTTGGACCTAATTACATGCATATACACCGTACTTCTCACATTTAAAAGAAATATTATATTAAAGATACACCCCTTGAAGTATAATTTTAAATTAAAATTAAGTTAACTAATTACTTAAGCAAATAATATTTTTTATAATATATTTTTGATAGACAAATTATATTAGAAAATTAATACTATTTAAAAATATATATATATAACATAAACTACATTAAATATTTGACTTCACTTTGCATCTCTATTGAAATTTTAAGATTAATGAGGACAATTTTTTGAGAATATTTTCTTTGGTGTGATCAAATACAAGTCTAATAAAAGAATTCTCATAATAAAATTATGAAATTATTGGATAGGCATGTCATTAATTTTATTGGAATTGGAAAAAAAAATTATCATCTTTTGTATGAATATATACTTTTTATGTAATTTTGTGAAAAAAATAGTTGTAGGGTGGAAATTTTTAAATTGCAATACGCAGTACCAAGATGATAAATACTTTCGTATGTGTGTATTTATTGAGGGTGTTTCTTATTTGCAGTAGTACTTAATTGTGCTGGAAAGTAACAAGTTAAATTGTTATTTTCTTCCACCATTAAATTATTTTCTCACTAAATTACTTGAAAATTAAATTCTTTTATATTAAAGTAAAATCCGATTCTTTTTCCTTTTTTTTTTATCAAAGACCTACGAGAACAAAATTATTGAGAGAATTTTATTAAAATATTAATTGGGGTGCAATGTGAATGTTGTATTACCTTTTAAGGGTGGAAGGTACTATTATTGTTTTTTTTTTGTTGGGTGCATAGTTCCAAAATGCTACATTTAGAGGATGCAAGGTTAATTTTTTTTTTAGATAATAAAAACCTTTAAATTTATGATTATCATATGATCGTGTTAATTTCAAGTATATTCTAACAATAGTAGTCATGTTTCAATACCATTTTATTTTGCAAAAATGAAAATTGATTATATAAATGTTATATATAAAAAGGTAAAACACATAAAACAATATCATATGTGTGGAACACTTGTAATAAATATAATATAATAATAAATTTGAATCTACTTTATGTATATACTCAACTTAAAATGAAAAAGAAAACAAATTTCTACAGATATGTTTATTATATGTCATTAGAAAGACCTTCAAATCTAATTTAAGACGAAGTGAATTTTATCTATAAAATTATTATGTAGAAGAATTATAACAAGAAGAAAATCAGCGATCACCTTATGTAAATATTTGAATATGAAAATACACTTGAGATTTAAAAAATATTATTTAACTATATTA
The DNA here is from genome assembly GCF_000504015.1 of Erythranthe guttata. The sequence continues at coordinate 127,333 of NW_012193650.1, forward strand.
ACTTTGGTATTAATGTTATTACACAATTGATCCAACAAATTAGTGGTGTATATAAATTAGTTTACGGGCATAATATAAAAAACAAAAATGTTAAGAAACTAAAAAATTAAGCTGTTGTAGCTGGTAGAAATAGAGATAGAGATAGAGATAAGATGCAATATCTCTTTTTGAATTGTTGAAGAGATGTACTTGGCAGTAGGAGGAGCTTTATCTAAAACAGTTCCATGCTACTTTGTCATTATAATTTGCCCGGAGCTCACCTTCTGACGAAAACTACCTGAACTTTTTTTAACGTTTCCTCTTCATCAAGACCTCGAAAAAAACATGATTGATATCCAAGCCATAATGAATACAGTCAATTGAGGTTTTAAGCTTCAATCGTTTATTAAATATTTCTTTAGTTGATTATCTTTTCTTGACCTTGTTTTTATGCACACCTGATTCACTAGACCTTCTTTGGAAAGAGGCACAATGTTGGGAACTATATATGGCCTCTAATATGGCGTAAAAAAACACAATTCTTTCCATCATTTACTTTCTTCCAATTTTGAAATCCTTTCCCCATAAATGTATTCGAGCCGACACGTCCATTTAGCTTACTAGCAAAAAGAATGCATGACAAACAAAAAGCGGCATCTCTAGTTGGTGAATGAGTAACCAAACTAGAAATTGGGAAACCAAGTATATTGGATACTTGGAGTAATTGGAAAGTCAATTTCAACTACGTCCGGTACAAGTCGTTAAATATTATATATTTTTTTTGGTTTAATAAACATGTGCTCAAAAAATAAAATATTATTTTCAGAACAAAAAAAATATTTCCACTTTTGAACGGTAGAAAGTAATGCAAAAGAAATTCTTGCATAACACAAAATCTATTGATATAATTGCTTATTTTTTAATTTGAAAACCATAATATTAGGACTGGTTAGATAAATGGGGATAATATAATTATATTACTCAATAAATGAATTTATAGATCCCTGTGGATCGATATACGAAATTCACTATTCTGCAAAATGTAACTATAATATGTGCACTTGCGGTTATTTATACGTAAGTTTTACGCGTATCAGTGATAAATAATCAAAAAATAAAGAAATGAAAAGACAACATATATTGTAAGAATGATTTGTCTACAATTCTATTTTTTAAAGTTGAGAACTCGAATCACAATCTTCACGCCATTTCAGTCGAAATCGCATACTGTAGGCACGCAACATATATTCTAAGAAAGGCAACCATTGTGTTGTAACACTCATCAAAACTTTCAATACTTACATCCAAATCTTGGTTTCCATTTTCTCTCATAATTATAGTGTTCTTGTAAATTTTGATGTGATTATCAAAAAATAATACTAAGAGGTATAAGTCTATAGCAATTGACATGTATACTAATGAATGATAAAACATAATAAAAAAATAGAGAGAAATAAAAATCAAATCTTGTAATTAGATATATTTTATTTTACATAATAAAAAAAGCTGACATATGTTATATTATATTTTATTTACTTTTAGAATTCAAGAAATATAAATGTTAATTATTTCAATATTGCAAGCAAATAAAGGAAATTATTTTACTTAATAAGATTTGAAATTCTTATTAATATAAGAATTCAACAATTCACTTTCATGACATATTAAATAATTGTTGTAATTAAGTCGTGTATAGCCCAACTTGAATGATTTTTTGAATAATTCATATATTAGCATTTGATCAAAGAGTAGCATCCAACTTGAGAAAAATTCCATTGAATAAGTAAAAATAAATAATTAGAAGTCACTCGTATATAGAGTAATATTTGATTAATAGGATTTGGACTAAATTTGTGAAAACGTTTTGAAATATAGTTGTCGTATTTCATATTAATTTATATAGATAAAGTCTAATATTCACAAAAGTCAAACTAATATTCATATGTTAATAAACTCAATCATTGTGACACCCCTCTCTCGATTACTCTTATTATATGTAATCTCAGCGGAAGACTTTTAAAAATGATTTTTTTGTGGATATAAAATTTATGTAAATTTTTTTATTTTTAAATCAGAGGGAGAGAGGTCACAGTGTACTAAATCATAATCAAATAATTGACACAAAAGCATGCTACATGCAAGACGAGAAAATAACTAGGCATGATGGACTTACTGCAAATCCGGACAGATTCAATGCAGAAGCTTTGAAAATTAATTCCTCTTAAACTACTCATGCAAATTTATCCCTTTATCTCTTTGTTTGCCGGAATGCAAATTCTCCCTTGAAATTTCAAGATTTTGCCGTCGGTTATTGAGAAATTTGGATTTTGATCGGTTGCTAAGCCTTCTCGGATTTTGACAAGTTGATCATCATGGTCTTGAGCGGACTTGATAGTTGATTCGAGCGGCGGTTTGATGATCAAGGCGGACATGGATTTTCGGCTAAGAGCGTCGGGGACAACGTTGGCTTGACCGGGATGGTAAAGGATTTTGCAATCATAGTCCTTGACTAATTCAAGCCATCTTCTTTGCCTCATATTGAGTTCTTTTTGAGTAAAGAAGTACTTGAGACTTTTGTGGTCGGTGAAGATCGAACATTTTTCGCCGTAAAGGTAATGTCTCCAAATTTTGAGGGCGAACACGACTGCCGCGAGTTCCAAGTCGTGCGTCGGGTAATTCTTCTCGTAGTCTTTTAATTGTCTAGAGGCATAGGCAATTACGTTCCCGTTTTGCATTAGGACGGCTCCGAGCCCACGCTTGGAGGCGTCACTATAGACCACATAGTTTCCGGTTTTATCGGGTAGAGCGAGGATTGGTGCCGAGGTTAATCGCTTCTTCAGTTCTTGGAAACTAGACTCGCATTCGGGAGTCCATTGATACTTGACTTCCTTTCGGGTCAAACGAGAGAGTGGAGCGGCTATCTTGGAAAAGTTTGGAACGAACCGTCGGTAGTAGCCTGCGAGGCCGAGGAAACTTCGGATTTCTCCGACATTACGAGGGATTGACCAATTACAAACGGCTTCAATTTTGCTTGGATCAACGGCTATGCCTTCCTTGGAAATTACGTGACCAAGAAAGTGGACTTGTCTTAACCAAAACACACATTTGGAAAACTTCGCGTAGAGTTGGTTCTCTCGGAGAGTTTGGAGCACCATTTCCAAATGATTCCGATGTTCTTCATCATTTCTTGAATACACTAAGATATCGTCGATGAATACGATCACAAATTGATCGAGATATTTGCGGAAGATTCGATTCATGAGATCTTTGAAAGCGGCTGGGGCGTTGGTTAGACCAAACGACATCACTACAAATTCGTAATGGCCGTAACGAGTCCGAAACGCGGTTTTCGGAATATATTCCTTCTTGATCTTCAATTGATGATATCCGGATCGGAGGTCGATTTTGGAATAGACCGTGGAGCCTTGAAGTTGATCGAAAAGGTCGTCAATTCTTGGCAATGGATACTTGTTTTTGACGGTGACCTTGTTGAGTTCTCGGTAATCGATACACATTCGGAGAGTTCCGTCTTTCTTTTTCACGAAGAGTACCGGAGCACCCCATGGGGAAAAACTAGGGCGGATGAACTTCTTGTCGATAAGATCTTGAATTTGGTCCTTGAGTTCCTTTAGCTCTAATGGCGCCATGCGATAAGGTTCCTTCGAGATAGGAGCGGAACCGGGGATCAATTTAATTTCGAATTCGATTTCACGATCGGGCGGAAGACCGGGGAGATCTTCGGGAAAGACATCGGGAAATTCGCAAACGGTTGGCACTTTGGAAATGTCGGCTTTATCTTCGTTGAGAGCTTCCACTATGTCGACCAGATGACATAGATGCCCTTTTTGAATAGGTTTGCTCGCTTTAATGGCGGAAATGATAGGAATCGACGGATTGTACGAGCTTCGGAATTCGAGAAAACTTCCATTCGGTAAGGAGAAACGAACGGTTTTGTGAGCGCAATTGATTTGGGCGTCGAATTTTGATAACCAATCCATTCCGAGGATTATTTCGAAATGTTGAATGGGTAGGATGATTAGATCGGAGGTTATGAATCTGAATAGGGCAATCTTTGATGATGAAATTGGATTTAAGTTCATCACCGGAAGGAATGAGTATGCTAAACAAGGCATCGGCTTGACTACGGACTAGGCGGAGTTCGGCAACGAGGGTACTTGAGATGAATGAGTGAGTTGATCCGGAGTCGATGAGGGCATACACAGAATTATTATACACATTAACGGTACATGCGATCATTGACGGGTCAGCTTCGATTTGGTCTCTAGTCATGGCGAATACTCGTCCCGGCACTTGTCTCGGGGCGATAGGGCAGTCTCGGACCATGTGTCCGGGCTTCTTGCATCGAAAACAGTGGTTGGTTCCGGCAACACAATCGCCAGAGTGCTCTCGATTGCTTTTAGGGCAAAAGGGTTTGTTGCTCGGGGTCACGGTTGCTCGGTTGATCGGTTGCTTTCCTTTGGCGTTGTTGAGGTTAGGTTTCTTCCATGGTCGAGAAGAGGCATCATGAGGAGGTCTCCATTGTCGGATTTCCATCTCGTCTTGTTCGGCTTCCAAGGCTTTGTCCACTACTCCCCGGAAAGTAGAGGCAGAGGTTAGTCGAACGTCGCGCTTGATTATCGGGTTGAGGCCTCTTAGGTAGTGATTCATCTTTTCGGTGTCGTCCTTGGATATGAAAGGTGCGTAGAGGCTTCCTTGCTCGAAACGGCGTGTGAATTCGGCAACGGTTAGGTTTCCTTGTTTGAGTTCGAGAAACTCCTTAAGCTTTTGTGCTCGAACATTCTTGGAAAAGTACTTTTCGAAGAAAAGAACTTTGAAAGCTTCCCAAGTGGTATTTGCTAGATCGATTCCACTCTTTGCGCCTTCCCACCAATTTCGGGCTTCGTTTTTCAACAAGAATAGTGCGCAATGGATCCGGTCGCTGTCGTTCATCACCATGTACTCGAAAATAACTTCGAGGGATTTGATCCATTCTTCGGCAACAGTTGGACTTGGGCCGCCGTGGAATTCGGTAGGATGCATTTTCAAGAAACGCTCGTAGGTGGCTTGTGGGGCTGTATTTCTAGGTTGGGGAGGAGGAGGAGGAGGTGGAGGAGGGTTTCGGTTTTGAAGGTTAACAAGGCGGTTGATTTGTTCATTTTGTTCACGGACGAGGGCGGTGAGGTCTTGGATGGTACGAGATTGATTATGAGGATCGTTAGCGGCATTTTGAGCTCGAGTTCTTGCTCCAGACATTTTAATACTTAAACATATACAAACAATTCACATTAGCCATAAAATTCACATAAAACAAATACCTGTCCGAGTGTTCAGTTGGAGTCGTGCTTTGAGAATCGTGAAGATCTTTAGGTCGTATGGAGGTTTCCGGGATCGTTGCTCTGATACCACCACTGCTGTGACACCCCTCTCTCGATTACTATTATTATATGTAATCTCAGCGGAAGACTTTTAAAAATGATTTTTTTGTGGATATAAAATTTATGTAAAAAATTTTGTTTTAAATCAGAGGGAGAGAGGTCACAGTGTACTAAATCCTAATCAAATAATTGACACAAAATCATGCTACATGCAAGACGAGAAAATAACTAGGCATGATGGACTCACTGCAAATCCGGACAGATTCAATGCAGACGTTTTGAAAATTAATTCCTCTTAAAATAATCATCAAAATGACCCCAAAATAATACCATATCATCTAACATGGGTCTAGATCACACACTTAAAACAGTTTTGAAAGATGCATGGCCATGTAGGAGAAATAAATAAAATGACACAGTCACTCGGTTTAAAATCCAGAACAGGGGAGGGGGTTTTGAAAATTCATAATAAATTCCTCACTGACCCAAAAACTACCAAATTTTACCCCAAGGTAGAACCATAAGTTTAAAATATTTTCAAAGGAGAAACAAGGCATTTGAGTTAGTAAAAATCCAGTTATACCAGAAAACACCCGAATGGTCCTGTTTCAGTGCAGTAGTGATAAATAAATCATAACTAAATGAATAATTACCCAAATCATGCACAAGACCTATCAATATGATGAGAACAGAGAGATTCAGAGACTCCTAAAGTTTCATGATTTTCTAAGCAGAACACCTATATGAAAATAATTTTAGAACATGGAGACAAAACACGAAGAAATTACTAGCCGAAAGCATGCATGCATATAAATAGTGAAAATTTGCTTTCGCTTACAAAAGGCTACGGATTACCGATTAATTATCTAAAATAGGGTAATCCTAATTACTATTACACATATCGTCTTTTAATAATTCCCACCGATCGGAGGAAGCGAACGGTAGAAAATACCTAAAACCGTATCAAAAGTTTTTACAAGCATATTATACAAATAGAACCACATGACTAAATTAAGAGCCAACACAATCCACAACCCCTCCATACGATCTCCTTCCGATCCTCGAGCTCGATTCCCAACTTTCCTCCTCGGGCCCTAAATCGGGTATACCTACAAACATACAACACCTATATGAGCCTTTGAGGACTCAATGAGAATCTTGAAATATTATCGAATACACATAGCACATAGAGCATACATATATCTATATATATACATACATATATCTTATACATGAACATGCAACATAAAGTAAAACAATCATATACTTCCCTTTTTCGTCGGCGTTCTTCATCACATAATTGCCACACGCATAGAGTGAGATAATTCCCACTTTTATAACCCTATGATCCCAAGACCATAGAGTGAGAATATCCCACCTTTATAACCTTATGCCATGACACGTATTGAAGATTATAGAAGGAATTTCCCACCTTTATAACCCTACGATCCCAAGACCATAGAGTGAGATTTTCCCACCTATATCATCAACACAATAATGCAACATGCATGACATGAAAAATTGTCGGGAATCCCTCGGAAGAGCCAATCTAAGTTACCAGTAAATAACCTCACATATATATCGAATCATGTCTATCTACGTGGGATCAAACCACCCCTAGGCCCTACGGTACCGACTCGCCGTACCCGGGAAATTTACCGTAACCTCGAAAGACTTTCCAACATAGTTTTATCTTTTAAAATTTCATGACACTAATGCACCCCCCCATGCACCCTTCTACTTACCCTTCTCTCATCCTCACACCCAATGATTCACATAAGCAAGCAAGAGCACATAGAAAATACACATAAAGTTTCACAAAATCATTTAGCCATAAAAACATAAAAGTAACTGAAATCTTAACATGCAAAGACAATCTAACATCAAAAGTTCACTAAATCTAGCATTTTTACAAGAATAAAATTCAAGACTTTCATCTTTACATTTATTCGAGCAAATACACTAGATCTTCACATGCAAGAGTATTTTAAATCAAGTTAGCACAAATCCTTAGTTCTTAAATCATTTTACATAGAAAACGCTAGATCTTAACATGCAAGACTTTAGATCAACCATCAATCACTAGATCTTAACATGCAAGACCTTAGATCAACAATCAATCACCAAATCTTACATGCAAGGCCTTAAAACAACAATCAACACAAGATCAACAGATGCAAGATACAAAATAAACCACATAAGCAATTTTAAGCATTTTATCTTAAAAATTCGAAAGTTCCTTAGTTAAGTCAAAAATTCATTTTCTTTTCACAAATCAACAATCAAACACTACATTAACACATGCAAGGCACTAATTAAGCCAAATAAGCAATTTAAACATTTTTCCCCCAAAAATTCGAAAGTTTCATGGCTAGGCCAAAAATTCATTTTCTTTTCACAAATCAACAATCAAACACTAGATTAACACATGCAAGGCACTAATTAAGCCAAATAAGCAATTTAAACATTTTCCCCCAAAAATTCGAAAGTTTCATAGAACTTCAAGAACAACGTTATCTTTTCAAAACACTAACATGCAATCATCATCTAAACCATATAATCAAATAATATGCAAGAATCAACAAATAAATCACATAAAAATACATAAAAACCGAAAATACTAGTGGTGTTGTAGGTTTGAGCAAGAATTCAAGAATTCTCACCTATACTCTTTAGGGGAAGGATTTGTTAGCTCTTTTCTCTCTAATAAAAGAAGAGATTAAGAGTTAGATTAGGCATTAAGAAAATAAGAAGAAAACAAAAGAACTTGGAGGAAGAAGAGCTTTGCTCTTTCGGAAAAAAAGGAAAAGAAAAGAGGAAGAGGAAGCTTACTTAGCCTTGGCCGAAAATTCTTCCTTTATTGAAATAGAAGGAGACTTTGAACTTAAGGATTGTAAGAGTAGAGTTTGAGAGTGTATTTTGATCTTGGGCATGGGAGGTATTTATAGAGTTTTTGGAGAGTTCAAAGCCAATGGAGAAGAAAGGAAAATACATCTTTTGTGGGGGTGATTTTGCAATTTCCGAAAATAGGAGTGGTGGTGGTTCTTGGGTGGTTCAAGCTTGAGAAAATGGTGGCTATGGTGGTGGGGGTGATGGCTGCCGAAATGAAGGAGGAAGGGAGAAGAAGAAAGACCTTTGGTCTTACTTAAAGGAGTGAAAAACATGCCTAGTCTATAGAGTAGGGAACTAGGCTTGAGTATTTCTTTCTATGCTCAAAGTACAACCACACTAATGCGTGTTTTTCTACTAATTAATATGCAAAAATTTAAAAATCATGTGTGTGTGTGTGATGTCCGAAAATTCAAGAAAATGTGGGGAGGATTTCCTAATTTTCGACATTAATTAAAAATCCTAAAATGCATGATAAAAAATTTATTTTCTAAAATTTTTTGCATGCATAAATATGATGAAATGTTCATTTAAATTCATATGCAAGAATAAAATCCTAGTTTATGAAAAATAATTTATTTCGAAATAATATCTCGAAATATTTCCTAAGCACATAATTCACCAAATCACATAATTCACACAATAATCACATAATTCATATACTTCACATAATTACCTAATTCACGTAAATACTAACCATGCAAGAGTTATTATAAATTCTAATTTCACATATATGCACATAAAGGTGGTAAAATAAAATAATAATATTTTACCAAAAATGCGGGGTGTTACAATCATAGTCCTTAGTAAATTTTATGGTACTCTTCAACAATTCACTTACACATGGAAGCAAGCAATTCCTTAAATATTCTATTCACCGAAGGGAAACGAAATAGGTCACTTTTTTATTATAGAACAACAATTAATAAATATTCTACCTTTCATCATCCTATTACTACCACTTGTCTATATATTGAATGCAATTGTTCCTTTTACTTGTCACACACATACAAGAGTAAGAGACATAAGAATATTGTGCTACATCAATGTGAACAAAAGAGACAAGGCGAAAAAAAACAAAGAGTTTGAATCAAAAGTAAAAACTGAAGATGGAGAAAGGAAGAGGCTCAATATACACCATAAATGCACAAGAAGAGCACGCACATCTGGTAAATCTACACTATTTTTTTCCTAACATTTGACTTTTAAGAATTAATCTATATAAACAATGTTCATAGATTTGTTTTTTTTCCTCACATATATCTGTTGCGGAAGTAAAACATGTGTTAGTTCCCTGGATTTGATTTTTGGGTAATCGATCTTCTGGATTTGAGTTTTGGGCAATCGATCTTCTGTTAACGAGTTTGGTGCAATTTAAGTTGAATAGTCCTGGTTTATGCTTCATGGATCTCCTTGTCTTAATTGGATCAAGAGCAGTCTTTTTTCACTTTCGTATATCATTCAACTGGATTTCTTTTACGTTTGACTGTCTTAATTATTTTTAATTTTTATGGTAATTCAAAGAAAAATTGGCCGACCATAGAAAACGCGTTAATATTAACGGATTTTGGTCATGTACTAATTGGATTTCAATTTTCCGTGTTTCCTCTTAATTTATTTTTTTCTATATATTTATATATATCATAATCAGCAAAATATTCTTACTTTAATCCAATGCATCGTAATTAATTCTTTAATGCAATCGACATTTTTTTACAATTAAGGGTTATTCTTTATTTTATCACAAGCAAAATCACATTCCATATGAATCAAATCAGAGAAGGTTTTTAATAGGGACGAATTGGTTATGATGAAAAGCGGAAATTTAAGTCAATATAATCCTTTGTTTATTGAATGCATCTCTATTTCATTTCAAGTACCTCATATATGCATCTCTATTTTATTTTATCATTTTAATTGTTTTATTTATTTCAATTGGAATAAGTTTTATTTATTTTACAATTGCTCTAAAAACCTATAACCTTCTATTGTATATCCCGAATTAATAATTCTTCTACAGGGGTGGACTTCTACTTGAAATCTAAATCTATAATCGAGAAACTTAGAGAGAAAAGAAGAAGATAAATTTTTTTTTTCTTCCAAAGTGAAGTAGGCGTGTGGAATCATTCGTCTCCCACCAACCTAATCTCTATTGTATATAGCACAAAGAATTAGAGTCACACATAAAGAGGATTACATGGAAACAAATCCCACTCCTTCTATAACTCTATATAGTCGAAAATTGAAGTTCAATGGGGATTTAATTTTCGGCTATATTAATTCCAATATATAATATTGGTTGAACTTTATTTTCTCGATTAATTACAAAATCGGGCAACTAATAATTGATTAAATCCAAACTCTTAAAATAATTCATTTAATTAATCATTAAATAATTATTTATTTTCACTACCAAATAATTATTGAACTCCCGTTTATATTCTCAAATATTACATTCGAGCTCCATTAGATCATTACTTAGATTCTCCCCACATTAAGAAATCTTATAACCACCAAATAATTTATTCACTGCTAAATAAATTAAATTGTTTCTTTTCATGAGTCTTACCCGCTTAACTTATTTGAGTATGCCGGATACGAAATCCACCTGGCCAGGACTTGGCATAAACAAATCTTATAAGCTACTCAAGGGTTATTATCAATCCCATATTTCAGAGATGTGGATTCCTTTCGATAATTAATTTCCACCTATTAATTCTTAAGGTCTCTATCCAACGCACCGGGGGCCATTTGACTCAATATAGGAATATTTCCCATTGTGACATCAAAGTAGAGATTACCAATTAAATGTGTACGTTTATTATCTAGGGATTAAGAGAGTAAGTAATATACTGTCAACTAGAAATAATACAGTTTCATTTATGAACAATGATGAAACAATTATTTCACTTTGTCCGGTTCAACACATGCCGGCTGTGCCAGCACAATAAGTCAAAACAATAACTACAAAAGTTATTCTCTGTTTACTGTAATCAAGACCAATCACTTAAATATTGTGCTACAATCTTTAACCAATAGTTAGTCCATTTTCATCTAGATTGTGAACGTTTATCTTTATATTCTAAACGAACTTTCGAAATGATCTTTCTGTGCGCCGTAGCACACCATCTCGAATACTATTAGAATATTAGACTTATGCTTTTAGTAAACAATCAATTAAATGCATTGAATACCCTTGTGCTAATTCTCCTAAAATGATAATATATTATTTTATTAATTCAATAATAAAATTATGTATCTAAAAGTGAGACTTTTAGTCTACTATCCTAACAATAAGATATATTAATGTGGGGAGAATCTAAGTAATGCTCGACTGGAGCTAGAATGTAATACTTGAGAATATAAACGGGAGTTCAATAATTATTTGGTAGTGGAAAATAAATAATTATTTAATGATTAATTAAACGAATTTTTTTAAGAGTTTGGATTTAATAAATTATTAGTTGTGAGCAATGGAATTCTTGATGTGATTTTGCTCCTCAAAACTTGGCGAGGTGGTAAATGTGCTAGTCTAACTCGTAGTCCATTCTTAGTAAAAGTGTAGCGATTTTTGTAACCATCATGGATAGTTCATCGTCCATTCTTATTAAAAGTGTAGCGATTTATTTCCAAGGTCGCTCAAGTAATATATGACTTGCTTGCATCGGCACGACATCACACGTCACCTCTTCCTTGTATTGTCCAATACTAAAGGAAACCAAGACTTGTTTCATCACTCTCAACTCGCTACTTTCACGCAGCCACTGAAGTTCGTAAGGTCTCGGATGTTTGGTGACTTGCAGCCCTAGCTTGTCTACCATTAGCTTGCTTGCCACGTTCACGCAACTTCCTCCATCAATTATCAATCCACATACTCGGTTTTGAACATGGCAACGTGTATAGAAAATGTTCTCCCGTTGTACTACGTCACCGTCTTGTGCTGCTTGCACGTGGAGAGTTCGAAGAACAACAAGTGCGAGTCCATCAACAAATTGTACTACATCACCTTCCTCAGGTGCTGTTTTTCGAAATTGTTTCTTCCTCCTTCTCAGACTCTAGCTCGCCATTCTCCAAAATCATAGCTCGTCGATTAGGGGACTCTGTTGCGATATGACCTGCTCCATGACATTTATAGCATTTAATATCACGTTTCCTTTGCGGTTTTAATGAAGTATTACCTTTATTGGTTGGTGCTCGGTTGATTGTCTTTTCATTGGAAGGTTTCGATGTCGATTCCTCGGGTTTTGAAGTAGGATTCCATCTCGGTTTCCAACTTGATGTCTCAGCCCGAGCTGTAGTTCTACCTCCACGCTTAAGCTGCCTTTCGACTTTCATGGCCATGTGAATGGCTTCCTCAATTTCAACGTAGTTCTGCAACTCCACTACATTAACGATCTCCCGGTTCAGCTTGCAAATAAATCTTGCAATAGTGGCCTCTCTATCTTCCCCAATGTTAGCTCTAATCATAGCGATGTACATCTCCTTGTGGCACTCCTCGACTGATTTCGGACCTTGCCTCAAACTTTGCAATTTCATATGTAAATCCCTATAATAATGTGAGGGAAGAAATCTCCGTCTCATAAGTGCCTTCATAGACCCCTATTCGACAATTGGTGGTTCGCTAGTTCGGCGTCTGGTCACTACCAATTGGTCCCACCAAATGGTAGCTTAGTCTGTGAATGCCACAACTGCAAGCTTCACCTTATTTTCCTCGGAATAATTGTGACAATAAAAAACGATCTCAACCTTTCTTTCCCATTCTATGTATGCCTCCGAATCACTCTTCACTTGGAAAGACGGTATAGTCAAATTGATCGAGCCTCGGTCATTCAAATATGTCACCTATGTTCTCTCGTCCTCTACACCCTCGTCTAGAAGTATTAGACTCTGCCTCAGATTCTTCATCGAAGACTTCCTCATCAAACTCCTCTTCGTCACGTTGATGTACAACGGGCTGACGAATAGGTTGCTAAAATGGTGGTGTCGATGCACATCTATCCCTACACAACTCGTTCTGTTGAGCTAGATATTGCTTCATTCGATCTCGCATTCCACCAAGATTCATATGCAGGCGTTGAAAGTGTTGCTCCGTTGCCCTTGCCATAAACTTCTCGTCTCTTTCATTACCACTAACCGTCTTTGACATGGTGCACAAATTGCAAAAGAATGTTAAAGAAATATTTTTTTCCTCACCACTCCCTCACGTGTATCACTCTGGATGATGTTCACTCAATTTCACTCATGTTTCACACAATTTGGCTCTTACCCTTTTTTGATCTCACATTCACTTCCTTTTTCAACTTGTAAATTCCCTTCAACGTTCTAAAGAAACTAGTTGAGAAAATATTAAGTAAATTTTTGCTTTCATTCAAGGTTATATAAGTTTATTTTCAAAATTCAGAATAATAGAGGAAAATAAATGTCGGTTTTTGAATTTGATGTTAAAAGGAAATAAAAGGGTGTAAGAAAGAAGTAGATATTTGGTAGGAAATAAGGAAACAATGTGGAATTCAACCACGAGGAAAGTAGACAAGGAAACAAGATATTCAAAGACTAAGAAAGTAATTGTATCGTTCCTTGTTTGTATTTTCATATGGTGCTTCTGACAATACAACTCAAGTGAAGATTATATTGACTAGAAGACACAATGAAGAACCGAGACGAAATGAAATGAAGAACGAAAACAAATACACAAAAACAGAAGATAGGCGAAATCTGTTTGGAAATTGGCTCCGGTTACCAACTATTATGAACCCCGTAAAACTTGTTACGAGACCCAAATATATTACGCGGAAGCAAGAGCGGAAGGTCCGAAGAAAAGATTTAATAGGCGGAATTAGGAATATTGACTATAGAGAGCTAGAAACCAATATTATCAAGGTGAAAGTATTGACCCGTGATTATTACGAATCATAAACCAATACTATATTTCTAAGAATAGTTTACAAGAATCCACTCGCAAAATATCCCGGGAGTTGTTGAAGAACAACGAAGGAGAATTTTAATCTCTCTATATATTGCATAAAAACATCCAAAAAGTAATGACCCTAAAACAACTTATTTATAAGTCTCTAAAAGACCTAATCTAGCAAGGAAAACAATTTCTAAATTCTCTGTAATAATGAAATAACCAACTAAACTAAATCTAGTCAGAATCGGACTCTAAATGGCAAGAACTAAACTGTCTCAAAATTAAATACAAAAAATGATTAATTCTTCTTCCCCAAGTCACGTCTTCTCGTCTGGATGACAAAACGTACTCAATTATTTGATCTCGGTTTGCTTCACAACCTGCTCCGATAATTCACTCCAATTAAGTTCAGCTAGGATCAAACTAGGCTTCATTAATTCTTCATTTTGGAGCTTTTCTTTCACTAGGATCAAACTAGGCTTCTTTCACTCAAGCAGGGCTGATTCAATCCGCTTGGCTCGAGCTCGTGTAATCGGTCCTCTTGGCACATGCAGCTCGCCGAAACATCAACTCATTTTATCCACACAAGAAAAGTATCAAATATTCCTAAAAAATAGTAACCGCAATTTCAAGGTGAAAAAATCATTTTTTTTAACAAATTCCTATAGAATAGGGACCAAATATATCTATTAATTCATGTTTAATACATTTTTAAAAATAAAATAATTTATTTGATACGTACGGGTTGGAGCATATAAGTTTTTTAGAAGTACCAAAGTATTATTTCAAGTATCAAATGAGGGTTCGATGTTCCATTTTAATACCTACCAACATTAGTATATTAGCATTAGCGTTAGCATACAAATATATTAGTATTAGTATTAGCATTAGTATTAGTATTATGTATCAGTATTAGTATGAGTATTGGTATTAGTGATAGTATTAGAATTTGGATTAAGAGTAACATTAAGATTTGGATCATGATTAATATTAGTATTAGTATTAGTATTATTATTAGTATTATTATTAATACTAATATTGGTAATTTGTGGTATTCTCCCTTCTGTGTTCAACACATTGTTCTGTCAAGGTAGTGGCGTATACATCTCATCTCTTGTTGCAATATTTATAAGTTATGTTGTTGTTTGACTAATGTGCATCACGGATTGTACGACGTTATTGATGCACGTTACTTGAATCTCTATTGTGTTACTTCTCTGCTACCGTATTTGTTGTTGAATCAGTTATTTTTCATAAGATGCACATGGTGTAGAAGATTGCATTCCATAAAATAGAGTTATACCATATGTTTTAAATGATTTCACTTAATCTTCATATCGTGGTTTATGCGCTCCGTGTTTTCTTATTTGTAATATTTAATTGAAATTCCTATGTTACAACCTGAATTAAAAGATAAGTTTATCTTTTTTATTTCCTTTCACTTTGTGTACTTGAATTAGTGTTGTTACAAAAATATAGTCGCTTACAATTTTTTTTTTAATTTTGTTACAAAGAGATAGTCACTTACCAAGTTTATTTCTTTTGATTTCCTTTATTATTTTCTTTTTATTTTGCAACACACAGGTCAAGGACTAGTTATTGTTTAAAAATGTTGGATGATGTATTTTATTTTGTTGCATATATATATATATATATATATATATATATATATATATATATATATATATATATATATATATATATATATATATATATATATATATATATATATATATATATATATATATATATATATATATTTATATATATATATATATATATATAAATATATATATATATATATATATATATATATATTATATTTTTTTTGTATATGTATCTATTTTGGTGTGTGTGTGTTATATATATAGAGATATAGATACACATATATATATATTATTATAAATATAAATATATATTTATAGATATTTATATATAGATATA
>NW_012193650.1:143530-176341 GCF_000504015.1 Erythranthe guttata
TATGTAATGTTTATTATGTAAATTCTATCGATTTAAGCTCTTTGTTAAAGCTAATCTATATATTGTTTAAGTGCATTTATTCATGTATTATTAAGTAATTCTCGGTCTCCATCGTCTAACTTGTATTTGGGTAAATAGCGATATGTCGGTCTCAAAAGTCTATCATCTTTTGTTGTTATTTGTTTAAACATTTTATGAATTATACGGCTTTCTAACTAAATTCTCTATGTAAGATTTCGTTTTTTATTCTATCAGCTACAGCTTCGTTTGTTAAATCTCTCTAACTACGCTATTTATTTGGCCTCTCGGTTGCTAGGCTCTATAACCAAGTTTTCATTTGCTATGCTCTCTAACTAATCTCTCGCATGCTATGTTCTCTAATAAGCTCTTGTTTGATAACTATCTAACTAAGCTCTCTTTTCATTTGCTAAGTTCTCTTTTCATTTGAAAAGCTCTATACTTACGCTCTCTAATTAAGTTATCATTTGTCAAGTCTCTTTATCTAATTATGCTTTAACACTACTTAGAATGCATATTTATATAATTAATGAGCTCTCTAATTAATTAAGTTCTCACTTGCTAAGCTCTCCTTCAACACTACTTGAGTGCATATTTGTTTGATAAGCTCTTTAATTAATTTCTTGTTTGATAATCTCTTCACTATAAATGTAGTTAAGCTCTGCAAATAATTGGAGCCAATAATGAATTTACCACAATATGTAAAAAAAATATGTAAACAAACGAGAGATGTATAAATTACTCCGCCTAAAGCATAGAGACCTCTCTCCAAAATTAATTCAGAGATCATAACAGTTAAAAAATACTCACAAGTCAATAACAAACTGAAACACTAGTATTTAATGTTCAAGAGCAAAATCAAATACTTGATCTACAATAAATATATACATATATATAAAAAAAAATAACAAAAAAGAAGCACAAGTTGATGGATTCAACACCTAGAAAAATGCTTCAAAATCTAAACAAGCTAAGCCATCGACCAAATGTTATCCAATTAATCATTGTGAATGAAAAAAAAGAGCTCTGCGTTTGTGCATTACCATCACTTTCTCTTTCACATCAACAATCATGGCATTAAGTCCAATCAATCTTCGAAAACTGTGAGGACACAATTGACATTTCATAAATAAAATACATCATAAAAAATAGAAAAAAGAGGGCCCAAGTAATGATATACCTAATTGGGCCGACCCAATGGTCTCCCAATTTATTTAATAATTGGGCCCACTACACGAAAGCCAAGCACCTTTAAAATAAGGTTTGGGCCCAATAAAGTAAACTCAACCCAATTAACGACATATAAATAGATGTTTTACTCATTTGTTAAAGTACGCTCTATTCACAAGTATTCTAGAGTGCATATTCTCTCTACCATCTCCACGATCCGTACATTTGACTTGAGCTTTGGAGGGGTTTCCGCCGGATCAACCTCCGGCTTAGTTCACGTGTGTTTATTTCGCAGGGACCTCAGGATCATCAAGTGTCAAGCTACTGATCCGCTTTGCTCTCCGAGCTCGTTTTCTACACTACCTCAGGTGATCTAAGTTATTTATCGATTCGAGAGTGGAGGGCTGGCAAGACAACTCCCATGAGGAGCAAACTCGTTGTGACCTACAAACCCGTTGCGAGGCAAATCCCACGAGGAGCCAACTCCCTCGGTACTACGAACCCGTAGCGAGATAACTCCCACGAGGAGCTCGATCGGTCCTACAACCCGCAGCGAGACAACTCCCACGAGGAGATAACTCGCTCGGTCCTATAACCCGTTGCGAGGCAACTCCCACGAGGAGCAAACTCCCTTGGTTCTACAAAACCTCAACGAGATAACTCCCACGAAGAGACCACTCGCTCCGTCCTACAACCCGTTGCGAGGCAACTCCCACGAGGAGCTAACTCGCTCAGTACTACAACCCACAGCGAGACAACTCCCACGAGGAGTCAACTCGCTCGGTACTACGAACCCGCAACGAGACAACTCCCACGAGGAGCCAACTCGCTCGGTACTACTAACTCGCAGCGAGACAACTCCCACGAGGAGCAAACTCGCTCAGTACTACCAACCCGCAGCGAGACAACTCCCACGAGGAGTCAACTCGCTCAGTACTGCCAACCCGCAGCGAGACAACTCCCACGAGGAGCCAACTCGCTCGGTACTACCAACCCGCAGCGAGACAACTCCCATGAGAAGCCAACTCGCTCGGTTCTACGAACCCGCAGCGAGAGAACTCCCACGAGGAGACGACTCGCTGGGTACTTAGAACCCGCGGCGAGACAACTCCCACGAGGAGCCAACTCGTTCGGCAGTACGAACCCGCTGCAAGGCGACTCCCAGGAGGAGCCACCTCGCTCGGTAATAAGACTCGCTGCGAGACAACTCCAACGAGGAGACAACTCGCTCAGAGGGACCTGAATCCGCACGCTCCCCAGTTGCGCGTCGTCCAACGCTCCTACAACTTCGCTGCGAGACAACTCCCACGAGGAGACAACTCGCCCGCAATTCACCACATAATCGCAAGCTCAAGTTAGCATTACAACCCTAGAAACACTTAGAGATATTATGGGAATCTATATTGCCTGGCCAGCTTGATTACTCAAATTTATCTACATGTTTTCGACGGGTCCTTCATTAAAACGTGGCCACGGTCCAAACATACTTACGACCCACGAGGTCCAACAAGGGGCGCGATCCCCATAAAAAAAATCTTGAGAGTTAGATCCCCTCCTCAAGTAGATCATGTTGCACAAGGCTATATGTAAACACATACAAGCAACGCGTCAAAACATTGACAATGTCAATAAATAACAACTCCCACGAGGAGAATACTTGCTCCGTGCTACTACATTATCACGAGACAACTCCCACGAGGAGATAACTCGATCAACTCTATTACCCCGCAACGAGACAACTCCCACGAGGAGATAACTCGATCTGCGCTACTACATCGTCGCGGGACAACACCAACGACCAAAGTAACTTACATCATGACAACTTAGTCGCGCTACGCGCCAACGCGCTTTCACGCCCCTCTGACACACGCTCCAACACATTTTCGCACACCATTAGGTCATACGCCGACGCGAATCCACTACAATTTCTACTCTCGACATGATCTGGAACCCATTGCGACATGGCCCCACATCGACTCGAGAGTGGGGGGCTTAATGATATGCCTAATTGGGTCAACCCAATGGGCCTACAATTTTAATGATATGCCTAATTAGGCAAACCCAATGGGCCTAATTGTACAATTTCTTTATCTAATGGGCCACGAACCCAATATTTAAGACCACTGTCACCGAGGCCCAATCACCTTCAAGTAAGTTTTGGGCCCGACAATCTCAACTAAGCTATAACTAATCATTTGAACTCATTCCTTAATGTACGTCCTATTAACTTAGCAATACTATGAACTGTATTCTCTGGACTATTTCCACTATCCGCACGTCTGACTTGAGCGTCGGAAGGGTTTCCGCCGGATCAACCCCCGGCTTCGTTTACGTGTTCTATGATTGCAGGTATCTCAAGGTCATCAAGCTCGTGAGCCAGTGATCCACTCTGCTCTTCCAGCTCATCCATACATCAACTCTTTAAGATGATCTATCTCTAGCATCATCACCAAGATTATTAATAAATAGGCAAATTTGGCATGTCCTTTAACCTATAGGAAATAATTTTGAGGGAGGACTCTAGCTAAGTTTCCCTTCTTTTATATAACTTACATTGCATTGTAGGTGAATTATTAATTCTTTCTATTGTTGTATGTTTTATTATTACAAATGTTTGATTTTGAAATGGTCCTCGTGCGAGAAGACAGTGGAGAAGGCATTTTTGTTTCAGGTAGCATAGTGAGAGCTCTAAACAGTGGTCTAAAAATCGGCCGAGTTGGCCGATTAATCGGTCTCCAAGGCGGAGGCGGTCCCAAACCTTGACGATTTTGGTGTAAAGGTTTGAGAAATTGTTTTTTGACATGTGAGGCGGTTTTAGGCGGTCTGAGGCGGGTCGAGGCGGTCAAAACCTTGGAGACGGATCAAACTTTGGTGCAAAAATCGGTTTTTTTTTTCTTTTTTTCTTTTTTACTTTTTTTATTCAAAATTAAAATTGTTAATAAAAATTAGTTTATGCTTTTTTTTTTTGTTTATGTTAATTTTTATTATTAAAGAACCTAATGATATATGCTTGCAATGTTCAAGAATAAATTTAAATTCAAAAGAACTGGGTTTCGTTTTGTATTTTTTAAGGATTTTTATCGTACCATGATCTTATTATTATCAAACTTTTATTATGTTATTAGGATACATAAATGATGGAGATGTAACCATGTTTAAATATCTTTTTTATATATGTTTTGAGTATTTATATCGTCGATTAATCACCGCCGCATTGATTAATCGTGAGGCGGTGCCTAACCGCCTCCGACCCGATTACCAATTTTTACAAACTTGGTTGCAATGGATATAAGACCAATTGTTATTAAAATAAAATAAATAAAATGACTAATTTGAATTTGTAGTATTGGTTGTTTATATAGTTTAATTGTCAAATAACAAAATCAAGCACCAGTGGTCTAGTGGTAGAATAGTACCCTGCCACGGTACAGACCCGGGTTCGATTCCCGGCTGGTGCATGCATTGGCTATGATGACAATTGCGCTTTCGTAACAATTGGGTCCGTTGCTATTATCTTTCGTAACGGTTGGGTCCGTTGCTATTATCTGATCACCAGATGAATATCCCTGCGTTGTTGAGCCTCTTTATGTTTATGTTTCTTTTGCCTATTCCATCATTTTTAAAGAAAAGTTACTCTTTATGTTTATGTTTCTTTTGCCTCATTCCATCATTTAAAAAAAAAAACTTTTCTTTTCAAATAGTGGTTTTGTTTATGTTTCTTTTGCCTCATTCCATCATTTTGAAAGAAAAACTTTTCAAATAGTGGTTTAATTAGGGTTGTGCATGGATCGATTTTAACCAACAACCAACACATTTTCCACCCATAATTTATGACGGATAATCAATGATGGCGCATAATCTAAGAGATATATGAAATAAATTTTATCTTTTGTTGGAAGGATTGATTTTTAATTTCTTTTTAGGGTAAATTAAAACTACCCCTGATGTATGGTCAAATTACGAAATTCCCCTTCTGTTTGGGTAATTATAATCGCCCATCAACTATAAATCTTCTTACACGTCCACCCTTCCGATTTTAAATTTAGTGGAATTTTCGAGATTATATGGAATATTATCATTTTTGTACCCATTTTATCCCATTCGAACTCCACATTTTGAAGCAAGTTGATCATAATATGTGTTTTGTTGCTTGTATATATCAGTTTGCGGTGCATCAGAAACTGTATTTCTACACAAAACGAGTACAAACTCGAGCACATTCCACGAAATATAGATGATTATGTTGAATTTGACATAATAAGGATGGAGGTGCAAGAAAAAATCATAGTTGGGGAGTAGATGTAATTATTCAAACAAAAGAGTTTTTTTTCATAAATTCACCATACCTCAGGGGTGGTTGTAATTTACCCTTCTTTTTAACTATTGAACTAAAATAGTAAAATGGATTTTTAACTATCTAACTGTGGAATTTACAAAAAATCTTAAGGGGTTTTGTGCATATGTCCCTGACCAAACATCTTTATATTTTAGCTTTAGGGGCTATATCTCTTTCGTCAATAAGCCCATCCCTTTAATATTTATTAATTGTAACCATCTTTATATGTTTATGACAAAATTATCCCCAACCCTTTACACTCAATTCTTAATTGTAACCCCAATTTAATCAATTTTGACCACAAAAAATCAATTTTAACTTTAAAAAAAAAATCCTGTTTTTTACGCTCATCGCTAAACATTGACCGTAATTGTACTGTCATTAACAAAAATTGTACTGTCACTGACAGTACATTAACGTAATTGTACTGTCGTTGATAGTACATTTGTGTAATTGTACTGTCGTTGGCACTACAATTAGAGTCAACGACAATATTATTATTTTTTTGGGTTTTTTTTTTCATTTTGTTTGATTTGTTGACAAGTCAACATAATTATATTACTGTCAATTACATCAATATTATTATTCTTTAGGTTTTTTATTTTGTTTGAGTTATTGACGTAGTAACGTAATAATATTAATGTAAACACAATAATATTACTGTAGTTGACGGTAATATTACTGGTTTTATAGTAATATTATTGTCAACCACAATAATATTAATTCTTTAGGTCTTTTATTATGTTTCCCTTTGTTGAACGGTCAACATATTAATATGGGGCATGCTGAATCACACACTAAAATTTACTAAATCCCACACATAAATTAAAAGCAAAAATCTCTCTCTACTTATATTCTCTCTAACTTTTTTCCATGATGATTTTTTCCAAGTCACTCAAAATTCGTTAATCTTTCACATGGATAATCATAAAAAGTGAGTTTACGTTTATTTAATATTTTTCAATTTCATTATGCCTTTTTAATTATTTAAATTCATATCAATTCGAATTTTTTTCTCAAATTTCAACTTTATTTTTGTTTGAACACATGAAGATTTTTCTCAAATTCGAACTTGGAATGATATGGACGTTTTTTAGTGTGATTTTGTGAAAAAGTTAGGGAAAAAGAAGCGTGGGGAAGGAGAATATGAGATTTTAGAGCGAGAAAAAATTTCAATTGTGTGTTTGATTTGGTAAAATTGGTGTGGGGTTTAGCATGCATATCAGTATTAATATTACTTTATTACACAATAATAATGACTTTTGGTGTGTTAATATTACTGTGATAGAGATTAATGTAGCAATATTACTGTGTTAAATTGTAGTATAGTTAATTTTACTGTGTTTAACAGAAATATAGTTAATATTATTGTCAACCACAACAATATTGTTGTTTAAATGGGGGCAAAAAGATGTTAAAGAAAATAAATTAAAAAAAAAATATTTCGAAAAAGTCAACGCCTGAAACCGGCGGAAAAATTAGGAAGAAAAAAAATCAAAAAGTCAATGCCGTAAACCGGCGGAAAAATTAGGAGGGAAAAAAAAGTCAACGGCGGTTGACCGACGGTCAACGGCAGCGACGGACGAAATTGTCCATAAAATTGTGTTTTGGGTTAAAATTGAATAATTTGTGACATTTAGGGTCAAATTGAGGTTATATTATATTAAAGGATGAAATTGAAGCATATTAAAATATGAGGAGCTATTTTAGTTTTTTACAAACCGGTGGAACATGTGTTCACTTTTTTTATAAAAGAGTTTTTTGTCTAGACCATTTTATGAATAAGTACATAAAAGAGTTTTTTGTCTAGACCATTTTATGAATAAGTACCCATTTTTTGGGCTTATTCAGTTATTTGTAAATTGCCTAAATCTTAATGCATAAAATTTTAATTATTTCAAGAGACGGCACATTGATTTCGATTCCACAGCATTTCCCCTTCCCCTTCAATGTACAGTCTTATAATATTCATCAAACAATAATTCCTTTAGAAAAAATACATAGGTTTAAATAACCGAAAGTTAATGTACAAAGTTTTAAAATTAAAACTAAAAAAAAGAAAAAAACAACTAGGATCAAAGATTCACAAAGTTTGTCTCCATTTCAATACGATACGAGTAATAATGTCTTCCCCTTGTCGTTGTCGATAGTGTGGCCATTGTGACAGAGTTATCGGACGCCATTCGTTTTTATTCTTGTCATGAATCACTAATCTCAATTCCTCCAAATCTCGAAACCACAACTGTGATAACTGATTTTTCCTTCTAAATTCTCTCCGCATTAAAAGAATATTCCACAGACACTTGATGTGATCCATCTTCCATCCGCTTCCACAGAAGAAAGAGTCATCGATAAATCTCGGACGACAAACACAAAACAAAGCATTCATAAGAGATGAAATCGAAGATAAATCAAAACGCAAACCCAAACTATCCACCACAACTGGTTTAACATTCTTGTCTTGTACCATAATGTTTTCTCGAATGCGATAACACTGATCAATGTTGAGAGAAATTATGGATTGGCTTAAGGACTTGAGCAGTTCGTTTCCCTTGACGAACCACAAAGAAGAAAAAACATCGATAGAATGCAGGTGTATAGTTGAACGCCACTCACTGGAAGAAGTAGTTGTTGCAAAAGAGATGGACGGTATAAAGTCTCCAAAATAGTCAAAATTGTTTATCTTCGGGGCATCAATAAATAGCTTGATTTCTTCGAATCCACAACAATCAAAAATAATTAAGATCTCGAGGATTGGGAACTTACACGTCGACAAGTGGTCAAACCGCGAAACGACACCCGTCAGGGATAAACGGGTGAGATTACGAAAGTCCGCCCCTCTGAGGAACGGAATACATCCACCATTACAATTGATTACTTCAAGAGAAGGGGTATGGATTTTGATTCTACAATCATCCACAAAGGGGACATTATCATTCACAAAAGTGAACTTCTTTAGGTTTTGTAGACTCGTCGCATCAATTGTTGTTAAAGTTCGACAGTTTCTGACAGCCAAAGTTTCAACCAAAGGACAGGACAATATTATCTTCTCGAAAATATCATCCTTAATCGAGACTCGTTGAAGATCAAGTGATTTTAGATTCTTCAAGAGAAGTATCCTTCGAATAGTGGTTTGGTCCACTATGAATTGATCCAAGTACAAATATTTGAGCGATTCGGCTTCAAAGACTACAGACGGCAGATGATTATATTTATAGTCTTCCGTACTATTCTGAAGACGAAGCTCTTTCAAGCCCATATTTGTGACTAATCGGATCCATTGCTCAAGAGCGGGCATCGATTCTTCGTCGTCGTCACCGCCTATAGATACACGAAGGCTGAATTCCTCTATGCACAGCCTTTGATCCAAGTATCGCTGTAAAGTGTTGTCCACGGTGGTTATAAAGTCTTGTTTGTTTCCTTCGAAGGCCTGGATCGAAAAATCGAGATTAGGGCGAGTGCACCAAATACTGCGCCATGATTTCGAAAGTACGGAGGTTCGAACAGCTTCTTTTTGGGAGAGGAAATAAAGTATTCTCTGGCAGGATGTGTTCTGGCAACATGGATATCCTGCACGTGGAATTGAAACCGTCTTTTCCTTTTGGCCTTTTCATGTTATGAGCTGCTCCACGTATTTTTCAGCCTCCGGTTAATTAATTTGTCACAAAGAACCCAACTTTTTTGTCTTTCAAATAAATCTAGCCCATTCAAACTTATTTGCAAATAAGGAAAATCCTTTTATATATACCAAAATTACCCCCAATTCATTGAAACCCAATTCAACTCCAATTTCATGATTTACACCCCAATTTAGCGTAATTTCATCAATTAACCAATTTTAACCCTAATTTCAATTTTGACCCGCCACCACCGGAGACCGCCGGTCGCCGGCGTTGACTTTTTTTTTTTTTTTTTTGAAAAACTTTTTTTTTCCTGAATTATTTATGGGTGTATTTTTCGGGAAAATTGGATTTTTTTTAAATAAATTTCGGAAATTAAATCGGATCGGAAATCGGAAATTCCAAATGTATTTTATATAATTCCAATTCCAATCCAAAAAATCCGAAAAATTCGAAAACCGAAATTTCTGAAGTCGGAACGAAAACTGGAACTTTCCGTTCCAACTTGCACCCTTATATACAGTCATATGTAGTCATGTATAGTCATGGCTACTATACATGACTATAATACTTGTAGTATACTATAGTCATTTGTAGTCGATTTTAGTACAATAAATTTACACAGAAAAAAAAATCATGTTTTTTTGTATTTTTCATGTAATTTAACTCGCATGTTCCATTTTGGTCTTTAACTCATATTTTTTTGTCGCAGGTTGCTTTTATTATAATTTTATGACATGCAAAGAGAATAAGATGCGGTGAATTGCCTTGTGAAGTTGGATTCATGCTACAGTAGTCAAAACTTTATGGCACTATATATAACTAGGGAAAATTAGAGAAACCCCCCACCCCCCCACTAAGGAAA
The DNA here is from genome assembly GCF_000504015.1 of Erythranthe guttata. Next base: position 153,540 of record NW_012193650.1, read on the forward strand.
CATAGTTAAGGAAACACCCCCAGAACCGGAGTGAACTAGCAGGCCGGCCCGCCCCGCCGAACTGTGTGTAGTACGGGCCGGTTCCGGTTCCGAAAAAAGTGAACCGCGAATCGGAGTGAACCGGCCCGAACCGGCCTATGACCGTGTCTACACCCAACCTGTTACTATATTTCTTTTGCTTAGACTATATATTTCCCCATTCTTTATTCTTCAAATTCGGTAATCGGCTACCCCTATTCGATCACCCATGACTATATCCGACAATCCTTTGACCACTCATAACTAGATCCAGCCACCCACCACTCAGTCTGTGAATGTTCGCTCAAATATGGCCACAAATAATCAACTTAGCGGTGGTTTGAGACGTTTTGGTCGAAAATCGGGTTTCTTTACTGACTCGCCGTTTTTCGAGTTTTATCCGGTCGAACCGGATTTTGGTTATTTGACCCAGTTTTAAATTTTCCGGTTTTAGAGGTGAGACAAGACCGCTTCATCGCCAGGCCACAGTCGAACGAGTCCGACTGGCCGGTTCGGTCCGGTTATAACAACATTGAGCGAAACCCCTCAAAAGATTAATTTTGAGAAAATACCTTTGCCTTAGATATATCATTCCCCACACTTTCCTTTTATTTTTTTCCTTTTGTTTTTTTCCTATGTAAAAGTAACTATTTTAATTTATTTATCCATCAAGTATTATCAATATATATATATATATATATATATATATATATATATATATATATATATATATATATATATATATATAAATTCTCGGGCCGGCCTGAAACCGGCCCAGAGTGAACCAACGGGCCGGCCCGCCCCGCCGAACCGTATGTAGTACGGGCCGGTTCCGGTTCCGGAAAAAGTGAACCGCGAACCGGAGTGAACCGGCCCATGGTCGTGTCTACACCCAACCTTTTACTATATTTCTTTTGCTTAGACTCTATATTTCCCCATTCTTTATTCTTCAAATCCGGTAATCGGCTACCCCTTTTCGATCACCCATGACCATATTAGACAATCCTTTGACCACTCGTAGCTAGATCCAGCCACCCACCACTAAGTCCGTGAATGGTCACTCAAATATGGCCACAAATAACCAACTCAGCGGTGGTTTGAGACGTTTTGATCGAAAACCGGGTTTCTTTACTGACTCGCCGTTTTCCGAGTTTTATCCGGTCGAACTAGATTTTGGTTATTTGACCTAGTTTCAAATTTTCCGGTTTTAGAGGTCAGACCGGACAGCTTCATCGCCAGGTCACAGTCGAACGAGTATGACTGACAGGTTCGGTCCGATTCTAACAACATTGAGCAAAACCCCTCAAAAAAATAATTTTGAGAAAATACCTTTGCCTTAGATATATCATTCCCCACACTTTAAAATTACCAAATACACCCTAATCTCAATATTGTTTTCTCTCTCCGGCCCTTTCACGTCTGCTTCCTCTATTTTTTTTCTCTTTTCTCATTCTCTTTTCCCACCCAAATCCATAGATCCTTCTCTGTCGATTCTGAGATGAAGCACCTACGCCACCATCTCCTTCGTATCCATTGGAAGGGCCTTGGAGGAGAACATACCTATTGGATCTTATAGTACGAGAAGCAGTCATAGGGACGGCGACGAGAGCACTTGAAATTGACGAAGCTGGATCCAGGGTTTTTAGCTAGATTGCATCAAGGATATCGCGGGCGGAGGCTCGGGATGGGGATAGTGTGGTGTGGCGACGTTGGGGTTAAAATGGGGAGCAAATCTAGGGTTTTTCGGTAGATTGCGCGGTGAATGGTGCAGACGGAGGAAGTTCGTGCATATTATATCCTTAAACGACTACGTTATAGTATTCGACTAACGTTAATCGACTATGTTTCAGTAGTCGATTCATGGTAATAGGCTACATTTTTAATTCATTTTTGTATTATGTTATTGTTTCTTTATTTTGCCAACATAGTTGGATTTGGGGGCATATGGATGGTGCATTTTTGTTCTCTTATTGTCAATCCATTATTCAATTTGTATAAATCAATTACAATTTTATATATTTTGTTGTTTTGTAAAGATAGTTGATTTTAATTTTTTTTGTAGTTGTTTTTGTTATTAATTTCGGATGGTGATTGTTTGGATTCATTTTGTCGAGCCGTGTTGGGTTTCATTAACGGCATTATAGTCGTTTTTTGTTACTTTTAGTAGTCAGTTTCATTATTCAACCACGATCTTAGTAGTCAGTTCCTTAATCGACTAATACCTTAAGTTGATGGTTCGATTATTACACTGACAGCGAAAAAAAAAGTTAAAAAAGTAAAAATAAATCAATTTTTTTTTTAAATAAATAAATAAAATTAAACAAAAAAAAAGAAAAAAAAAAGAAAATCTATATATAATATAAAAGGAGGATCGATGCCCTCAATGATTGACATGTGGCAAATGATGATGTCATTTATCAAAATTGCTTAGTTGGAGTTCAATTGATTAGGTGGATTCTTCAATTGATTAGGTGACATTTTTATTTAGGTATGTTTTTAAGTTCTTTCCTATTTCACATTTACACAATCATTTAATAATTACCACATATTTATATATAATATTTCAGGAATTTAATATCCTATCATTTCTAAAAATATTATATTTTTTATAATTTTAATTTTCTGAACTATATTTTTCGCCAGTTCTTTTTAAAAAATTCAGAACACTTATTTTTTTATCGAGTATTTGATTTTTTATATCATATTTTACACACTATTTTTTTATAGCGAAATAATCATAATTATATTTAATTATTTATACATGGTTAATTAATTGTTTTTATCTCACTTTTTAATTTAATTTTTCGAAATATATTTTTCGAATGTCTTTTTAAAAAAAAATAGAACACTCGTTTTTTTTATGATATATATTTTCGAAGTTAGTTTTTTAATAATAATATTCAAAAATAATAATAATACTAATAATTATTATTTTTACAAATCATTAATAATTCAAATGAATATACCAATAAATTAATTAATCACCATACATGGATTTTTTTTGTTTAAATATTTTGCCAACTTAATGTATATGTATTAATTTAATTTTATAATTATTAATAACTAAACAACATTTAAATTTTAACATTTACATTTTCAGATTCCAAATTTTGAATTTCAAATGTTTTTTTACTATAAATTGTCAATCAATTCCCCAATTTTATGTCATATAATTTGATTTCTTACCTATTTAAGTTGATTCGTTTTGATTCATATGGTTAATTCATGGAAAATATCTAATCAACAATAATTGGTTAAGATTATAACATTAAATGTGTATTTCCATAATAACTTACTATTTACTTTTTTATTATATAAAATTCAAGTATAAATACCCCTCATTCCAATCCATTTCACTCACTCATACTCTCTACCCGAATTTTACACTCACATAAAAATAAAAAAATAGGCCATGCCCGAAATGGCTGCAAAGAGGAAATGTATTTTTTTGTTGTTCATTTATTCATAGTTATACATGTTCTTTATTTCATTATTTTGATATAATGATTGTGTCTAATGGCCAATTACACATATACATGTATTTAGTCTAACATGTTATTTGTTGTTTGTTTATGTTATTTTTGTAGATATTATGGTTAACATCGACTTATGTGCTATGTGTGACGACATCGGTTACGTCAAAGTAATAGAAAGAATTTCATGAATCTCATATGAATTGTGTGAGAAAAAATACTCATTTTTTTCATTCCTTAAATGACCGTCATCGAAGTGATAAATGTAAAACATGATATGCAATTAACAATTTTCTATTCTTTATATATGTCAGAAATTATTTTTTATATTGTTTCATGAAGCTCATTTAGTATATGGTTAAATATGTCATTTCGTTATTTAAAATTTTATATATTTCATTTTTTAATCTGTGTAAAGTTGGATCACCTGTTCGTTTTTTTGTTTTGAAAACTTATTGTTTTCGTGTTTTTTTCTTGATTTGTTTCACTTAACTACATTAAAATGTTGAGTACTAATATATCATCACTAATACATTATAGTAATTATATTATTTTATAATTTTACATTAATTTATTTTATTAATGCATTATCATATTAATGGAATGGTAATATGTCAATTAATGGAATAAAATGTAGTATCGAGTTGTCCTTTTTAAATACTCAATCTGAGGAAATTATACAGATATTAATGGAATAGTAATATGTCAATTAATGGAATGAAATATATTTAAATTGTCATAAATAATTTAATATTTGGTATATATATAAGTAATATACTTCAGTATTATTCCATTAAGTATTTAATGAATTATTTAGTTAATAAAAAGCATTATTAACTATATTTTTATTTTCTATTACATTTATTTACGAATTAATTATTTTAATGATTTTTAATTATATAAATTACTTTATTTATTTAATTTTCCTCGCATCTTTCATTGTGATTTTTTTTTCGATAGTATTGTAACATAAGTATTTATAATAATTATTTTGCATATCAACTTATACTTTAGAAAGAACAAAAAAAAATAATGACTTAAATTAACATAAAATAATAATTTAATTTGATTTGTTTGATATTCTTATGAAAAGTATTGATTTTATGGATATGATTAATGACTTGATTTGATTTGTTTGATATTCTTATTAAAATTATTGATTTTAAGGATATGATTGATCACTTGATTTTATTTGTTTATTTATTTTTTGTTATGTTTGCCTTTGTTATACAAAAATTGATATTATTTAGGTTTCTATTTATTACTGTATCAAATCAATGTGTGTATTATGCTAAATAAATTGTAAGTATAATATTTCGTACCTAATAAACACGTAAAAGTGGTAATATTTTAAAAGACATGCTTTCATATCTTTAATTTGACTTTGTTATATCCATTAGCCAATTTTTACGAGGTAGATTAATTGATTTGATTGTTTGGTTAATTTTGTTATGTTTCTTTGGTTATGTTATTTCTGATTATGTTTAATACATTACTATTTAATGTTATTATCAAATCAATACATGTGATTTGAATATTTTTTAGTAACCCCTAACAATCGATTAGAAAATAAGAAATCATATGATGGAATCAATTCCAAATATGCAATTAAAGTACATAATACTAAGTATACCTGGATCCACGATAAATAAATCTCGTATAAACGTGAGCAACACCCGATAATCTAATATTATTTTCTGTATCAGCTCCACCTAAAATAAGAGTATTAATTTGTTTAAATTTATACATGTCAAACAAAAAGCCAGCTTTCTTGTAGTAACAAAAGAGAGAACAAAATATATGGTAGGTACCAAAGAACAAAATTGTGACGCCCACTATCGAAATACAATAATCCTAAATGGTCCAAGAGTCGGAAAAAGAACGATTTGCGTTCAATGAACCACTATAGAAACAAATCATTTGGAATCATAACAGAAGTGGTTCCAACTAGTATACAAGTAAAGATGTGTAACAATTCCGAATTGATAGAGAAACAAATTGAAACTCGTTGAATTATTCAAGGTAGATAAAAGAACTCAATTGAGTAATCAAGGAATCGGGATGAGAAATTACTCGAATAATTCCCGAATCAAGATGAGAACTTATTAAGTTCCATGAAGAGGATTTCGAATCGATCATTATTTTCAACTATTCAAGAATCAAAGTAACATATATCACATTTAAGTGATCAAGAAGCAATAAAATATCTTATTATCAGTGTGCATTCTATTTTTCCAATAAATACTAGTGAAGAAATAGAGATCCTCACCTGAAGTCCATTGCAAGAGCTATAAAAACACCTTACTCTTGAGTCATGCTGAAGTCTTGAATGAGAGCATACCTATCAAATATTAGAATTAAATAAGTTATCGAATGTTAACATAATCGTTTACTATTCGGTTCTATTTTATATAAACATCCTAACTTAAATCTTATGCCATACCTGACAATCGAACATAATACACAATTTCTATGGCGTTCTATTTACCAAATACAACGCACTCCAGGCATCAATTCACATGGTACGGAGTTGACTCGTGTTTGTTTGACGAGTTCTCGAAACAAAGGTTTAAAACATTTGTTTCCACAATTTCTTTGAAAAATCATAACAATTGGTACGATTATCCAAATTGGGAACGTAATATGCCAAATGAAAGCTAACAACAACATCTACATGTTCACTGAAGCCTCTGATCACAAATTATGATCCGAGCATATTCAAAACAGGCCGAAAAGATGATTACAGAAAACTGCCAGAATTTCGGATAAATTCTCTTTTCTGGTACAGTTTTTTGTAAAATTCATACCTATTTGTAAATTTATCCAAATTGGCCAAAAAATATACCAAATCAAAGCTGACAACTTCATCTAAAAGTTTACTTAAGAAATATATCCCAAATTATTATCTTAAGACGGTAATAAAACCCAACGAAGATGATTCATCAAAACTGCCCTGTTTTTGGCAGACTCACTGCCGTCAAATTCTCATCTCTAAAAGGCTATAAAACTTGCTCGAACTAGAAGCAATTTAACACTTACATATAATTATCACGGTCCTCGACGAGTTTTGTGAAGAGACTGATTCGAAAATCTCACTCCAAATCCTTCGATTTCAACTCCGAAAACAGGTGCGGCAGAAGGTTTACTATTTCTCAGAATTTCGCCAACATAGCTGTCGGGTTAAATTTGGTTATATAACTTGAAGAAATAACTAACAAAGTATTTCTCAAATAACAAAGTCTTCTCACCTCGAGTTAGCACCAAAAGCAACATCATAGACCGAAATTTTCTTAGGTACACAACCACGAAAGACACCTGAAATAAGAATCCATTAGTTTCTTAAGCTTCACCTTCGATCACATTACTTTAAACTTGTTGCTATATGTGAATAAGACAAACTTCAAATAACTATTGACTCAAATAACTAATGACACAGATAGATGCTAACCATGGACATTAAACTAGAAACCAACGTTATATGTTGTCACATTATCTTCCAAAAATCGTAGCAGGCCGTACGCTTATCCAAATTGGGAACAATATATATGCCAAATAAAAGTTCTCAACTTTATCTACAATTGTGATGAAGATACCAACCCACAATTACTAAGATAACACAACAATAACAGCCCAAAAAGTTGAATACAGAAAACTGCCAGAATTGTTTTGGACAAACTTGTTTGTTGTCACAGTTTATTTGAAAAATCATAACAATTTGTAGAGTTATCCAAATCAACCACATAATATACCAAATCAAACCTAACAACTCAATATACAAAACATCAGAAGACATATAGCCTAAATTATTACTCCAACATAACAAAAACAGCTCTGTATGATGATTAGGCAAAACTGCCCTGGTTTTTGACAGCCGACCCCTAAAAGGCTATAACACGTGCTCGAATTGGAAATAATTAAACACATACTCATAGTTTTCGAGGTCCTCTACGAGTTTTGAGAGGGAATGATTCCCAAATTCACACTCTGAACCATTCCATTTTGGCTCCGAAAACAGATGCGGTAGCAGATTTTATTTCCCTTAGAGCACCACCATCAATGGGAAGCTAACTTCTCGAGGTTTGTAACGGTACCTTCTATCATCAATACTCCACTGTCATGAACTAGCTTTAACATAGAGAACTCGGTAAAAGAAAACAAAACAGAAAAGGATTTCATTGATTACCAACTCCAAAAGTGAGCTGTAAATCCATACAAGAAAGGAAAGATGCAATAAATAAAGCCTTACATTAAGATCAAATGGCAGCTGCAAAAGGATCACTACTGCTACCTACCTTAACTACACTAGCTAGTCCAAACTTGGGGAGTAATTCCTCCACTTTCCATTTATATAGCTAGGGTTTACCATAAACGTAGGGTTTATGGCAGCCATGCAACCAGCTCACGTGCTACTCACGAGCCCACCCTTTTGAGAATAAACGTTAACTTCTTAACACGTTTTTATAAGTAAAACGCAACTCTTACAAAACGACGTAGTATTGAAATTCAAAAAGATCCCCCCATTTCCCTCCTTAATCAGCCAATCACTACACTCCTCCCCCCTTACTTCAGCCATGTCTCATGGCTGAAAATGCGGATACTTCTTCAACATTTCTTCTCCATCCTCCCATGTGGCCTCCTCGGCAGGCAAGTGTGCCCACTGCACTAACCACTGCCCCACAGCTGCATTCTTTCTCTTCACCAACCTGTGCTCCAACACCTTATCAGGTACAAGCATAATCTGGTTTTTCTCATCCAGTGGAGGTAATTCTTCCACCACCCTTTCATACTTACCTACCTTCTTTTTCAATTGTGAAACATGGAAGACATGGTGAATTTTGGTGTTATCAGGCAGTTTCAGTTCATAAGCAACCTCCCCAATTCTCCTTAGGACAAGAAATGGCCCACAGTACTTGGGAGTTAACTTCCACACCCTACTCTTCCTCAGACTGAGCTGCTTGTAGGGTTTCAGTTTCAGGTAAACCCACTCTCCTTCTTCAAAAGTTCTCTCACTCCTGTGGGGATTAGCAAACCTCTTCATCCTCTCTTGAGCTTGCCTCAGCAACTCCTTCAATTTTTGTGTAACAGCTTGATGTTCCTTAGCCCAAGTCTCTACTCCCACTGTTTTAGGCATTAGATGAGGGCCATATTCCATCTGAGGGGGAGCATACCCATAAAAAGCTTCAAAAGGAGCTCTCTGAATGGTGGAATGGTAAGTGGTATTATACCACTATTCAGCTAAGGAAATCCAGCTGCTCCATTCCTTAGGATAGTGACCACACATACACCTTAAATATGTCTCCAAACATTGGTTTACTCTTTTTGTTTGACCATCTGTTTGAGGGTGATAAGCAGTGCTCATCTTCTGCTGCACCCCCAAGACCTTCATGAGTTCTTTCCTGAAATCGCTAGTGAAAATGGGGTCCCTATCAGATACAATGCTAATAGGGAGTCCATGCAACTTATACACTGTGTCAATGAAGACCTTAGATAGCATAGAAGCTGTAAGGGGGTGACTGAGAGCAACAAAATGCCCATATTTGGTCAATCTGTCCACAACTACCCATATAACCTCTTTTCCTCTAGAGTTTGGCAACCCCACAATAAAATCCATAGAAATGTGAGACCAAGCTTGGTCGGGTATGGGAAGAGGTTGTAGTAAGCCAGGGTTCCTCACTTTCTCATGCTTGTTGATCTGGCAAATGTGGCATTCCTTAACCACTTCTTCCACTTGCAGCTTCATTTGTGGCCACTAGAAAGTATTTTGGACCCTTTGAAAGGTGGCTTGAATCCCTGAGTGCCCACCAAAGCTAGAGTTATGTATGAACTCTATGATTTTTTTCCTAAAATCAAGATTACTTCCCACATAAATCTTCCCCTTGCATCTCAGAATACCTTCACAGTACTCAAAGTAGGAAACATCCATTGGCCTCATAGTGCATTCTACAATGGCTTCATCTGCTTCTTTATCATTCCTATAGCTTTCTCCCACTTCCTTCATCCACATTGGTTGGAGAACAGTGATCTGTGATACCTCCAGTGGTTCCCCTCTCCTTGAGAGTGCATGAGCAGCCTTATTTTCTGCCCCTTTCTTGTATTCTATTTTGTAATTGAATCCAATTAGCTTAGCTAGGTACTTGTGTTGCAGTGGATTAGACAACTTCTGCTCCAGGAGATACTTGAGACTCTTCTGGTCTGTCCTAATAGTGAAGGTTCCACAAATCAAGTATGATCTCCACTTCTGCACTGCCAGTAGGATGGCTAGAAATTCCTTCTCATATATGGACAATTCAGCATTCCTTGGGCCCGGTGCTTTGCTGAGGTAAGCAATGGGGTGACCCTCTTGCATAAGAACAGCCCCAATCCCATACTGGCATGCATCAGTCTCCACTACAAAGCTTTTACTAAAGTTGGGAAGCTGCAGCACTGGTGTGTTGATCATTGCTGCCTTCAATGCTTCAAATGCCTTGTTAGCTTCATCACTCCAGCCAAACTGTCCCTTCTTGAGCTGTGATGTCAAGGGCTTGGCAATGGTTCCATATCCTTTGACAAATTTCCTATAATAGCCTGTCAACCCTAAAAACCCCCTCAAAGCTTTAACTGTCTGTGGTAGTGGCCACTCTTTAATACTCTTAATCTTCTCCTGATCAACCCCCACACCATTTTCATAAATTACATGCCCAAGGTACTCTACCTTCTTCTGATTGAAACTGCACTTAGAGGATTTGGCAAACAGTTGGTGCTGCCTCAACAATTCTAGCACTGTCCTCAAGTGGTCCAAATGTATGGCTTCATTTGCACTGTAGACCAATATATCATCAAAGAATACCAGTACAAATTCTCTCAACTGCCTCCTTAATATGTCATTCATCAAGGATTGGAAGGTTGCAGGAGCATTAGTAACCCCAAATGGCATAACTTTGAACTCATAATGTCCTGAAGAAGTCACAAAGGCAGTCTTTGAGATGTCCTCAGATTTGACCCTAATCTGATGATAACCAGCCCTCAAATCAATCTTGGAGAACACCCTCGCCTGGCCCAATTCATCCAAGAGATCATCAATAATGGGGATAGGGTAGCTATCCTTGACAGTGATTGCATTTAACCTTCTGTAATCTACACAGAACCTCCAACTTCCATCTTTCTTTTTTACTAAAAGAACTGGTGAGGCAAATGGGCTGGTGCTAGCTTGGATTATCCCAGTTTCTAGCATCTCCTCTACCATTCTTTCCACTTCTTTCATTTGCATATAAGGGTATCTGTATGGCTGTGCCTTAAAAGGAACAGCTCCCTCTTTTAAGGTGATTGATTGATCAATGGCTCTGCTAGGTGGCAACTCTGTAGGTTCTTGGAAGATGTCCTTGTATTCCAACAGTAACCTCTCCATGCTATCAGTTTTATTTTGATCTGAAGGTTGTTCCTTCTGTTCTCCACTCATCATAAAAAAACATCCCAGTCCTACTTGCCCCTTCTTAAACATCTTACTCAGCATCTGGCCAGTGATCATGCTTATAGAGGCTTCTTGCTTGTCAGCATAGATGGTTATATCTTTGATACCATGCCTTAGTGTAACAAATTGATTCACATGGTCAAATAGCACTGGTCCAAATTTCTGCATGAAGTCCACACCAATCACTGCATCAAATCCCCCTAATTTGAGCAGTCTCATCTCAAATATGAAGTGATGCTTCCCCATTTCCCACTGAAATGATGGGCATTTAGCATTACAATCCATTTGATTTCCATTGGCCACTGTGACTAACAATTTGTTAGTGTATATTACTTCACATCCTAGTTTCCTTGTTGTTTGAGGGTCCAGGAAACTGTGAGTGCTTCATGTGTCAAGAAGCATGGTCAAGTAATTGTTCTTGACCTTGCCCTTGACCTTCAATGTGTTGGCAGTTGACTGTCCAGTCAATGCAGTGAGAGAGATGCCAATAGTTTCTTCTTCTACCCCTTCTGCACTTCCTCTAACTGTTCTAAGCCTTCTCCTTCATCTAGCTCCTCTTCAACCCCAACAATGGTGAATACATTCTTACACTTATGCCCTGGAACAAACCTCTCATTACAATTGAAGCATAGTCCCCGCCTTTTTCTGTCTTCCATTTCTGGTTTAGACAGCTTCCTTATGATGTTTCCTTTATGACTGTGGTTTGATGTGTTCTAGTTTCTGTTAGTGCCACCCTGGTGAGTCTCTTTCCCAAACCTATTGGCTATATTTGTAGCTTGTTTGACAGTGTTTCTCAGCCCCATCTTGAGGTGGTCCAAAGTGTTTTCATATATCTTAGCTATCTGTATAGCTTGTGCTAGAGACATAGGTTTGAGCACTTTCACTAGGCTCTTAAGCTCATCCTTCATCCCTCTCAGAAAGGCTCTGATGTAGTAATCTTCACCTAAATTCCTATGGTTCTGAGCCATAAAAGCCTTGAGCTCCTCAAACTTGAGCCTGTAGTCTTCTACACTTCCCTCTTGTCTCAGCTTGTGGAACTGCTCCACCACATCTATTCCTTCATCATCCATAAATCTTTCATAAACCATATTGGAGAATACATTCCACCCCACAAACTCCCTTCCTTCCACATAGTCCATGTACCAATATTCAGCCTTGCCCTCCAGATTCATAGCAGCCATCATTACTCTCTCTACATCAGTCATAGGGTTTAAGACAAAGTACCTGTTGCACCTCCTTATCCAAGTTCTAGGGTCCTCTCCGTTGAATTTGGGAAACTCACCCCTCGGCCCCCTTGTGTTGTTGCAGATCTGCATCTCTTGCCCTCTCTGTCCCAAGTTTTCAGCTTCCATGGGGTTCCTTCTGTTGCCCTCAGCACTTCTGTCTGGTGTGAAGCCCGGCAAGAAATGATCTTGGTGAGGTGTGTAGAGTCTGTCATTTTGAGATGACTGCCCCACCACATAAACTGTTTCCTTCCCCCTTGTTGTTCTTGGTCATTTCTTCAAGTAACCTCTTAACTTGTTCCATATTGAAGCTCATAGTGGTCATTTCTTCCTTCAAGGTCCTCATCTCTGCTTGGTGTCTGGTATTTATCTCTCTTTGCTCCTCCCTGAACGGATCCGTGGTTTCTTGCAATGGATCTGTGATTTCATTCATATTTCTACTCATTTTTGTGCCAGTGAAGTGATTTGTGGTGTTGTGTTTAGTGAATATGAGGTGAGTAATTCTTGAGTGATAATGAACAGGTGATGTCCAGAACCATACTCTGATTACCAAATGTCATGAACTAGCTTTAACACAGAGAACTCGGTAAAAGAAAACAAAACAGAAAAGGATTTCATTGATTACCAACTCCAAAAGTGAGCTGTAAATCCATACAAGAAAGGAAAGATGCAATAAATAAAGCCTTACATTAAGATCAAATGGCAGCTGCAAAAGGATCACTACTGCTACCTACCCTAACTACACTAGCTAGTCCAAACTTGGGGAGTAATTCCTCCACTTTCCATTTATATAGCTAGGGTTTACCATAAACGTAGGGTTTATGGCAGCCATGCAACCAGCTCACGTGCTACTCACGAGTCCACCCTTTTGAGAATAAACGTTAACTTCTTAACACGTTTTTATAAGTAAAACGCAACTCTTACAAAACGACGTAGTATTGAAATTCAAAAAGATCCCCCCTTTCCCTCCTTAATCAGCCAATCACCACATCCACCGTTAACACCTCCGGTTCATTTAATTCTTTGAAGAGCCAAAAGCTGAACTCGAGACTCCGGCCACCATCGACGACCTCTGCTGGAAATCACCAACACCCGAGTACATCCGAACTCACAATTAATCCAAAGGTGGGTCCTGATCGACCCACCTTTCAAATCTGAAAACCCAAATCTGAAATTATCTTTTCAAATCCCCAATTATTTTCCTATAATCAATTCATCCGAATCCCCTTTATTGAATAAAAAAATTCTCTGATAGGGGTAGGAAGTAGGGCTTGGAGAAATTGGGTGAAATAGGAGAATACTTTTGGGGAAAACAAAAGAGGTAAGATAAGAGGGATTTTGGTGCAAACATAATGAAGAAATTAAGAGAGAACTCCATCTTGATTTTCTGTGATATTAGCGGAGAATTGGTAGAGAGAGAGAGAGAGAGAGAAAGAGAGCGTAAGGAGAGAGTGAACAATTTTGGGATGAAGGAACGAAAGAATGAAAATTGGGCCAATTGGCTGTATTTTTTCATTATTTGCATTTTGGCCCTACATCTTTCTTTTATTTTCTTTTCTTTTCTTGATTTGTTTAAAAACTAAATTAGTGACCAAATCGATTTGATTTCCGAAAGTAGTTTCATAGTGACCAAATTCAAGTGGTTACTAGCAACCCAATTAGATGGTTCTTAATAATTAAATTAAAGACTTGTAGCAACCGTAAAAAACTTTAATGTTAAATTGGTCACTATTGACACTAAGTTATAGTGACCATAAAAATTGTCGCTACAAACTTTAACTTTAGTTGCTACAAGATGTCTAGCTATTAGTAATCGCTTAAAACTACCAAATGTTCGTTCGTCGCAACAAGATTTAACCCTTCCCACTTTTGCTACAAAAGTACATTTGGTCACTAAATGTGAATATTCAGTCACCATTTAGTTATGGTTGCTGATAATTTGGTCACTGAAACTAGTTTTTCTTGTAGTTAAAAGAATAAATGTATAGATATAGAAAACGCATATTGTAGTAAATATCATAAATGATACCGAAGATGGAGATTAAACACGTGGAAAGAACCATAAAGTACACAACATAAAGCATATGATATAAATTACCAGCCTAGCATCATCAAAGATGGAATTCCACTATTTTCCCTATTTCCTTAAACCTTAAAATTGGGTAAGAAAAAAAGCTTGTACCCGGGACAAAGCGACGACGGTGCAGGCTGATACTCCTCGGAATCTAAAGCAATATTCGGGGGTGGGCCCACCGCCGCCGCAATCTGTCGCCGCGGGTTATCATCGTTACGATTGGAGTGGCTCTGATCTGAACGACGTCGTAGCGTTGTACGGTGGTGCTGTTGTGATCGGGGGAGGTGGCCTCCCGCAGGAACCGCTTGAATGCCCATTCTGATGAGCTATGGTTCATCCCCATCATTTTCGACGAGGATGTGGCGAGGCCGGCGGACCAAGATTGATTCTTGAGAAAAGCACAAAGAAAAGAGGAGAAGAAGAAGATGATGATGGAGAATGTATGTATGTGCGGGAGAGAGAGAGAGAGAGAGAGAGAGAGAGAGAGAGAGAGAGAGAGAGAGAGAGAGAGAGAGAGAGAGAGAGAGAGAGAGAGAGAGAGAGAGAGAGAGAGAGAGAGAAGGAGAAGAAAGAGAAAAAACACGCCCCACAATATTTTTGAGGTGAAATGACAAAAAATCCTTCCATAAAGCATGTGCATTGCGCGTGCACCGGAAAAATGAGAAGATTCGCCGGAAATTCCCCTTAGGTGGTTATGCATCAAAAACAGAATTTGGGTGTGCCCTTGCAACTTTTTTTAATTAAGGTGGCAAAGTGCAAAAACGGGCAATGTTCAGGTGGCGAAATGCTATTAACCTTCTTTTTGATAGTTTTTGTAGATTATATTAATTGTTGTGTTTCGAATAGCTGGCAACAACATTTACTTTAATTATGTGTTTACACATTTATGTTTTGTGTTGATGCATATTTATGTTTGTAAAAAAGTACAATATATGGAGTACCATATCTTACACGTATAGCACGTTAACATTTCACTAGAATGTTGACATTTTTCATTTGTTGTTGCCGGTCTGATTCTACTTATTTCTTTCTTGGGGTCATAAGCAATAAACCTCTCATATAAATAATAAATGGTGATATGTCCAACCCTTAAATCTTTCTTTGTGATAACCCCCTAGAATTAGTATTTCCAATTTTATTCTTATGTCAATTAGCATAATTAGTCTCAATTATTCCTTTTTTCTCTCTTTCCATAACAATAATCTAATTCCTAAAAATCTACTTCCAAATTTCTAAAAATTTGCTACCAAATCAAAAAATAGGATTTTTTTATTTATTTTTTATTTTGTATTATTTTCGGATTTTTTTTATTATTTTTTTATTTTTTAATATTTTTTTAATAAAAAAATTTAATTTTTTTAAACAAAAAATTGATATTTTTTTTTCTCGACAGAGTTACAACTCCGAATATGACTATAGTTGAATATGACTATTATGTGACTACGTTGTGTATAACAATGTAATTAACATATTGTAGAAGCATAATTATTAATATAACAGTAAGAATATGACAATTATGTGAATGTGACTGTGCTTTGTAAAACATTATAATTAACAGACAGTAGAAGCATGAATATGACTATTATGTGACTACATTTTGTATAACAGACTGAACATGATTAACAGTAAGAATATGACTATTATGTGAATGTGACTGTGCTTTGTAAAAAAATATAATTATCAGACAGTAGAAGCATGAATATGACTATTATGTGACTACAATTTGTATAACAGACTGAACATGACAGTGGGAATATGACTATTATGTGACTAGGTTCTGCGTAATGTAACTACAAGTAATCAGCACTTGAAAAAACTTGCAATATTAACAGCAAAATACATTGCAAAAAGAAAAAAAATGACTACAAAAAAACAAAAATAACTAATGTGATCCTTCAACAATGGCCATCGAACTTGTTTTTTTGTTGCGGTATCCAACTCGGTTGCACCGACTGCACTTAATCTTTCGTTTGATCTTCTCTATTAAATATGACTACACTGTTGAACATATGCAGCACTACAAAAAAAAAGGACAAATATAACTAAGTTGTTAAACATGACTACTCTGTCAAATGTGACTACTCTGTAAAATACATTGCACTACAACCGACTAATCTCGTAATTTAGTGGGTTTTCCAGATCTAAACATTCAGAATATGCAGAACAACACAAAAACTAATAAAATCCAGAATAATTGAAAATCAAAGTATGCGTTCATAACAAACAAATAATAGAACTGAAAATCCAGATCCATAACATATTCTATTGCTAGTTCGACAATTAATTCGAGAAAAATAACAAAAATAAAATTTACCAATTAATATAGTATATATTGGTATTCCGCGTTGAGAGAAGGGAAATCTCCATGTAGAAATCCGACGGTACAGCGACAAGGTGGGGGAGGCGCCGCCGCCAATTGTACCAGGCGTCGATGTGTGGTGTCCGCCGCCAATTATTACCAGTCAAAATACACGGGAATTAAATTACACCCCCCTCTCTCTCTCTCTCTAGAATCACTACAGATAAGTAACACAGCCTCACGTGTAAGATGCTGTAGATATATGTGACTGTACGTAATGTTTTGGTTTTTAAGCTGAACCCTTTTTAAAAGGTACCAAAGCAGAGCTGCTTAGCTTCTTCACCTATGTTCTGCCTTTACGTGTAGCTCTCTCTCTCTCTCTCTCTCTCTCTCTCTCTCTCTCTCTCTCTCTCTCTCTCTCTCTCTCTATCTCTCTCTCCTGTAAGAAAAAAAAGTGCTGTGTGTGTGTGTGTGTGAGAGAAAATGGCTATGGAGGCTGTGATTAAACAGCAAGACGACACTACTTCCATCTATGGCGAAAAAGATTGTAACTACAATAATATGGGTTATGGAGAGCGGGGTTCGAATAATGGGTACTATAATTGGGATCCTCCGCCGCCTTATTCGGTCGCTCGGACCACCACTTCTTCGCCGGATACTTGCGTCGGTCCCGCCGGAGACGGATTCTTCGCCGGAGGTGTGCACTCGCCGGCGGGTTCGAGACGGCGGAGGCGGCGGCGGACAAAGAACTTCAAGAACAAGGAGGAGATGGAGAAGCAGAGGATGACTCATATTACGGTGGAGAGGAATCGCCGCCGCCAGATGAATGAATACCTCGCCGTCCTCCGCTCCTTGATGCCACCTTCCTATGCTCAGAGGGTAACGGCCGGCGGCGTTTGAAGGGTGACTCCGACGGTGGCGGTCTACAGATGTGAAGAAGAAGGAAAAAGAAAAAAAGAAGAAAAAGAAAAAAAGAAAGAAAAAACTGTGAACAGAGAGAAAAAACGAGAGAATGAAAGAGAGAGAGAGCGAGAAACGAGAGAATGAATTTGAGGGAGAAATAAAATTGTATTATATTAAAAACCTAACACATAGGGGCACTTTAGTCTTATCATGGCTGGTAAGGGGGGTCTCACTAATTTAGATTGAAATGTGGGTTATGGAAAAAATATTTAAAGTCAATTGGGTTTAGTTCAAAATATTTTCTAAATAAGGGTTGTATTGCATATTTCCCCTTCTTTCTTACGTCAAATTATAATTTAATTTTAATTAATTTAATGTTGAATGGAGCCAAAATTTATAAATCTCATTGATATTATTGATGATCGAATATATTAGAAAACAATTGGATGAATCATGGGTCTTTCATATGTTCCTTCTTACGAAAAGTATGAATCAAGATAATACGGTTGAGATAATGTAATTTATCGTTTTGACACAATTTTAATATAGGGCAAATGACAAAAATGCCCATCACATGGGACTTAAATGCATTTTGGTTCACAAAAAAACCAGTCTCTCAATTAAGCCCATCCCCATGTCTTTAGTCTAAAATACGCTCAATAATATAATTCTTATAAATTCCACCCATTATGATCTAACTTCCTTAATATTACACATTGACCCCGGATTTAAACAAATATATCACATTAACCCCCAAAACTTTTTTTTTTCGGAAAATAATTTTTTTTCTGAAATGTCCAGATTCCGGCGTTGACCGCCGGTCTCCGGCGTTGACTTTATTAATTTTTTTTTTTATTTCTTTTTTTTCTTAGATAAAAAAAATATTTTAATTAATATTACTGTTTTAGCTACTAAATTACTGTCTCAGACAGTAATATTACTGTTTGGGACAGTAATATTATGAATATTATTTTTTCCGAACAGTAATATTACGAATATTATTTTTCCGAACAGTAATAGTATTAATATTATTGTCTAAGAAAGTTAAATTACTGTTGAAGACAGTAATTTAGCATCTAAGGCAGTACTATTAATTGAAATTTTTTTTTTAAGAAAAAAAATGAAAAAAGCCAATTAACAGTTAAATTACTGTCTCCGACAGTTAAATAACTGCTGAAGACTGTAATTTAGCAAACGAATACAGTAATATTAATTAAAAATATTTTTTTTAAGAATAAAAAAGTCAATTAATATTTAAATCACTGTCTCCAACAGTTAAATAACTGCTGGAGACAGTAATTTAGCAACGAATACAGTAAATATTAATTAAAATATTTTTGAAGAAAAAAAAAAGTCAATTAACAGCTAAATTACTGTCTCCGGCAGTTAAAATAACTGCCGGAGACAGTAATTTAGCAGCCAAGACAGTAATATTAATTAAAAAAAAATTAAGAAAAAAAAAATTATAAAAAAAAAAAAAAAAAAAAAGAAAAAGTCAACGCGAGAATCTGGCCGGAAAAAAAACATTTCAGAAAAAAAAATATATTTTGTGAAAAAAAAAATTGGGGGGTTAATGTAATATATTTGTTTAAATCCGGGGTCAATGTGAAATATTAAGGAAGTTAGAGCACAATTGGTGGAATTGATAAGAATTAGGGTTAAAATTGGGGTCAAAATTGAAATTTGGGTTAAAATTGGTTAATTGATGAAATTAGGCTAAATTGGGGGTGTAAATCATGAAATTGGAGTTGAATTGGGTTTCAATGAATTGGGGGTAATTTTGGTATATATAAAGGGATTTTCCTTATTTGCAAATAAGTTTGAATGGGGTGGATTTATTTGAAAGACAAAAAAGTTGGATGTCCCTCTTTTAATTAAGTGCCCTTGTCATGGTCCTATTTGCCATTACCCCTTTAATATATTGACATTCGAAATTTATATATTTATTGTAGGAATGAAACATATATGCTACGCTTATAATAATAATAGGACCTCATGTGACTAAGTTTATAGAACAAGTGAAACAACTATAATTTAAAATTCACAACTAATATTTATTATTTTTTTATAAATTTCCGATTGAAGTTTTTATTGTAGTTTATCTAAATTATCAATTTCTTCCTCTTTTGAATGCGACCCCGTGCAACGCACGCGGCACGGTTACTAGTTAAGAAAGAAGAAAAAAAAAATATGTTAGGGTTTACCGTTGATGGTAGAAATCAGAGAAGATGCAATATTGAAAATTAAGTTGTAAACATCTTAATGATTAATCATTATCAATTGTTACTTAAGTTTTAGTTATAGGGATTTTTATGCAATTTCACTTATAAAATAGGTATGGTACTTTTTTTTTATGGGATCTGACTAGTACAAACCCTTTCAGTCCCTAGACAACCCCTTGTTTGTTTACTCAATTTCTTCTTATTGTAAACTTTCTTCTCGATTCATGAATCTATATAACACAATGGTTCGACAAAACAACCTTAGAATATGCCTAAACTATGAATTTAGCATAATAGATTACGAATTATAACCTCTTAAATTATGTTGAATCACAAATAACCCCTCTTGTTCGTAAAATTATAACAATCCTCCGTTGACCGCCAGTCTCCGGCGTTGATTTTTTTTTTCTCTTGATTTTTCAACCACTGGTTTACGGCGTTGACAGGGGCCGGTCTCCGGCGTTGACTTTTTCGATTTTTTTTTTTCTTTCTATAACATTTTTTTTCGTTTAAACAGTAACATTAACTATATTATTGTTAAACACAGTAAAATTAACTAAACTACAGTTTAACACAGTAATATTGCTATCTTAATCTCTAGCACAACAATATTAACACAACAAAACTCATTATTATTGTGTAATAGAGTAATATTACTATGTTGACCGTTCAACAAATATAAATATAATAAAAAGCGGAAAAAATTAATATTACTGTGAGTGACAGTAATATTACTATAACAACAGTAATATTACCGTCAACCACAGTAATATTACAATAATAAACAGTAACATTATTAGGTTACTCCGTGAATAACTCAAACAAACAAAAAAATCCATACACAATAATAATATTGATGTGGTTGACAACAATATTACTATAACAACAGTAATATTACCGTCAACCACAGTAATATTATTGTGTTTACAGTAATATTACAATAATAGACAGTAATATTATTACGTTACTCCGTGAATAACTCAAACAAAACAAAAAACCAAAAAAAAAATAATGTTGATATTGTTGACAGTAATATTATTGTGTTTACAGTTATTGTACTGTCTACGACAGTAATATAATTACGTTGACTTGTCAACGAATCAAACAAAATAACAAAAATGACAAAAAAATAAAAAATAACAATATTACGTTAATTTACAGTCAACGGCAGAACAATTACATAAATGTATTGTCAACGGCAGTACAATTACGTTAATTAACTGTCATTGACAGTATAATTACGTTAATTTATTGGCAGTGACAGCACAATTACGGTCAACGTTTAGCGGCGGACAAAAAAATAAATAATAAAATAAAAAACACTAAAAAAAATCAACGCCGGAATCCGGCGGCAGAAAAAAAAGTCAAAATTGGATTTTTGTGGTCAAAATTGGATTTTTGTGGACAAAATTGATTAAATGAGGTGACAATTAAGAATTTGATATAAAGGGTTGGGGGTAATATTGTCAAATACATAAATGTTTCCTCTATTTATAATCTTATATATAAAAAAAAAAAACGCTGGACAACCCTAACAAACACTAATGGTATTTCTGTAATTATTTATTTTTAATATTTTTCTCTACTTATTTCTAACTATTATTTTTAACAATTATCGAGATTGAAACTAACCCGTGAAGAATTCTACTCCTCTTTAATTATTTATTTTTAATATTTTTTCTCTACTAATTTTCTAACTATATAATTTTCAACAATTATTAATCTCTTATTTTTCACCAATATATCTCAAATCTTAAAAGATAAAGATAGAAACTCGATTTGCTAAATCATAATCTGTTTATATGGATTATAAATCTTAATATGTAAGATTGAAAAAAACTAATGTTATATAAAATAGGGGAAACTACAGCTTGCACCCCTGAACTATGGGGTCTGTCACAAACACCCCATTAAACTACAAAACACAACAAATTAGCCCTTCTGTTTTGAATCTATTGGGTGATGATGTGGCAAGTTGACTTTCTCATTTATATCTCATTTTTATATTGTTCCACTTTTTCTGACGCTTTTACCCTTGCATATATGTTAAATATAAATAATTACTCTTATATTTGTTATTAAATGTTACAAATATTTTCGTTGTTACTTACTAAGTATTCAATAATATTTAAATTATTAATTATTAAACAGTCAAAATACAAATTTGTTTTTTTTATTAAATACAAATAAATTATTTTTTAAAGAAAAATGGAAAAATCTATATTGCTCTCAACACTCTCTCTTGAAGAAGAAGATTCCTCCTCATGAAGAAGCAGCTAACGAAATTGGGAATCGATCCTCTTACCCACAAGGCTCTGCCACCACCACCGCCGACGAACCACCACCGGAAGCGGTGGTGGAACCAAAGATAATGGAGGATAAGGTGGAGCCACTCAACCATTATTCGCGAGTCAGCGGAACAGAAAATCGAGAGCCCATTTGATTCCACCACTAACTACATGGACAAAATTCCTGTGATTGAACCCCATTAATTCTGCTCCCCCGATGAAAATTCATCGACCCCAACCCCTCATATATCTTCATCTTCCTCCAATTCTATTCCCGGTGGCGGCGGGTGCTCTTCAAACGAGAGCGAAGATATGCAATTTTGGCCGACTTTTGAGGATTATTAGCATATGAGACGTTGATTTTATGAGCAGTACTTGGGATTTGTTGGTTGACAATGAAATAGCTATGAACCATTTTTCGAAAATGGCCAACACATATGAAGTTGGGATTTAAAGGTAAGATTGGAGAAGAATGAGATGAGAGGAGAGAACTCCGGTTAAAAATGGCGAGAAGTTGAGGAACATAGAGAGAAAGAGGAGAGAAGGGCAAGATTGGTGGCCAAATAAGTAAATTCACATTATAACTGACGGTGTTAGTTCATTTGACGTTGACCATAAAAAATAGGGGTCTTTTTGGTACGTTTCGTAGTTTAGGGAGGTATTTGGGACATACCCTTTAATTTAGGGGTGCAAACTGTACTTTCCCCTATAACATATGATTATATTATTAAATTTTACTATGTTAGTGTACTATATTTTCTTATTATGTATTAAATTGATTATTTTTTTTTTTACTTTTGAAATAATATCTCGTGCATCGCACTAGGAAAAAAATGCTAGTACATATTAAAGAGA
>NW_012193650.1:185369-209426 GCF_000504015.1 Erythranthe guttata
GTGTCTAATTAGATCCCCAAAATCTCGCATCCTAAATCTTTCCAAAAACTACCACCTACAAACCCTAAATCGCATAAACGGCTACATCGTCGACGAAACAATCGGCAGGGCAAAACCCATTCCTTCCTAACCCATAAACTCTAGAAGTTGTACACACCCCGCACCGCCATTAGTTGTTGAGAAAGATGTCTGCGAGCAGTAAGTATACCATTTGGAAATAGTTGTGTACATTTACATACTATATTTCATTCTACAAAAAAGCTAATTTAAAATCGTTTTTTTTTTGTTGCGGTACATGAGAATGTAGGCGAAATCAATGAACAACATTCGGCAAGCAACTGCCGGAAATTATGTTTGTGATTTATGTAAACAATTTTTTTTTGTTCGTTTTAGAAAAACTGTTCTTCAATAATTTCTTAGTGAAATAGTTTATTTAGTATGAAAACGGCTATTGTGGTTGAAAATAGTTGAGTTTTGAATTACACAATATTATAATAGTTGAAGATAATTCAGTAGAAAAAGTTCAGTGTGAAATAGTTGTGTTTGAAATAGGCTAATTTGTATGAAAACGGCTATTGTGGTTGAATAGTTCATTTAAAAAACCTGATTATCAAAAAATTGTGTCTAAAATAGTGTAGTTTGTAAAATGGTGATTTATGAAATATGTTATTTTGAAATAGCTTACTTTATAAATTAGTAGTTTATGAAACAGTTGATTTTTAGAAAAAAACAGATTATGAAAAATTTGATTTTGGAAAGCTTTTTTCTAAATATTTTGTGTTACTGGTTCTTGTGTTGACTTGATTTACGCACTTATTGTATCATTTCAGAAAAAGGTTGTGGACAAAACAACAAAAAATCACAAACTCATACTCGTATGTCTAAACGAGAAAGTCGTTGCACTTAGTGAAGCGCGACAACAAAAAGATGATAGTGTTGACTGCGGTGTGGTAGTGGTGTATCTCATAAAACAACTTTTCGAGCAACAACCAATCATAAAGGACTAAGTTGAATAGAAATCCCAGCAATGCGAACTGAAATTGTGAAAACCTTTCTAGATTGGGGCACAACAAAAAAGATAAATTTGAGCGACAACTTCTATAGAATCATGAAGTTATGAGCTTGGGTAGAATGTTTTTTTCTTTTGTATTTTATCTTGACATATCATTACTTTTTGATCAATTTGTATTTCAACAAACTGTTTTTGGCCAAGTTGTCTGTAGTCAATCTGTATCCGTAAGATATTCTTGGTAATAGTTGTTACAACGTATCTTTTGATAATACATTTTCATTTAAGTATAGTTATATGCATTTGTTGTTGCTGAAAGTCTGAAGTATTTGCTGTTAATGATAGGCATAAGCATCATGTTTAGATAATAGTTGTTTTTTATTTACATTATTTTGAAAATAGTTGAATGTAACACAATTGATTTGTAAATAATTTATTAGAAACAGCTGACTGTTAAAAAAAAGTGATTGAAATATATTAATTTGGAAATTAGTAGATTATGAAGCAGCTGATTTATGGAATTAGCTGAATTTAAAGTGGGTAGCTGTTGCTATGGTTTGTATTTAAATAGTTGATTTTATCCAACTATTATATAAATGTTGTGCACTGAACACCATAACATGCAAACAACTATACTAACATTGTCACCCGCAAGGGTGGCCTAGCGGTTGGAGCATGAGAGTTTGGGTCAATTGACTCAAGTTCGAATCCCCTTGCCAACGGTCGCTAGGTCGAGCTTGTCACACATGGTTAGCCTAGTGTGGTTTACATCTCTCGTATGGTTTGCAAGCTATTATACGAGAGTGTAGGTTTACCCAGTGCACCTATATGGTTGGCTGCGGGTTCCTGCATTACCAAAAAAAAAAAAAAAAAAAAAAAAAAAAAAAAAAAAACTATACTAACATTGTCAACATCAAACTCAAACTTGTAGCAAAGTGAAATGCATATATTGGAACTGTTTATTCGATATATGGATAAGATTGTCGATCTGGAAACCACTGTACAGCTTACGTTCATCGTCATCCTTTCCAACCGCACTAAGTTATTTTCCCTTGTATTTGCCCTTCGAAAAGGTACCATCGAGCATGACAACAGGACGACAAAACCTAAACTCCTCCATACATGGTGCAAACAACATACAGTGTCGGCTCCACCCTTCACCACAACATCGACATGCACTAACAATAATTCACACATCAACGCAAACATGGATACCAAGTCTTCATCATCCGCAAGAATGCATTCTCCACAATCTACAAGCATATATGTCATGGTTATATTAGATGCATTCAGAAATCACATAATAACGACTGTAATAATAGTGTAATTACGAACATGTTACTGCAAAACACAATCGTTCGCATGTATAAATGCATAAAACGGCTACAAAAAAATTTCTACATTACCAACCCGAAATAAAATCGTTCGTGCATACATAAAAAAACTTCATGCGATTAGTACGCGATCCAAACACAATACAAATGTACGCATATATGAATTGAATTACAAACAACTTCGTGCAATTAGAAAAGAATTTGCATACATATCAAATCCAATTTAAAACATCGATCCTACATTAAAAAAAAAATTGATTGCAAACAAAAACAAGAAAAAACTCGCCTTGTTCATTTACAGCAGCGTTGATCCTCTGAAAACGAATAACATATGAATCTAGATGAATTCAATTACGAACAACTTTTTGCAATTAAAACAGAATCCGCATAAATATGATTTCAAATTAAATACATCGAATCCGCGCTAAAAAAGGTGGGTTGCAAATAAAAACAACAAAAAAACTTGTCTTCTTCAATTGCAATCGCCGATTCTCTGAACCGAATCACATATGAATCTCCGTGCGTGACTTGAAACGATGCCAAAGTTAACGCAATTGTAGAGAGGGATGAGACGGTTATGGAATATGCCGATATATCGTGATCTCAAAGATTTTTCTAGATCACGTGCTTAAAAAGAATAATTACACAGGGGTGTATTAGTCATGTCAATTATATAATTAATTAAAAAAAATCATGTTTTATAGGAGGGGGATGTTTCACTAATTATGAAAAAGGGGTTATATCCACTCTAATATATGTAAATGATGTGGAGGTTCTCACTAATTATCCCTTTATTGTTGGTAGATGTAGAGATAGAGAGTAGGGATATGGATAGAGATAGGGATAGAGATAGGAAAAACCGTTAGCAATGTTTTTCACGATGGTTTGAAAACCGTCTGGTATACTTATATATTTATTTATTTTCATATTTTGCTTTTGAACCAATTCACTAGTACTAAAACCTCTCAAGAATATCCAGTGTAAAAATGAATGGGAATTATTCCAAACACGGATTTTTTTCTAAGAATACATAATCTCAATTTCATTCTCAAAACCTAACACTAATTACATCCAAATTTGAAAATTTTGTAAATTACTAAACGATCAAACTAATTATTATTTGGGGTAATGGCAAATAGGCCCATGACAATGGCACTTAATTAAAAGAGGGACATCTAACTTTTTTGTCTTTCAAATAAATCGAGCCCATTCATGATAAGGAAAATCCTTTTATATACACCAAAATTACCCCCAATTCATTGAAACCCAATTTAACTCAAATGTCATGATTTACACCCCAATTTAGCCCAATTTCATCAATTAACCAATTTTAACCTTAATTTCAATTTTGACCCCAATTTTGACCCGCCACCACCGGAGACCGCCGGTCGCCGGCGTTGACTTTTTTTTTTTTTGAAATTTTTTTTCCTGAATTTTTTTTCCGGCCGGTCAACTTGACCGCCGGGTCTCCGGCGGTGACTTTTTTTTTTTTTTTTTTTTTTTTTTTTATAATTTTGATTTTTCTTAAAAAAAATATTTTAATTAATATTACTGTCTTGGCTGCTAAATTACTGTCTCCGACAGTTATTTAACTGTCGGAGACAGTAATTTAACTGTTAATTGACTCTTTTGTTTTTTTTTCTTCAAAAATATTTTAATTAATATTACTGTATTCGTTGCTAAATTACTGTCTCCAGAAGTTATTTAACTGTCGGAGACAATAATTTAACTGTTAATTGACTTTTTTATTCTTAAAAAAAATATTTTTAATTAATATTACTGTATTCGTTGCTAAATTACTGTCTCCGGCAGTTATTTAACTGTCGGAGACAGTAATTTAACTGTTAATTGACCTTTTCTTTTTTAATTTTTTTCCTCAAAAAAAATTATTTTAATTAATATTACTGCCTTGTATGTTAAATTACTGCCGCCAACAGTAATTTAAATGTCTTAGCCAATAATATTAATAATATTACTGTTCGGAAAAATAATATTCATAATATTACTGTCCCCAACAGTAATATTACTGTCTGAGACAATAAGTTAGTAGCCAAGACAGTAATATGAATTAAAATATTTTTTTTCTAAGAAAAACAATTCAAAAAAAAAAAAAAAAAAAAAAGTCAACGCCGGAGACCGCCGGTCTCCGGTGGTCAATGCCGGAATCTGGCCGGAAAAAAACATTTCAGAAAAAAAAATATTTTCTGAAAAAAAAAAGTTTTGGGGGTTAATGTGATATATTGTTTAAATCCGGGGTCAATGTGTAATATTAAGGAAGTTAGAGCATAATGGGTGGAATTGATAGGGATTATATTATTGAGGGTATTTTAGACTAAAGACATGGGGATGGGCTTAATTGAGAGACTGTTTTTTTTGTGGACCAAAATGCATTTAAGTCCCATGTGATGGGCCTTTTTGCCATTTGCCCTTATTATTTATCGAATGTTTTATAATCATATGGAATTTAATTCAAAACGGACGGTCCGTTTTACTAATAAAAATGGACACCACTAAGATCATGACATGTGGATTTTAATGGAGTATGATTTGTTTTCTCCTCTCTCCCAGAATGGGCAATTATAACTTCAATCTCTATTTATCTTTATTTCTTTTACTTTCTTCTTGATTTTCGTTTTTCTCTTATTCTTTAAATAAAAAAATTCCTTTTACAACACATCTTAATTCAATCTGACATGTGCTGGGAATTGATTCTCAAGACCCAAAATAAATGCATATAAAATTTATTATATATTATTTATGTACTTAATATGAAATTACTTATGATCCAAAAAAAAAGCATTTTATTTTATTTTTCCAAATAAGTTAAAGAATTCATTGACTACAAAATATAATATTATTTGCTAAATCACATGTACATTTAAGTCAATGTATTATAAGGGAAATTTTAATTTTATTTGAAGAAAAAAAAAAAGAAAAGAAAAAAAAATATGCAAAGAAATAATGTAAACAAATAACATATATAGAGAAAACTAAGTAATACTCATAATTTGGTTCTTTTTACTGCCACGTTTAGGAGAGATAAATTATCTATTTGCTTAAAATTAAATAAATTTCCACGTGTCACTAGGTGTATGGCATCCGTTTTTCTCAAAAAAATGGGGCGTCCGGCCCTAATTTACACCCTAATCATATATATCTACAACATAACATAAAGTTAATTTATACTTTTCCAATCATCTATTCCATAGCTTAGTATTTGTCAGGCTTCTAGCACTTTACGCGCTGTAGTTTTTCTGATATATCGGCGAAGAATGTTGCAACCAACAATTACGATGTTAACCTAACCTACAAAATAAGAGAAACCAGTGAGATGCAATGCAAGAACTTGCGCTTGCATTATATCGTAAAAGCTACAGCTTGTACTATGGATAAAAACACCAACGAAATACTATATGCTATTTTTACCGTGAATGAATTTAGCAAGAACGAATACGTGGATATAAGCATATATGTCACTAGCAATCCAATAACTTCACTAGGTGAACAGAATATTTCGATACAATAGAGCAGGCCCTTTATTGATGCCAATCCCCTAATATGGAAAGTTCATCATATAGTTGTCAGTGATAAAGTAGAGCATTGTATGTAAAAATATCGAGATACATGTGGAAAATGGAACAAAATTGACGAAGCAATCCAACTTTAATTTTTATAAACCGAGCAAATGAGTATAGAACGACAACTAGGAAACAGAGTTTATATAATGAACATAATAACATCAAAAGCTAGCGTTAGACCTGACTTAATTGCTTTCGCTCTTAGTGGCCATAAAAAATGCCTCTATTTTCCAATGAAGTTGATGAAGGAAAAATGAATCTAAAATTTGAATTATCAAGCATATATACCTGGTAACCCATCTTCTCTAAGGCTTTGCTTTCTGCCATCTCAGAAGAGTAATGCACAAATTTGTATCCTCTTGATTTTGAAACTAATCTGTCAAGATTACTTTAAAAACCGTCAAGAAACGCACTTTATACAACGGTTTTTAAACCGTCGGGAATACAAAGCGTCGCAGAAGCCCTAAAATGTTGTAGTGAATGGAACTCCATTATATTATTGGACCTTGGATGATTCAATAAAAACATGCCTAGAAGGCAAGAAAGTGATAAACCATGATAACATAACATTTGGGGTCCTATTAAACATCAAACATCAACAAAGTCCTATTATTTAGTTAGTCATGGCTAATCTCCCCAACCAAATGAGACCTAATACTAGTGGTCGAAAATGAGAACCAATATTTCGAAATCCAAAGTTCATAATATTTGGATTTTAGAATTGTTAGTTTCTTCTTAATTTCCAAAATTTTAAGTCTTGATTTTTGCAAAAGATTTCGATTGGGATTGTTATTTTCCAATTTAATTTTTAGAAATGATTTCAAATATAAGAGAAAATCAAAGATCTCGATCGGAATTTTTAGTGGATTTTTTTTAGCCGGCCCAGTATCGAATTAAATTTTTTATATTCATTATGGTTTCGAAATTAAAAAGTGCGATACTAAAAATAAATTTCATCAAAATATTTAAAAGTTATATTTTTTATCATAAAAAAATATGTTACAAAAACTAAAAGGAACAAAAAGTTGCTTCATCTAATGTTTTTTCTCATTTCGGCCCATCATCCCTTAGTTTACACTTATCAATTGATGGTGATTTTATTTCTTCACTCGATACAAGTTCAGTAGCTACGGTGTAAGTACATATATCATTGATAATCATTTCAACCCGACACCACATCTCATTCATGCATAAATAACTAACTGGTGGTTGTAAGCATGATTTAGCAATCTGAAGATTTTCTTGTACATGCAGCCTGAGTTGGTGATTATACTTTTTCTCATAGGTGAACATTACAATTTTTATTTTGTTACAAATCTTTTCACTAATTACAATAAAAGATCCACGACTTGAATAATTTAGAAATAAAAATTTATGTTTTTTTTTCCTGAAAAAATATAGTTTTTAAGTAAATCGGTGTCATGTTTTATTTTTTGCACATTGTCGGCTCGAATTAGGTTGGAGGATAGTAGAAAAAAATAGTTTAGCTTGTTAGTTTGCACTCCGAGAAAAAAATAATAAAAAATAAATTTATGTAATTAAATTATAAAAATCTAATTCAGGGTGCACTGTGAATGATTTATTGTGGTTCGATGGTGCAAAGCTCTATTAATTATTTTCGAGGGTGCAAAGTGCCAAAATAAAATATTTCAAGGTGTAAAGTGTAATTTAGCCACTTTTGTTTGTAAAATTCGTACCTATAATATTACTAGCAAGTACCACGTGTGTTGCACGTGATTACGCATGATTTTACTTAATATATAATTTATGATTAATTAATAAAAGTTACATACTATATTTTACAAAAAATATATTTTTATAAGTATAAAAAATCATGTTCTACTAATGTATAAAAAATGTATGATGAAATAAAATTATTCTAAAATTCAAATCAATAAGAATATAAAACCACAAGAAAATAACTAAAATAAATTGTTATATATTAATTCATCATGGAAAATGCTCACATTAAAATTTGTCTTATTTTGTTGTGATAGTTGATTATTTTCATTATCTTGAATTTCTCTGCACGTGTTACTCGTATGTTATGATCACTCTGGTCAAATGTACTAACAATTTCCTTAAAGAAAGTGTAAATTCACTACATCAGGGCACTGATATTTGGTGTAATTACAGCTAGTTTGCCTCTAGTTTAAAAACAATTATGCATCCTCCCTTTCGTTCTAATTATACGTATACACCCTTATATTTACTTTCTTTCTTCGACCTCAAAATTTAAAATAGTTTTGATCATCCACGTCTATTACTTAACTTTTTTCTTTATTTTTATAAATTCTTTTATTAATATTGATGTTTGAGTTACAGTATATTAGTATAATACTTATAAAATTTACTTAAGTAAACAATAAGACTAATTATTAAGTACTCCCTGTGTCCCATATATATTATAGTTTTTTCGGATTGTTTTTTTGTCCCAAATTATTTGTCATTTCAGAGTTCCAATACAACAATAATTGCATTTTTATCAAATTTGCACCTTATTACTCTTAATTAGTTAATTGAAAAATAATCAGTGACAAGGATATTTTAATATTTACTATGTTATGGTAAAATATATGGATTTTTATTGAGTTTCTTAATATGCACAACCACTCAAAACGACATCTAATAGGACGGAGGTATATAATAAGGCTAATTATTACATCTAAAGATTAAAAATACATTAAACATGCAGCCCTCAATTTAAAATGCAAAGTCTTTTTTATGTGATTACTTATTTATATACATATGATATTATGATGATTGAAAAACTCTTGAAATGTAACTTTAAAAGAAAAGGCATTGTTGAAGTACAACGTATAAAAATAAGGGGGCTTAAGATATAGGTCTCTAGTGACAAAACTAATTGGAACTAAATGACAAGTCAAACTAAACTTTTTCTTCACATCCTTTATTAATTTTATTCCAAAAATGCCCTTTCACTCACAAATTTAATATTTGCATTTAGTAAAATTCAAACTGCACTCATCATTTTTTATTATGCATTTAATATCTTATTTTTTCATCTAACATATTTTATTTTATTTTTATAGATTTTGTCGTCTTTATTTTTTTGCTTTTCACTCTAGCATCTTTTTACATTATTATAAACAACTTAATTTTTTTTATTTATTTTTCACATTTTACAGAAAATTACGATTTTTTTTCTCGTTTTTGTTAAAAAAAAACAGTTTTTAAAATACTATGGTATACTATGGTATACTATAGTGTACTATGGTATACTATAATTTACTAATATTGAAAATAATGAATGTTTAAAAAAAAATCGGTCGTAGTCGACCATAGACACTAATAGGAACCATAGTAATCCGTAGTCACATACTCTTAAAACCCTAGCTCACATTTTGATCCATAGCCGCTACCCATTCGTAGACACTCGTAGTAATTCAGAGAAACCCGTAGTCATTCGCACTCATCCAATATGAAACCCTAGATCCGCCACCACCACCACCTCCCCCTCCATCCTCATCCTCCATCTTAATTAGCCTTCCCCTTCTCCATACACAACATCAAATTCTAACAAAAAAATTACCGTGGTCATCGAAGAAAACCACCACCGACCAAAACCGTCGCCGCCCCCAACGACCAAAACCACCATCGCTCGC
Source organism: Erythranthe guttata (assembly GCF_000504015.1). The sequence continues at coordinate 194,917 of NW_012193650.1, forward strand.
CCACCCCCAGCGACCAAAACTACCGCCCCCACCCCGCGACCAAAACCACCGCCTCCCCAGCAACCAAAACCACCGCCGCCCGCCGTCCCCATCGACCAAATCCGCCGCCGCCCCTAGCGACCGAAACCACCGCAACCCCGAGCGACCAAAAGCACCGCCGCACCTAGGGACCAAAACCGCCGCCGCTCCTAACGACCACAACCACCGCAGCCCCCAGCAACCTAAACCCCGCCGACCGCCGTCTGCCGCCCTCACACCAAGATCCGATCTGAAAAAAATCCTACAACTAATACCTCCAAATCAGCATCACTATCTAAAATAGAGAAAGAGAGAGATAGAGAGAAGAATAGATGAAGGGCTGGGGCCAATGAAAAAAGGGAGAAAAAAGACCATGATGGGGTGATGAGAAATTGGAAAAAAAAGAAAAAGAGAAAAAGGCAGTGGGTGGCGGGTGAGAGAGGAAGAGAGAATGAGAAATAAAGAAATAACAAGAGAGAAAAGAAGCGTTGATTTTATTAGGTATAATAAAGGTATTTTTGGGTTAAATAAAAATAAAAGGATGTTGGTCAAATTTTATTTTTAACTAAGAATTTAATTAAAATGTTCTATTTTGGGTTGTCCCTCACATCCAATGTTATAAGAACCGGACCGGACCGGCCGGTCGGACCGGTTCGACCGCGACCCGGCGACAAGGCGGTCCGGTTTGAGCTAAAAAACCGGAAAAATCAAAAACCGGGGTCGAATGACCGAAACCCGGTTCAACCGGGCGAAACCTGGAAACCGGTGAACCGGTTGATGACCCCGGTTTTTGTCAAAACAAGTAAATGGTGGACGGATCTCGCCCGTAAGAGGCTGTTACGTGGGCGGACTTGCGCGGCGGCGGCTGAATCCGGTGATCGGAGGCCCGCCGTGGACGGATCTGAGCTGTGAAGACTGATAGGTGGGCGGATCTGAGCGGCCGTGGGCTGAATTCGGTGGTCGAAGGCTAGAAATAGAGAAAGAAATGGGGAAAAGATAGATAGAAAAAGAAAAAGAAAAGAAAAGAAGGAAGAAGGGTTTTTTGGATTCAAGGACAGAGAGGGAGGGGAGAGAGAGGGGGCTGCCAACGTGAAGGAGAAAGAAAAAGGAAGTGGGAAGAGGGAGAAAGTCAAAGATGAGAGATCAAAGAAATATGAATAAAAAAATAAAATAAAGTAAAATGAGATGAGGCATATGGTATTAATATGGAAAAATGTGGAAAAAGATATATAGAAATATAATATTTTTGAAGTTTAAAATTAATAAAATAATTAAAAAAAATTAAAAAAATTAAAAATTAAAAAAAAAAATAAAAAACCCGGGTTGAACCCGGTTGAACCGGTCCAACCGTGACCCGAATGCCTGTCCGGTTTTGCGTCCGGTTCGGTTCTGATAACATGCTCACATCTAATTAGGTTTGGTTTGAGGGGTATCTCCAATATTAACCCTAATAATTATTACGATAATAAAAAATACACTTTTAACATATTTTCGAGTATACAACAGTCCTGACATTAAAAATATATTCTAAAAAATAAGTAATATACATTTATTTACTTATTGTATTTTTATGTTTCTTATTTGTTTTTACATAATTGACTATGGTTAACTCAAGTTATCACTTATACTAATAAAACGCATAAATAACGAGAGTGAATAAAATTTAAGAGTTTATTTAACCTGAATATTTGGAATCAATCTCAGTCATTCACAACTATGTTTTCTTATTTCTAGACATATTTCTTATATATGAGTATTTATTTTTAATTTTATTTTATAATTTTTAATTTTATTTTATAATTTTTAATTATTATTTAATTAACTTGACATCTACAATGAAAAGTTCACCAATTTAAAAATCAAAAGTACATTAAGTTTCTAATATCCAACTAAACTTTTTTTTACATTAACGTTCACCTGCATGTTTATGATATGTCACTGAAAAACTCTAATATGAGTTTTATATGAATTATTTTTTCTTTAAAATTGAAGAAAATAAACTTTGACTTCTGAAAGAAATTATAATATTATTACTGGAATCAGATGATCATACTTTTAATATAACATAAATATTATTAATGGAATCAGTAAATAGTAATTAGTTTAAGTTTACACTATTATATTTTCATATTTGTGGAATTTACGTAATAAATATTATATAAGAATTAATTAAATATTTGAAACTACTTTAGGTATCTAATGCTTAACTTAAAACAAGTGGATTTATTCTAAATATTTTTTTACATATATATGCTCGTAATGTAAGATGATTGAAAAACTCTTGAAATGTACATTGTTGAAATTTAATGTATATAATAATCACGATAACCAAGAAAAAAAACAACTTTTAACATATTTTATATTATACTAACAAGTCATTGATATTAGAATTATATTTACTAAAAAGTAGGTAAAATAAATTATCATTTATTACCTTGTTATATTTTTATGTTTTTTTTACACAATTGACTATTGGTAAATCATATTATCACTTATACTAATAAAACGCATAAATAACGATAGTAAATAAAATTTAAGAATTCATTTAACCTCGAATTTTAAAATCAATCTTAGTCATTCAGAACTATTTCATCTTATTTTTACACATATATTTTTTATCTATTGGTTATCAGTATTTATTTTTAATAATTTATTTCTTACTAATCATAATTTAACCTGATAACGTTCACTTACATGTTTATGATATGTTACTGACAAACTCTATTATGAGTTTTTTATGAAATACATTTTATTAAAAAATTTAAGAAAACAAACTTCGACTTCCAAAATAAATTGTAATATAAATATAAATATTTTAACTTGTATTAGTAAATGGTAATTAGTTTGAGTTTACATTAGTACATTTCATATTTGTGGAATTAACGTGATAAAACATAGATTAGAACTATTTTAAAATTTGAAACTATTTTAGGTATCTAATGCTTAACTTAAAATAAAGGGAAAATTTGACAAAACCCCCTCATTACACAAGTGTCATTACAATGAGCCCAGTTTTATTTTACATTTTTAAAATACATCCAAAACAATTTTTATTAATTAAAAATACTTAATTATCACCATTATACCCCTAACTAAAAAATAATGTATATTTAATTTTGATATTAAAAGATATATAATATATTTTCCATATATATCTTAACAAACACGTTGTTAACTAATTCCACGGTTCTTGCTTATTGATTGCAGAATTCTAATCCTCATAATTTTAATATCTCTCTCTCTCTCTCTCTCTCTCTCTCTCTCTCTCTCTCTCTCTCTCTCTCTCTCTCTCTCTCTCTCTCTCTCTCTCTCTCTCTCTCTCTCTCTCTCTCTCTCTCTCTCTCTCTCTCTCTCTCTCTCTCGAATTAGAAACTTCCAGAACCAACAACAACAATGGCTACTACTAGGCTGCTAAGAATATCTAAACCATTAGGCCTTGGCCTTTCCAATGAAGCCGTTTCATTAATAGTTTCTAGACCTAGGACATTAGTGTGTCTGAACAAAGTAGGGCTGAGTTCCAAGAATCCATCGACCGGTGGCGGCGGCGGAGAGAGGAAACCGGTGGCGGCAAAGGTGGTCCGACGTTCTTCAGCTTGTTTTCATCACTATGAAGAGTTATCAACTACAAAAAATATGAGTCTTCAATGGATTATCGAAGCCCAACATCTCAATCAGGAATTATCTCGAGAGAGTTATTGTAGATGTATGAACATGTTTGTTTTGCTTGAACGTTATGTTGTTTATCCGAGCAAGAAAGCGAATTTATAATTATACAGAGTGGTTTTCATGTTGACATAGCCTGTTGTACAGAGTGGCTTTCACGTTTACATAGTTGTTATACAGAGTGGTTTTCATGTTTATATAGTTGTTCATACAGAGTTGTTTCTATGGTTATATAGTTGTTTATACAAAGTGGTTTTCATGTTTATATAGCTGTTTAAATAGAGTGATTTTCATGTTTATATAGTTGTTTATATAGAGTGGTTTTTATTTGTCTTTAATTTTCTCCTTCTTGGAATATTGGGAATGGCGAGAAGCACATGCAGAAAAAATGAAGAACAATCATTGAAATTACTTGCAATTTTCAACCAATCGGTTTAAATCAACAAACATAGGACACTTATTAATTATTTTCCGCTGCAGAGTTTTGAACCATCTTGTCGTGCTAACGATTACAAATAACTATGGTTTCCTAAAGAAATAAAAAAGGAGTTTTTAGTCTATAATATTTTTTCTTCCGTTAAAACAACAATCTCCATTGTTGGGTGGGCTTGGTGTAAACTGTGGACAAACGATAATATTTGAGTGGATTTTGAGCAGGATTTGGGGGCATAATTTTTGGGAGGATTTTTCGGTTCTATTAATTAGGGGGATATGCATTTATCAGCATATTGTTTTTTTTAATTTATTGGAATAGTTAGTTGGGGCATATAAGGTATTTTGGGTTGATTGGAATTATGTCAAATATCAATTAAAAAAATGGATTTATCAAGAAGTCAAAATTCAGCGAGGGGGTTTTAACAAATAGACCCTAAAATAAAAGTATTTATTTTAAAATATTTTTTTACATATATATGCTTATAATATACCATTGGAAAGATCTTCAAATATAGTTTTATACAAATTAAATTACAGTGCAAATTTCAATATGTAGAAAAAAATACAATAAGAAGAAAATAAACTCTCACTCTATTATACATATAGCACATGAAAAGACATTTGATATTTTAACTACATTATTAAGCTATGTTAATTTATTATATTCATTTATGTTATTACATAGTTAACCCTAACTAATTGATGGTATAACTTTGTTATAACCATGTCCACGCAAGAAGGACATGGTTTTGAAGCGATCACATAATTAACTGCACTAATGATGAATGAAGGGCGGCCCTACCATGGCACTATGGTTAAGCTCGAACTTGTGATTACTCTCGACTGAAACAGTATATATGCTCGGCTCACTAGAAAGTAGGGGGAGTAAATGGGGAGGACTAGTTTGTCATGTGTCGGATCTCAAACTGGAGTTTATGGGTCTATATTTAATCTAATAACAAACATCGTATAAATAACAGGTCTATTATTCTATAGGGGAAATTATCTTGTGTTGACTAATCTTATCTTGGTAACCAAACGAGAAAGAGGTTAATCTAATAAGTGGCACAGTTCCAGGTGGTAACATTTAAAATATAGGGTAAATATTGGATCGTTCGACGAATTTTATTCCCATTGAAAGACACCTAAGTGTTATCTACTAATACAACTTTATTTCTCCAACCACTCCATCAAATGTTGTTGTCCGATGGCCATCATCATAGTCCGTAGCTCGTCATATTTCATAGGTCGGAGCCCATGAAATCAAGATTTTAAATTTCAAGCGTGTGTTCATAAAATATTTGTTTTATGAAGTTCAATAAATCTGGAAATTAGAGAATTTAGCTCGCAAGAATAAATTCGTGCTCCAAGAGATAAATTCGACTACTATTGAACTCATTTGAGAAATCTCGTATATGTCAAGTTCATAATAGATAAGTCGAGCTTTCGATAGATAAATTCGAGCTCTAAAATAATCCCAGTATATATATGGGTTAATTGCAAATACCACCCTTGTGTAATCTCTAATTGCCAAATACCCCCTGTAAAAAAAAAAATCACTCATGCCCCCTTGTGTTAACAAAGTCAATGTATTAAGACCCCTGGAGGCAAATCGTGTGTCTCACTCGCCGGTTGTGCGATTATTGAAGCTATTTTTTGGAAGGAAATGGCATAAATACCCCTTCATAAACAAAGAAAAAACAGAGTGATCTAATTATAAATAACCTAAATTTATAGGACCAAATTGTAATTTCCAAAGTTCACACCTTCTTCCCCGAAGTTCACCGCTGCCGTCTGGCCCCACCGACACCCACCCACTCCTTCATATTTCTCTCCTTCGACACCGTCGCCGTCTTGCATCACCGCCGCCCACCCCTCCTTCAAATTCCTCTCCCTCGACACCGCCTAATTCCTCCGCCACACCTTACCCCAACCCCTGCAACTTTGTTGCGTCTGCCATGGATGTCACCTCCATGGCAGCACACTCCTCCTTCCATCATCGGCCAATAATCATAGGCTACTCCGAGCGGCGACCCTACCTCACTCGAGATTGGAGAAGAAGGTTGTGGTGGTGCAGGAAGGAGGCGTGATTTTTTTATTTTTGACTAATCTTGTTCATAAAATGTAAAATACAACATTACAACACATATAAAAACTTTTAATATTACAATATATTTTAATTCTTGTTTATATAATTTTTACTTTTTGTAATTACAAATAATTTTATTTTATATAAAATTAGATAATTATGATATAAAATTTGGTGTAATTAGAGCAACTCCAGCGGGAGTATCAAATGGATTATCAAACCCATACACCACCTTTTTGGTATCCCAAAATAAAAAATTTCTACTCCAATGGGAGTATCAAAATGGGTAACTATTTTGATATTATACCTCTTTGTATGTAAAAATACATCCTGGAAATTGAGTTATCAAAAAAATAACTACCTAAACATAATCACAAAATAACACGTGGCAATTACAAATAAAACTACTAAAAAACTTCCAATTGATGATTAATTTTGATGACCATGGTTGGAGTAGATAAACTATAAATGAATATTAAAATATTATCTTAATTATCAAATGAGTATTTGGTAATCCAATTTTGATGTTTAGCATTGGAGTTGCTCTTAGAATCAATTATCATGTACTAATTGCTGAAAAAACTCTAGGATATTTCAGTCTTTTTACATTTAGTCAGAGCCTAAAATTAAAAAAGGTGCAGTGTGCTTCGAAAATTACTGTCTCCAGCAGTTATTTAACTTTTAATTGAATTTTTTTATTTCTTAAAAAAAATATTTTAATTAATATTATTGTCTTCGTTGCTGAATTACTGTCTCCAGCAGTTATTTAACTGTTAATTGACTTCTTTTTTTTTTTGAAATTTTGTTTTTTCTTAAATAAAATTATTTTAATTAATATTATTGGCTGCTAAATTACTGTCTCAGACAGTAATATTACTGTTTGGAACAGTAATATTAGTAATATTACTGTTTGAGACAGTAATATTAGTAATATTACTGTTCGGAAATATAATATTGATAATATTACTGTCCCAAACAGTAATTTTACTGTCTGAGACAGTAATTTAGCAGCCAAGACAGTAATATCAATAAAAATATTTTTTTCTAAGAAAAAAAAAATAAAAATAAAAAAGTCAACGCTGATTTTTGGGGTTAATGTGATATATATGTTTAAATCCGGGGTCAACGTGTAATATTAAGGAAGTTAGAATATAATGGATGAAATTGATAAGAATTATATTATGGAAGGTATTTAAGACTAAATCCATGGGGATGAGTTTATTTGAAAGACTGATTTTTTTGTGGATCAATGTGCATTAAGTTCTGACTCGTGAAAGTTGGGTCCCATTGTAAACTGCTATAGACCCGTCTATCTTAAACCTGTTCAAAACCCACAAGTTTGATTTCTTAAAATCAAGAACCGCTAGTGACGGGATGAGGGTGAATTTTTCCAGAACCTGAGGATTTATGACCCGCACACACCGTTACAGGTGTTAATCCGCAAAAGGCTGCAAAATTTAGGCGGTTTGACAATTCTATTTCAGTATCATAGGAGACCGACATCTACGAGTAAATTCCAAACAATAGGCTTAATCTCAAAAAGGCCCATACAATGACACTTAATTAAAAAAGGGGCATCCAACTTTTTTATCTTTCAAATATTTCCACCCCATTCAAACTTATTTGCAAATAAGGAAAACCCTTTCATATATTCCAAAATTACCCCCAATTCCTTGAAACCTAATTAAACTCCAATTTCATGATTTACACCCTAATTTAGCTAAATTTCACCAATTAACCAATTTTGACCCGCCACCACCGGTCAGCCGTCGTTGAACGCCGATCTCCGGCGTTGACTTTTTATTTATTTATTTTTTATTTTGTGTTTTCTTAATTTTTTTTTTAATTAATATAACTGTCTTGGCTGCTAAATTACTGTCTCCAGCAGTTATTTATCTGTCGGAGACAGTAATTTAACTGTTAATTGATTTTTTTTTCTTGAATATTTTTTTTCTTAAAAAAAAAATTATTTTAATTAATATTACTGTCTTGGCTGCAAAATTACTGCCTCCAACAGTAATTTAACTGTCTGAGACAGTAATATTATTGTTTTATCGTCTTGGCCTGCATTTTTGCTCTCTTCGACTGTAATATTACTGTCTCGGACCGTAATATTATTGTCTCATGCAAGAATATTACTGTTTGGGATAGTAATATTAGTTATATTACTGTTCGGGAAAATAATATTCATAATATTAATGTCCCAAACAGTAATATTACTGTCTGAGACAGTAATTTAACAAACAAGCTACAGTAATATTAATTAAAATATTTTTTTCTAAGAAAAAAAATAATTAAAAAAAAACTCAACGAGGGTTGACTGGCCGGAAAAAAAATTCAGAAAAAAAAAGTTTCTAAAAAAAAGTCGTCTCCGGTGGTCAACGCCGGAATCAGGCCGAAAAAAAATTCAAAAAAAAATTATTTTCTAAAAAAAAAATTCAAAAAATTATTAAATGGGGGTTAATGTGATATGTTTGTTTAAATTCGGGGTCAATGTGTAATATTAAGGAAGTTAGAGCATAATGTATGAAATTGATAAGAATTATATTATGGAGGATATTTTAGACTAAGGACATAGGATGAGTTTATTTAAAAGACTGTTTTTTCAGTCGACCAATGTGCTTTTAAGTCCCCTGTCATGTCCCTTTTTGCCATTTGCCTTAAATAATAATTATTAACTTTTATTACTTTAGAAGTTCCCCATATATATACACGTAGAAGGTGGGAATAGGATCTTCTCAGATATATACATAAGAATCCTTAAAGAAGGAAAATACGTCTGCAGTAAAAGAAAATTAGTGCAATCCACCTATTGTGGAATAAGTTTATAAGCAAATCTTATAGAAACAGGGTAATCTTCCACGCCTCTCTATAACAAAGGGTCTTTGTGTGATTTATGAAGCTGACAATTAATTCATTAGGGTTTATCAATCGTCGACTCTTGCATCAAAATCGTTGGAGTATTCCGTAACAATGAAAAGGGAAAAAAGGGAAGAGGGCTCAAACTCCATAGACAAGATATCAGAGTTACCACAAGATATCTTGCAGCGAATACTTTATTGGCTGTCCCAAGAAGATGCTGTCCGAACCTCTGTGTTGTCCAAATCATGGCGTAATATTTGGTGCACTCGCCCTAATCTCAACTTTTCCGACGCCACTTTTAAAGGAAACATGCATCAATTTCTCTCCGTTGTGACACCGCTTTACAACTGTATTGTGATCAAAGACTGTGTGTGGATGAATTTCATGTTTGTATGTCGGTATTCAGTTTCGACTGTGCATCTGTTTCTCTTGTTGAAGAATGGGTTCGAATACTCACTAGCATGTGCGTTAAGAAGTTTTGTCTTTGTAATCTTCCGAAACGTAGTATAGTAGAAGAACTGCCGTCTGTAGTCTTTGGAGCCGAATCACTTCAAGATTTGCATTTGGCAGGATTCGTGTTGCACCGAGAGGCTATTGAAAGGATGGTACTTTTCAAGAATCTAACATCACTTAGTCTCCAACGAGTCTCGATTGAGGAGGGGATTTTCGAGAAGATAATCTCATGTTGTCCTTTGATTGAAACTTTGGATATCAAAGTATCTTCAGTGTTAAGAAAAATTATCGTCAAGAATCTTTACAATCTCAAGTACTTTTCTTTTTCAGACGATGTATATCGTCCGGCCTCTTTTGAGAAGGAACTTTGTACGATCGAAATCCACACCCCATCTCCTGAAACCATCTATATCAGTGAAGGCAATGTTTGGTTCCACAAAGGACCGGATTTTTTTCGCAATCTCAAGTATTTAAGTTTGTGCGGTGTTAAATCTTCATTGGAACACTTGTCGTCGTGTAAATTCCCAAGCCTCAAGTTCTTGTATCTTGCGAATTGTGACGGACTGAAAGGAATCAAGCTATTTATTGATGCCCCAAACATAATCTATTTTGGATATGTGATGCGATCTCTTGTGTATCATAAGATTTCTTTACTGAACGTAAGAAAACTCTTGTTTATTATTTCTCTTTATTCTCAAAACCCTAGCACAAAACGACTATTTAAAGATAATAAAACCCTATAATCCTAATCTAACTAGGAAACATAATTACCTATACTAATAAAATACTTAATAATTCTCCTAACCCTAACTCACGCCATATATTAATCTAAATATACTAATCTAATCTAATTATCAATAAACTACTAATTAAAATAATACTTAAATAATATATATTAAATAATAAAATAATAACTAACGAATAAATATACGATATATTAAAGATATATCGTATCAAACCACCCCTCTTGAAATGAACCTTGTCCTCAAGGTTCGAGTCAATTTGGTCCCTCTCCTTTGCGTTTCCACCTATGTTTGACTTCATCGACTTGCTTCCCGATTAACTCTGACTCCGAAAAACACGATGAACGACCAAGCTTATCAACACATTGTTCATGCTGATCCAACGAAATTCCAAAGGCTACTTTTGCAAAAAATCTCAATCTTCCCAATCTCTCTCCCGATAAATCAATCTTCTCAATTGCCTTTTCAAATTTCATCTTCATCACAATCAATATCATGCTTTCATCTTTCTTAGTCGTCCTTATGGATTCCGTCTCATTTACAATCACCAGATCTTGTTCGTCTACTTCCTTCTGAATATCATGGGATCCTTCTAATATCCACTGTAGTTCTTCGCTCTCTTCCTTCGTTAATTTCGCGTCTTCATCCCACTTTATCTCTGAATTCGATTCTTCTTCTTTCGACGAACTCAGAAAAACTTGGGGCTCTTCGAAAAAGTCATCGTCGTCCTCTTCCTCTTCCTCCGGCGATAGGCTCGGCAGCGGCAGTGGCGGTGGCTCTTCGAAAAAGTTATCATCGTCATCTTCCTCTTCCTCCGGCAATAGGCTTGGCAGCGGCAGCGGCGGTGGCGTTGGGGGTGTTTGGCGGCGGTCCCTTCGGCTTTGATGATGGCGTTGACGTCGTCCTTGACTTTGTTCGAGCAATTTCTGAAAATTAATCCGTAATTTCTCTACGGATTTCTCCAATCGCTCCAACCGTCTTGTTTCTGACATCATAATTTTCACAAAGTTTTGATGTGATCTCAACTTTGCTCCAGCTTAGCTTTGATATAATCGCTGCCTTGCTAACGAAGCGTTGGTGTTAATCGCAACTTCGCTCTGATACCAATTGATGCGATCTCTTGTGTATCATAAGATTTCTTTACTGAACGTAAGAAAACTCTTGTTTATTATTTCTCTTTATTCTCAAAACCCTAGCACAAAACGACTATTTAAAGATAATAAAACCCTATAATCCTAATCTAACTAGGAAACATAATTACCTATACTAATAAAATACTTAATAATTCTCCTAACCCTAACTCACGCCATATATTAATCTAAATATACTAATCTAATCTAATTATCAATAAACTACTAATTAAAATAATACTTAAATAATATATATTAAATAATAAAATAATAACTAACGAATAAATATACGATATATTAAAGATATATCGTATCAATATGATGGAGACTTTATCCCATCCATCTCTTTTGCAACTGTTACTTCCACCGAATGGATTTCGGATATTCATCTAACATGTGAGCTTTCGCACGATGCTTCTTCGTGGTTCATCAAGCTTCATGAACTGCTCAAGTCAATAAGCCAATCAAAGATTTCTCTGCATTTTGATCGTTATTCTTTGAATGCTGATAGGGACGGAATTCGAGAAAACATTAATATGGTACAAGACATTAATGGTGGCAATAAACATGCGTCAGTTGTGGTGGAGAAATTCAAGTTCAATTGGCTCCCTTTATCTTTGATTTCATCTATTTTAAATGGTGTGTTTAGTATTTGTCGTCCAAGAAACATCGAAGACTTCCTCTGCGGCGACAAAGGGGAGATGAAAAGGATCGAGCGTCTGTGGAAGATTCTAACCGAGAGAAAAATTACAAAGGAAGATCGGTTTTGGTTTCGAGATTTGGAGGAAGTGAGAATGGAGATTTCTGACTATAATAAAAAAGAATGGCGTCCAACAACTCTGTCTGAATTGCCAGAGTACAATGACAACAATCGAGCAATGAGTTTGAAGAAATTGCGAGACTATCGCGAATATAATCCAAATGATCCATGGCATTGGGATCCCATGAGTTTATCCAGATGGCTAAACGAAAATCAAAGAGAATCTATTAGTATTCGGTTTGCATTGAAATGGAGATAAGATACTAGAATTTGAATAGTGACAATTACACCAAGAAGATTTTCGTTCTTGTTTTTCTTTTTTCCTTTTTTTTTAAATTGGCGCAATAGTTTTTTTTTTTTCCTATTTTTTTAAATTGGCGTAATATTTTTTTTATTAAGTTTGTGAAGTGGTTTTGCAGTTCTTAAGGAATCTCCATAAATTTTACATTCTATACATTAGATTTACATAGTTAAGGTTTAATAAATATTCAAGCTATATTTTCTCAACAAATTTTTTTTTCTTTTTAATTATAAATGCAACAAGATTTTGAAAATTCTAAAATTTCTGATGTCTTCTTTCTTTTAGTCAATTAGAATTTTTTGGTAAAATTCATTTTGCACCCCTTACTATGAAAAATCTATCATTTAGCCCCTGATGCATAGAAAACATCAAACACCTCCCTGCCGTTAGTTTTTTTTCCTAATTCCGTTAGTCAAACCTTTTGACCGGCTCTTGTTGGTTTTTTTTTTGACGAAAATAGCTCAAAAAATTTCTATATATAAGTTACTTAGTTTTGTCCACTCTTCACCAGATTTTTCGCTCTTTTCAACATTTTTTTGTTCACTTTATTCAGTCATTTTTCTTACTCTTTTCAGTTATTTCTCTTTTGTTTATGAAAAAATATTAAATAGTCGAAACAATAAGAATGAAACTTTGCAGATCATGAATGCAAAACCCAAAAAAAGAAAAAAAAAACCCTGAAAACCTGAAATCTAAAAGAAGCCGTAAAATTTAAATAAAACCTTATGAAAGAATTACAACTTAAAAACCAAGTTTTCATATTATAGTGGCAAACCCTCCAAAAAAAAAATTGAAAACCCCTAAAACAAAACAATTAAATCGACAAAAACCCTAATTTAAATGTACTCTACAAATCGACAACAATCCACAAAAATAACCTTTAAAAAATTAGGAATTATATTATACATAATGCAGGGTAGAAGAGTCATTTCACGCTCAAATTTAACACCGTTAAAAGTTTGACCATTGACCGTCATAAATAAGGGGGCGTTTTATGTTTTCAATACTTCAGGGGGTAAACTATACCTTTCGCATAGTACATGAGTGCAAAATGAATTTTACCCCTTTCATCAGAGTTGGTCACAAAATATATTGTATATAAGGTGGAAATGCTAGAGGTGATTGGCCGAGATCATAAACCGAGCCGACCCCCCAAAATATTTTAACGATGGTGTTGAAATTCCCAAAGGTGATCGGTCGAGCTATTAAACCGAGCCGACTTCCAATATTGGATTTTATTTATGGTCTTCAGATTCGGATTTCTTCACTTATCGAAGTTCTATATTGGTATTCAATTATTGGATTTCTTCCATTCTGGTCTTCCATTGTCGGATTCCTCGTCATTTATATTGGATTTCTCTTATGGAGCTCGTTTATCGAACTTCTCTTATTATGCTCCCTTATTTGATTCCTTTTTTATTGGTTCAATGGAGAGTAGAGGGTTGTAAATGATGGGGGCATATTACGGCATCTTTATTTATGGGCCGAAATCAAATTTTATTATGCTTGATGGATCCAAAGGAATGGCATATTTTCCATATATTTCTATAAGCCATAGTATAAACCATATCAAGGTTATTTCTATGCTACACCCGATGAAGGTTACATTGAGTGATTTTTTACCGTTGATCTACACTCACCAATGTGGGTGTGTGTGTGTTTGTGTGTATATGAATGGTAAAGATCTACCCGGTGTATTTCACCCGGTGTAGCATAGTATAAACCATCATATCAATACACCATGTTTAAACAAATCCACCATTCCCGCTCCTTGATTGTAGATTACCGTTTTCATTGTAGTGGGAATTATAATTCTCAAAAATTCTTCCACGATTGTATGAGTAGGAAATCGCCGTTACAAATATACAGAGTGTTTTTGTAATTTCTGTAAGTTTCATATTATTGTACCTGGATTAATTTAATTAAATTGTACATGTATGAACATGTTTGTTTTGCTTGAACGTTATGATGTTGTTTATCCGAGCAAGAAAGCGGCTTTGTAATTATACAGAGTGGTTGTCAAGGTTATACAACTATTTATACGGAGTTTTTTCAT
>NW_012193653.1:64950-91477 GCF_000504015.1 Erythranthe guttata
GAGTACGTTTAGCATGGAAGAATCCAAGAAGGGATCTTGCCAATGTCCCATGGGGTTCGTCTCTCGAAATCTATGTGTCCCCAAACACCTAGTGAAATCGAGGAGATGAAAAGGACGCCCTATGCTTCTGCCATAGGAAGCATAATGTATGGCATGCTATGTACTAGACCCGATATTGCGTATGCTGTGAGTGTCACAAGCAGATATCAGTCTAACCCCGGCCCGGCTCACTGGAAAGCCGTGAAAGATATCCTCAAGTACTTGCGAAGAACTAAGGATATATTTTTGGTCTATGGGGGTGCCGAGTTGAAATTAGAGGGTTTCACTGACTCTAGTTTTCAATCGGATGTGGACGACTCGAAGTCGAATTCTGGATTTATATTCACGCTTAATGGTGGTGCCGTGTGTTGGAAGAGTTCCAAGCAAAGCACGACGGCCGATTCCACTACCGAAGCGGAATACATTGCAGCGTCCGAAGCTGCAAAAGAAGGGACTTGGATAAGGAAATTCATCCAAGAGTTGGGTGTCATTCCTGATGCTAGTGATCCAGTACCGTTGTACTGTGATAACACCGGAGCCGTGGCACAAGCTAAGGAGCCGCGATCTCATCAGAAGTCGAAGCATATTCTGAGGAAGTATCACGTGATCCGAGAGATCATTGATAGAGGTGAAGTTAAGGTAGAACGAGTCACCTCGGAAGAGAACGTAGCAGACCCCTTCACGAAGCCTTTACCAAGATCGGTCCATGAGAAACATCGAGAGTCGATGGGATTGCGGTTTATGGGTAGTTGGCTTTAGGTCAAGTGGGAGATTGTTAGAGTAGGTGACCAACAAGCCAACTTGTGGCTGTGGTCTTTCGTATTTATTATTGTAATAAACGAACCGTTATTCGTATTAATGATAAAACACATTGGCATTCTATATCTTTGTCCCTTTGTCACAAGCATAGATATAGTCCTTACAGTTATTACAAGTACTAGTAATTGATCGTTAGGATCGTGAGATATTTACTTAAGTATTATAACTGTTAAACGTGTTCCTAGTCGAAGGGTTACGCCACTAATGAGGATATCGGCCTTTCCCATTAAGACTAGCACTTAGTGTATGTGTACTGCATCTCATCAGTAAACGGTATTGTGATATCGGCATGCACAAGTGGGTGCTCGTAAGTTGACGAGTTCACTGAACTCCCTCACCCTAGAAATCTCTAAGTGGTTCCCAATAATCGAGTAGAGATATCTATGGTATAGTTGTACACCATTAGTCCTTATGACCTAGACATCACCGTGACTTCACTAGAGGACCAGCTGTATCGTGACCTGTCCCTGAGTTCCACCGAGGACCATCCCAAGGGCCAGTGTTCGTGCAGTCCGAAATCTAGTGGGAGGTCTGTGCATTGTAGTCGGGGATTCGATCGCTAGAATAGTCTTGGATGTCCTGTGTGTTCTGAAAGTTTGTAATCATTCTAAGTCTCTGGCCAGAGCTGACTAAGTGATGATTAGAGGATTCGATTCTCTAAGTCATGCACGTAACGATTACAACACTTAGAACGATCGCACCGTTATTGAACATATAAAGAGGTCTCGATGAACCAATGCCTCTAGTTCAATCGGGACATGTAAATCGAAGGGACCGTACTGTGCGTTAACTATATCTGAAGGTTCTTGCAGGCACTTCATTTGTATCTAGGGAATCATGACGCGTAGTTGCTAGACGCCAATCTTGATTCGTTGGGTGATTAAGGTGAAACGAGCTTCATCTTAATTGTAACTCGAAGGGGACGAGTTTTGACCACAAAGAGTTGTGGGCCCACGGCTAGCTTACACCTGAACCATCGAGGGTCACACTGCTCGTGCACATGAGATCTTTGAATAAACGGTCAGAGATAAAATAGTTTATCTTTGCATAATTGGAAGTCAATATGATTGAGTCCAACATTCGTAATTTGGAATTATGAATGAGAATAAGAAAAGGAAAAGAATAAGCGAACATGTTAGTGAACTTTCTAAATCGGGAAGTTTCCAAATTTAGAAAGTCCACTGAACTAGGGTTTCCTCTTTTGGAAAGTTGGAAAATAAGAGATGGCACTCGTAATGACGAGAAAATTATAATGACTCGGAAATTGTAATCGTTACAATTTTTCGATCATTGAATTGAGAGATACGAGCGATTAAAGAAACTAACGAGCTTAAGCTGTTGGGCCCAGTCCAACTTAAGCCCGCTAGGGTTTCATGCTAGGGACTATAAATACATGATTTATAACCCTAGCACACACACACAAAAACCCTAACCCTAATCGGCCACCCTCTCTCTCTCGCCCTCTCTTCCGCGCGGCCACCACCGCGCCACCACCGCCGCTCCGTCGCCGGAAACGGCCGTTCCTCGGCCGGCTCTTGTTCGGTATTCTTTCTCCTTTATTTTCTTTCCGTTTTATTCTAACTACTTCGTGTCTAGTGCCACGATTTAGTAGATCGAAGTATACGAGGTGAAATCCGAGAGGAGGAAGACCGTAGATCGAAGAATCGAGGAGCAACGCACGAGCCGAAGCCGCACGCTGCCCCACGCGCCGCCTCGCACAACCGCGCGTGCTGTACACGCGCCGCCGTGAGCTGCCACACCGCCGCTGCTGCTGCTCCATTGCTACCCCGATTCTACGGATTGGTTTCCGTAGTAATCACGACGAATCGTTCAATCCTACCTCACGCGTCAAGAGGTAAATACTCGAAACCCTAGTTTCGTTTTAGGGTTTAATTTAAACTATGATTTCATGCTTGTGTTTGTATGATTTTATGTGATTATGTGTAATCGATTAAATCGTTGCGAGCATGTTATTTGGTTTAAATTGCGAGCATGTTAATTGATTTAAATTCGGTTAAATTTATTAGCATGTATGTTGTTTTTAATTTCGCTGGAAGCGCAAAGGTACGCAATTAATTGTTATCTATTATCGGGCATGTGCTTATGTGATTTAAAACTCGTTTAATTCGCATAAAATTTTTGTTTTCCGCTGCGTACGCGTGCCCGAAACCCAACAAATGTACTCTTGCGCATATTTTTTTACATGTACGTTTGTGCATGTCCATTTGAGCGAGTGTGTTTGTGCAGGTTTGTTGATTCGTATTAATGTCCTAGGATTGTAGTTTGTGTTTTCTTGATCCTTTTTGCGAATGCACTTTTGCGTGAGTACTTTTGTGCATGCTTTTGTACTTTTACTTATGTGCGTATATTTTGTAGCGAGAGTTTTTGTGCACGTTTCTTCATGCGCATTCGTGTCCTCGAACTATAGCACGTATTTTCATGATCGCTTTTGGAATCCAATTTTGACCATGTTGGAGTCCGAATTTGGAAATTTGACATTAGACAGGAATTGTAGCCAGCTAAAATAGCTTTCTAATGCCGCCGGAACCAGTTGATTTGGAGTCCGGATGAGAAAGTTATGCTCGACTTCGTAGACACTACCGAACATGTTGAGGGATCCTCTCTTCTAATTTGATTTTATTTTCCTAATTGCAACTCTTTTCTTACTCTTTGATCATTTTTGCTTCATGGACACCTAATTATGAATTTGTACCTATAAGATACTAAATCCACCAATTAGAACAAAAATATAAATTAATCCATCAAAAAAGTCCACGTAAACGTAAACGTTGAGTTTTGTTTCTACACTCCACTGCATGTTTTGTTTTTAGTGTTTTTGCTATTGTATGGCTATGCGTATTAAAGTCCTAGTGTTCAATTTCGTATTCTTTAAGCACGTTCCTGCGAATGTACTCTTGCGCATATTGTTTTACATGTACGTTTGTGCATGTCCATTTGAGCGAGTGTGTTTGTGCAGGTTTGTTGATTAGTACTAATGTCCTAGGATTGTAGTTTGTGTTTTCTTGATCCTTTTTGCGAATGCACTTTTGCGTGAGTACTTTTGTGCATGCTTTTGTACTTTTACTTATCTGCGTATATTTTGTAGCGAGAGTTTTTGTGCCCATTTCTTCATGCGCATTCGTGTGCTCGAACTATAGCACGTATCTTCATGATCTCTTTTGGAATCCAATTTTGACCATGTTGGAGTCCGAATTTGGAAATTTGACATTAGACAGGAACTGTAGCCAGCTAAAATAGTTTTCTAATGCCGCCGGAACCAGTAGATTTGGAGTCCGGATGAGAAAGTTATGCTCGACTTCGTGGACACTACCGAACATGTTGAGGGATCCTCTCTTCTAATTTGATTTTATTTTCCTAATTGCAACTCTTTTCTTACTCTTTGATCATTTTTGCTTCATGGACACCTAATTATGAATTTGTACCTATAAGATACTAAATCCACCAATTAGAACAAAAATTTAAATTCATCCATCAAAAAAATCCACGTAAACGTAAACGTTGAGTTTTGTTTCTACACTCCACTGCCTGTTTTGTATTTAGTGTTTTTGCTATTGTTTGGCTATGCATATTAAAGTCCTAGTGTTCAATTTTGTGTTTTTAAGAACGTTGTTGCGAATGTACTCTTGCGCATATTTTTTTACATGTACGTTTGTGCATGTCCATTTGAGCGAGTGTGTTTGTGCAGGTTTGTTGATTTGTATTAATGTCCTAGGATTGTAGTTTGTGTTTTCTTGATCCTTTTTGCGAATGCACTTTTGCATGAGTACTTTTGTGCATGCTTTTGTACTTTTACTTATGTGAGTATATTTTGTAGCGAGAGTTTTTGTGCACGTTTCTTCATGCGCATTGCTGTCCTCGAACTATAGCACGTATTTTCATGATCGCTTTTGGAATCCAATTTTGACCATGTTGGAGTCCGAATTTGGAAATTTGACATTAGACAGGAATTGTAGCCAGCTAAAATAGCTTTCTAATGCCGCCGGAACCAGTCGATTTGGAGTCCGGATGAAAAAGTTATGCTCGACTTCGTGGACACTACCGAACATGTTGAGGGATCCTCTCTTCTAATTTGATTTTATTTTCCTAATTGCAACTCTTTTCTTACTCTTTGATCATTTTTGCTTCATGGAAACCTAATTATGAATTTGTACCTATAAGATACTAAATCCACCAATTAGAATAAAAATATAAATTAATCCATAAAAAAATCCACGTAAACGTAAACGTTGAGTTTTGTTTCTATACTCCACTGCATGTTTTGTATTTAATGTTTTTGCTATTGTTTGGCTATGCGTATTAAAGTTCTAGTGTTCAATTTGGTGTTTTTAAGAACGTTGTTGCGAATGTACTCTTGCGCATATTTTTTTACATGTACGTTTGTGCATGTCCATTTGAGCGAGTGTGTTTGTGCAGGTTTGTTGATTTGTACTAATGTCCTAGGATTGTAGTTTGTGTTTTCTTGATCCTTTTTGCGAATGCACTTTTGCGTGAGTACTTTTGTGCATGCTTTTGTACTTTTACTTATCTGCGTATATTTTGTAGCGAGAGTTTTTGTGCACGTTTCTTCATGCGCATTCGTGTCCTCGAACTATAGCACGTATTTTCATGATCGCTTTTGGAATCCAATTTTGACCATGTTGGAGTCCGAATTTGGAAATTTGACATTAGACAGGAATTGTAGCCAGCTAAAATAGCTTTCTAATGCCGCCGGAACCAGACAAATAAACGATTAACCCGTGGCTCTGATACCACTGTTGGGGATCGTGCATGTATACGCAGCGGAATTTAAAAATTTTAGATCGAACTAATTTTGATTACATGCATAAACTAATCACATAGTCAACGTACCTTAACGCTTCCGCCATACATATGGTAATTATCGATTTAATTGAAAAATACGTAAAACCGAAAATCACGAAACATGCTTATTCATCATTTAATGAAATCGAAACACGTAATCACATATTACTCATAATCGTAAATTATAATTCATACAAACATGCTCGAATTAATTTACGAAAGTTTCGATTCATTTACCTCTTGTAGCGTGCGATTTCGACGAATCGAAATCCTAGAACGAGTCACGTACAAGCTGCTATATACCACTCCTCGGGGCTGCAGTAACACCACCAAACGGCAGCTGGACCGAAGGTGCGGCGACGGCGGCGCGTGCGTGACGACGGCGGCGGCGCGTGGGCGGTGCAGCGGCGCGTGCGGCGGTGCAGCGGCGATGCGGCGATTCCGTCGGGGCAGCAACTCCTCTCCAATTAGGTTTCACCTCGAATAAACGGATCTCCCCCTACTGTAGCACTAGATACAAAGGGGTTAGATAACAAAGGGAATACGATAGAGAAAGGAGAGGAAAAACCGGCGGATTCCGGCGGTGGCGCGGCGGAGATGCAGCGGCCGAGAGGGGGGCTGAGCGGCTAGGGTTTTGGTGCTGAAAATCTGATCTCAAAACTCCTTTTGAGGTCTATTTATACCTAGGGTTTTCAACCCTAGCGGGCTTAAGTCATTGGGCTTGACCCACTGATGCATTAAGCCCATTCCCTTTACGGCCTCGTTTCTAATAAACGATCGTCCACAAAATTATAACAAAATTATATTTGTGACGAGCTCAAAGTCCTCGTCGATACGAGTGCCTCTTCGAAATTTCCAATTTCCAAAATTGGAAACTTCCACTTCAGTGGACTTGCTAAATCGGGAAACTTCCTAATTTAGAAAGTTCACTAATTTCCGCATATCTCTTTCTCTACGTTTATTCCGACTCGTAATCCACAATCACGAATCTTGGACTCAATCATATTGACTTCCAACCTTGCAAAGATTAACATATTAATCTATGCTCATTGTTATCAAGGATCCATGTTACACGAGAAGTGTGACCCTCAATGGTTCAGGTGTATGCTAGCCGTGGGCTCACAACTCTTTGTGATTCGAACAACACATTGTTCTTATACGAACTCCTCCCAAGAGTCCCGATTATAGTAAAACTCATTTTACTTAATCCCGATCAAATCGGTGCCCAACGAATCAGGATTGGCGTCTAGCAACTACGCATCATGATTCCCTAGATACAAATGAAGTGCCTGCAAGAACCTTATGATATAGTTAGCGTACAGTACGATCCCTTCGTAGCACATGTCCCGATTGAACTAGAGGCATTGGTTCACCGAGACCTCTTATAAAGTTCAATAACCGTGCGAACGCTCTAGGTATTATAAATCCGTTCGTGTGCGACTTAGGGAAACACATTTCCCTAATCACCCCACTATCAACTCTGGCCAGAGATTCCATGGATTATAAACCGTCAGAACACACAGGACATCCATGACTACTCAAGCGCTCGAATCCCCTACTACAATACACAGACTTCACACTAGATTTCGGATTGCACGAACGTTGGCCCTTGGAGCGGTCCGCGGTGGGACTCAGGGACAGGTCACGATACAATCGGTCCTCTAGTGAAGTCACGGTGATGTCTGGGTCTTAAGGACTAATGGTGTACAACTATATCTTAGAAACCTATTACTCGATGAATGAGAACCACTTATAGATTTCTAGGGCGAGGGAGTTCAGTGAACTCATCCAGTATGAGCACCCACTCAAGTATGCCGATGTCACAACACCGAGGACTGATGAGACGCAGTACACATACACTAAGTGCTAGTCTCAAAAGGGAAAGGCCGGTATCCTCATTATTGGCGTAACCCATCGACTAGGAACAAGGTTTAACAGTTACATTACATTGCTGAGTTATCTCACGATTCTACTAGATCAACTCACAGTAATAGAGTAACTCGTTAGGACTATATCTATGCTGCTTGCATGGGATAACAGATATAGAATGCCAAGTAAGATATTTTATTATTACGAACGAAAAACGATTGTTTTATTACAAAGAAAAGAGAAAAACCACAGCCACAAGTTGGCTTGCCGGTCACCTACTCTAACAACTTCGTGGACACTACCGAACATGTTGAGAGATCCTCTCTTCTAATTTGATTTTATTTTCCTAATTGCAACTCTTTTCTTACTCTTTGATCATTTTTGCTTCATGGACACCTAATTATGAATTTGTACCTATAAGATACTAAATCCACCAATTAGAACAAAAATATAAATTAATCCATAAAAAAATCCACGTAAACGTAAACGTTGAGTTTTATTTCTACACTCCACTGCATGTTTTGTATTTAGTGTTTTTGCTATTGTTTGGCTATGCGTATTAAAGTCCTAGTGTTCAATTTCGTGTTTTTAAGAACGTTGTTGCGAATGTACTCTTGCGCATATTTTTTTACATGTACGTTTGTGCATGTCCATTTGAGCGAGTGTGTTTGTGCAGGTTTGTTGATTTGTATTAATGTCCTAGGATTGTAGTTTGTGTTTTCCTGATCCTTTTTGCGAATGCACTTTTGCGTGAGTACTTTTGTGCATGCTTTTGTACTTTTACTTATCTGCGTATATTTAATAGCGAGAGTTTTTGTGCACGTTTCTTCATGCGCATTCGTGTCCTCGAACTATAGCACGTATTTTCATGATCGATTTTGGAATCCAATTTTGACCATGTTGGAGTCCGAATTTGGAAATTTGACATTAGACAGGAATTGTAGCCAGCTAAAATAGCTTTCTAATGCAGCCGGAACCAGTCGATTTGGAGTCCGGATGAGAAAGTTATGCTCGACTTCGTGGACACTACCGAAGATGTTGAGGGATCCTCTCTTCTAATTTGATTTTATTTTCCTAATTGCAACTCTTTTCTTACTCTTTGATCATTTTTGCATCATGGACACCTAATTATGAATTTGTACCTATAAGATACTAAATCCACCAATTAGAATTAAAATATAAATTAATCCATAAAATAATCCACGTAAACGTAAACGTTGAGTTTTGTTTCTACACTCCACTGCATGTTTTGTATTTAGTGTTTTTGCTATTGTTTGGCTATGCGTATTAAAGTCCTAGTGTTCAATTTCGTGTTTTTAAGAACGTTGTTGCGAATGTACTCTTGCGCATATTTTTTTACATGTACGTTTGTGCATGTCAATTTGAGCGAGTGTGTTTGTGCAGGTTTGTTGATTTGTACTAATGTCCCAGGATTGTAGTTTGTGTTTTCTTGATCCTTTTTGCGAATGCACTTTTGCGTGAGTACTTTTGTGCATGCTTTTATACTTTTACTTATCTGCGTATATTTTGTAGCGAGAGTTTTTGTGCACGTTTCTTCATGCGCATTCGTGTCCTCGAACTATAGCACGTATTTTCATGATCGCTTTTGGAATCCAATTTTGACCATGTTGGAGTCGGAATTTGGAAATTTGACATTAGACAGGAATTGTAGCCAGCTAAAATAGCTTTCTAATGCCGCCGGAACCAGTCGATTTGGAGTCCGAATAGAAAGTTATGCTCGACTTCGTGGACACTACCGAACATGTTGAGGGATCCTCTCTTCTAATTTGATTTTATTTTCCTGATTGCAACTCTTTTCTTACTCTTTGATCATTTTTGCTTCATGGACACCTAATTATGAATTTGTACCTATAAGATACTAAATCCACCAATTAGAATTAAAATATAAATTAATCCATAAAAAAATCCACGTAAACGTAAACGTTGAGTTTTGTTTCTACACTCCACTACATGTTTTGTATTTAGTGTTTTTGCTATTATTTGGCTATGCGTATTAAAGTCCTAGTGTTCAATTTCGTGTTTTTAAGAACGTTGTTGCGAATCTACTCTTGCGCATATTTTTTTACATGTACGTTTGTGCATGTCCATTTGAGCGAGTGTGTTTGTGCAGGTTTGTTGATTTGTACTAATGTCCTAGGATTGTAGTTTGTGTTTTCTTGATCCTTTTTGCGAATGCACTTTTGCGTGAGTACTTTTGTGCATGCTTTTATACTTTTACTTATCTGCGTATATTTTGTAGCGAGAGTTTTTGTGCACGTTTCTTCATGCGCATTCGTGTCCTCGAACTATAGCACGTATTTTCATGATCGCTTTTGGAATCCAATTTTGACCATGTTGGAGTCCGAATTTGGAATTTTGACATTAGACAGGAATTGTAGCCAGCTAAAATAGCTTTCTAATGCCGCCGGAACCAGTCGATTTGGAGTCCGGATAGAAAGTTATGCTCGACTTCGTGGACACTACCGAACATGTTGAGGGATCCTCTCTTCTAATTTGATTTTATTTTCCTAATTGCAACTCTTTTCTTACTCTTTGATCATTTTTGCTTCATGGACACCTAATTATGAATTTGTACCTATAAGATACTAAATCCACCAATTAGAACAAAAATATAAATTAATCCATAAAAAAATCCACGTTTTGTAAACGTTGAGTTTTGTTTCTACACTCCACTGCATGTTTTGTATTTAGTGTTTTTGCTATTTTTTGGCTATGCGTATTAAAGTCCTAGTGTTCAATTTCGTGTTTTTAAGAACGTTGTTGCGAATATACTCTTGCGCATATTTTTTTACATGTACGTTTGTGCATGTCCATTTGAGCGAGTGTGTTTGTGCAAGTTTGTTGATTTGTATTAATGTCCTAGGATTGTAGTTTGTGTTTTCTTGATCCTTTTTGCGAATGCACGTTTGCGTGAGTACTTTTGTGCATGCTTTTGTACTTTTACTTATCTGCGTATATTTAATAGCGAGAGTTTTTGTGCACGTTTCTTCATGCGCATTCGTGTCCTCGAACTATAGCACGTATTTTCATGATCGCTTTTAGAATCCAATTTTGACCATGTTGGAGTCCGAATTTGGAAATTTGACATTAGCGAGGAATTGTAGCCAGCTAAAATAGCTTTCGAATGCCGCCGGAACCAGTCGATTTGGAGTCCGGATGAGAAAGTTATGCTCGACTTCGTGGACACTACCGAACATGTTGAGGGATCCTCTCTTCTAATTTGACTTTATTTTCCTAATTGCAACTCTTTTCTTACTCTTTGATCATTTTTGCTTCATGGACACCTAATTATGAATTTGTACCTATAAGATACTAAATCCACCAATTAGAACAAAAATATAAATTAATCTATAAAAAAATCCACGTAAACGTAAACGTTGAGTTTTATTTCTACACTCCACTGCATGTTTTGTATTTAGTGTTTTTGCTATTGTTTGGCTATGCGTATTAAAGTCCTAGTGTTCAATTTCGTGTTTTTAAGAACGTTGTTGCGAATGTACTCTTGCGCATATTTTTTTACATGTACGTTTGTGCATGTCCATTTGAGCGAGTGTGTTTGTGCAGGTTTGTTGATTTGTATTAATGTCCTAGGATTGTAGTTTGTGTTTTCTTGATCCTTTTTGCGAATGCACTTTTGCGTGAGTACTTTTGTGAATGCTTTTGTACTTTTACTTATCTGCGTATATTATGTAGCGAGAGTTTTTGTGCACGTTTCTTCATGGGCATTCGTGTCCTCGAACTATAGCACGTATTTTCATGATCGCTTTTGGAATCCAATTTTGACCATGTTGGAGTCCGAATTTGGAAATTTGACATTAGACAGGAATTGTAGCCAGCTAAAATAGCTTTCTAATGCAGCCGGAACCAGTCGATTAGGAGTCCGGATGAGAAAGTTATGCTCGACTTCGTGGACACTACCGAAGATGTTGAGGGATCCTCTCTTCTAATTTGATTTTATTTTCCTAATTGCAACTCTTTTCTTACTCTTTGATCATTTTTGCTTCATGGGCACCTAATTATGAATTTGTACCTATAAGATACTAAATCCACCAATTAGAATAAAAATATAAATTAATTCATAAAAAAATCCACGTAAACGTAAACGTTGAGTTTTGTTTCTACACTCCACTGTATGTTTTGTATTTAGTGTTTTTGCTATTGTTTGGCTATGCGTATTAAAGTCCTAGTGTTCAATTTCGTGTTTTTAAGAACGTTGTTGCGAATGTACTCTTGCGCATATTTTTTTACATGTACGTTTGTGCATGTCCATTTGAGCGAGTGTGTTTGTGCAGGTTTGTTGATTTGTACTAATGTCCTAGGATTGTAGTTTGTGTTTTCTTGATCCTTTTTGCGAATGCACTTTTGCGTGAGTACTTTTGTGCATGCTTTTATACTTTTACTTATCTGCGTATATTTTGTAGCGAGAGTTTTTGTGCACGTTTCTTCATGCGCATTCGTGTCCTCGAACTATAGCACGTATTTTCATGATCGCTTTTGGAATCCAATTTTGACCATGTTGGAGTCCGAATTTGGAAATTTGACATTAGACCGCAATTGTAGCCAGCTAAAATAGCTTTCTAATGCCGCCGGAACCAGTCGATTTGGAGTCCGGATAGAAAGTTATGCTCGACTTCGTGGACACTACCGAACATGTTGAGGGATCCTCTCTTCTAATTTGATTTTATTTTCCTAATTGCAACTCTTTTTTTACTCTTTGATCATTTTTGCTTCATGGACACCTAATTATGAATTTGTACCTATAAGATACTAAATCCACCAATTAGAACAAAAATATAAATTAATCCATAAAAAAATCCACGTTTTGTAAACGTTGAGTTTTGTTTCTACACTCCACTGCATGTTTTGTATTTAGTGTTTTTGCTATTGTTTGGCTATGCATATTAAAGTCCTAGTGTTCAATTTCGTGTTTTTAAGAACGTTGTTGCGAATGTACTCTTGCGCATATTTTTTTACATGTACGTTTGTGCATGTCCATTTGAGCGAGTGTGTTTGTGCAGGTTTGTTGATTTGTATTAATGTCCTAGGATTGTAGTTTGTGTTTTCTTGATCCTTTTTGCGAATGCACTTTTGCGTGAGTACTTTTGTGCATGCTTTTGTACTTTTACTGTAGCACCCCCCTTAAAGGACGGGCGATAAATCGAACCGGTTTATCGGAATCTTATTTAAACTAGCGGAAGCAAAGGATCTCTTTGTAATTTTTGAAACGTTGGGATGGGGTGAAAATGCAATTACCGAAACTTTGTTCTTATGGGTATTGAAGGCTTTGCATTTTCGAAAAACTTTATTGGTTTGATTTAGCCGAATATAAATGTTGGTTTGGAAATAAGTTTCGAAAGGAGGTTTCTTATTCGAGTGCTACATTCTCACAAAACATTCTTTTCGGTTCGAGAATAAATCAGAGTTCGAAAAGGTTATTTTGGTGGATAATTCGAAGTTTCCAACGAAGGCATGAGAGTAGTACTTTACGGAACTTAACATATTAAAGTAGGAAATAAGTATAAGGCAACGAGTTCAAAAGTACGAAAGGGAAATATTACGGTTTTAGAGTTACACCACCAAAAGAAATTAACCAAAAGTCTAGCATCGTTCATAGGTCCTCGTACGTCTTCCAAAACCCCGGGCAAGACCTCGATCCACTACTCGATCCATCCCGGTTGAGGATTACTACTACCTGCAATTAAAAGGCATCTATATGAGCTATAAAGCTCAGTAAGAAATCCGAGTATTATCAAACTTTAGAAATACGTTATATAATATATATATATATATAATATCGTATACCCGTTCCCACCCACGTTTCGCACAAAAACACAAGGCAATCGGTCAAATCACATATCTCACAAAAACACATCATTTAATAAGATCACGTAATTGTGCAAGATGACTAAAATGCCCTTTTTTTTTGTGAAAATCATGAAAAACACATTTTTCAGTTTATCGGATCCGTGAAGGATTAATTTCTGTACCGGATAATAAACCTGTTACGAGCCCGTTTTCACTAAGTGGAATCAAACCACTACCACATCATCCTAGTTGGATACCGGCCCACTATATCCGAGTTGTTTATTACCCGATATTCCATTAACCTTTCAAGTAAAAATCATTTTTATGCAACTTTTCGAAATTATGCTTATGACCCACACAAAACATCACAAATGTCAATCAAGTGTCACAAATCACACAAATACCACAATTTATCACATATTTATGATTTGAGCAACAATCCCAATTTCACACACATAAGCACACAACCACACACGGCACACACACCATGCACAATCAGCACCCACACATTCACACAATTTCAGCACACACACATGCACACTCAACACATTAAACATCACTAATTATTCATCAAAGCAAGCTTAAGGACAAATACCCCTTTTTACCTTTCATTTCATGGACTTATTACCACATCTAGGTAATAATCCATTCCAATCAATTCCTCACAACCATTAAACACATCCAGCAACAAATCCAAGTATAAAAATACCCAAAACTCATCATTCATAACCATTAAATCAAAACATGAACACTTAAGGCACAAGACATATGTAAAAGACATGCAATTAACCAAATTTCGAAATAATAGCAAACTAATTTCAAAAATCCCCAAATTAAATCCTAGAACTCCTATCTGACTAAATTTCCAGATTCTGAAATAAATTTGAATTTTCACAAAGTTTCGAATTTTCTTGAAATAAAAACTAGAAAAATCCCTTTTTCAATTTAAAAATCCAAAACTCTAACATGACTGTAATTGATTTAAAAACTTGTTAACTAAGACTTTTGCCTATCTAATACTTGCTGAAAAACAGATCCAAACTTTAAAAATGAGGGAATTTTCGGAAATTGCAGTTTTGACCCAAAAGTTTCGAAATTTACACATGCAACCACACTAGAAGTTCAAAATCAACTTTTTCATGAAAACCCCTAACAAATCTGAAATTCCATTTTACTAGATGCAGGAGATGAAGTTGAAAAGTCACTTTATGCAGAAATTTTTGGAAATTACATAATTTGCCCCAAAATTTCTAGATCTACACATGCTAGTCTACTAGAATTTCAAAATCAACTTTTTCTTACAAAAATTCTTTAAATCCGAAATTTTAGTTCAATGAATGCTGGAAAACAGTTTTGAAAACATTTTTCGGACAGACTTTACAAAAATTACAGATTTCGCCCAAACTTTCGAAGATCTACACATGCAACCACAAAAAGTTAAAAATCTCATTTTCTTGAAAACCCCTTTTTGAAATCTGAAAATTTTAAGGCTTGTGGCCAATAAATGTTGTATCTAACCACTATCCACCTAGATTATGCATGCAAGAACAAGAATTTAACAAGAACACTCATTTTCCCATTTTTCTTCAAAAAGCCCTAAATTTCGAAATCTCCCCCAATCTTTTAAAATTTCATGAAAATCTTTTCAATACTATTGATGTCTCTCAATTGCAGCAAGAAATCGAATTTCTTACCTTAAAATCGAAGAAAGAAAAATAACCGAAAGGGAGGAAACCTTTCAAGCACCGAAGTCCAACCAAGCCACCTTGATTGTGAAGGAAATGGTGTGAGCTTCAAGGAGGGAGGAGTTGTGATCTCCCGAAAGAAGGCAAGTTGTCTTGATGGTGTTCTTGGAGTAGTCCAAGGCAAGAGTTAAATAAGGAACTCTCATTTTAATTTATGTTGGGAATTCTTTTGAAATTGTGAGGTGAGGTGTAGAGAGGAGAGGCCGATGGTGGTGGTGATTTGTCTCGGTGGAGAGAGGGGAGAGAGACAAGTAAGTGAAGATGTGTTGGAAGGAAAAGAGATGAAGGTGTCTCTTCATCTTACAAGAAGAATGTTGAGTGTAGGTTTAGCTAAAATGATTAGGGGTTGCCAAGTGTAATTGCATGCTTATTACTAATTATTTTATTAATAAATGACAACTTGCATAAACACTACACACACACCATCCGAACACACACACACACATATATCGGACATATATATATATGTATTTAAATGTATAATGCAAGTGTTAACATATATATATATATATATATATATATATATATGTATACGTATGTATGCATGTATGTACGTATATATATATAGGCATATATATATATGTATGTATATTCCACATAATTTACCGAGTAATTTTAGCAAACAAATAAAATACGTAATTATTCACATAATTCACGTAATGTACGAAATTCCTATGATTTCAATTTACGGAAATTTAAATCATATAGATCACACATGTAATAACACATGTAATTATTCACGTAAATAGTATAGTTAAATTCACGTAATGCATATAATCACGTAATAATATTTCCTAAGGGTTTTCTCGAGTTAGGGATATTAATCCCGGGTTTTAGGATTTTCGGGTTTTGGAAAGGTGGGGTGTTACAATCTCCCCCCCTTAAAGGAATTTTGTCCCCAAAATTGTTACCTGAACAACTCATGGTAATGTTCGCGCATTTCTTCTTCTCGTTCCCACGTAGCTTCTTCAGGCGTATGGTTTTGCCAAAGGATTTTGACAAATTTTAGATCTCGGTTTCGGAGGGTTTTGGTTTTGGAATCAAGTATTTGGGAAGGTTGCTCTTCGTAGGATAGGTTGGGGTTTAGTTCGACCGGTTCGGTTTTCAATATGTGGTCGGGGCTGCGAATGTATTTTCGAAGCATCAAAACGTGAAAGACATTGTGAAAATTGGATAAGTTGCGCGGTAAGGCGAGTCGGTAGGCGCGAGTACCAACTTTGTCGAGAATTTCGAATGGGCCAATAAATCGCGGTGCTAATTTTCCCTTTTTCCCAAATCGCATAATTCCTTTGAAAGGTGCCACTTTCAAGAATACGGAGTCTCCGACTTCGAATTCAAGATCTCTCCTTCGAGTGTTGGCGTAGCTTTGTTGCCGATCTTGGGCAATTCGCATTTTCTCTCGGATGCCTTTGATGATATCGACGGTTTGTTGGACAAGGTCGGGACCAAGGAATTTTCTTTCGCCGATTTCGTCCCAATGGAGCGGAGACCTACACTTGCGGCCATAAAGGGCTTCATAGGGTGCCATTCCAATCGACGAGTGAAAGCTATTGTTGTATGCGAATTCGATTAGTGGAAGGCGGGATTCCCAATTTCCTCCAAAATCGAGAATACAAGCGCGGAGAAGATCTTCTAGGGTTTTGATAGTTTGTTCGGATTGACCGTCGGTTTGGGGGTGATAGGCGGTGCTGAATTTTAATCGCGTTCCAAGGGTTTCGTGTAAGCTTTTCCAGAATTTTGACGTGAATCGAGGGTCTCGGTCGGAAATAATCGAGACGGGGACGCCGTGGAGTCGGACTATCTCGCGGACGTATAGTTCAGTTAGCTTTTCTAAACTAAACGTCATTCGGATCGGAAGAAAGTGAGCTGTTTTGGTCAGTCGGTCAACGATCACCCAAATGGCGTCGGATCCTCTTTGGGTCTTCGGAAATCCTTGTACGAAGTCCATTGTGATAGCTTCCCATTTCCATTCCGGAATTAGATTCGATTGAAGTAGACCTCCGGGTCTTTGATGTTCCACTTTGACTCGTTGGCACACTAGGCATTCAGCTACAAATCGGGCCACGTCTTTCTTCATTCCAGGCCACCAGTACAGCTGTTTGAGATCTTGGTACATCTTGGTTTCTCCGGGATGGCAAGTGTACGTGGTTTGGTGAGCTTCGGTTAAGATGAGTCGGCGGATATTTGGATCATCGGGGACGTAAATGCGATTTTGGAATCGCCCGTGACCATCTTTGGAAATTCGGAAGTTGGGATTTGATTCGAGGTTATCGCGAATTTTGAGGATTTGCGGATCGTTTTGTTGGGCTGATTTGATCGAGTCTCCCAAGTTAGGTTGGACTATGAGCGCGTTGATCGATTTGCGGCTAAGTGCGTCGGCGACTACATTTGCTTTGCCGGGGTGGTAGAGTATCTCGCAGTCGTAATCTTTGACTAGTTCGAGCCATCTTCGTTGCCGCATGTTCAAGTCTCTTTGAGTGAAGAAATATTTCAGACTCTTGTGATCGGTGTAGATGGTACACTTTTCACCATAGAGGTAGTGTCGCCAGATTTTGAGTGCGAACACGACAGCGGCTAATTCGAGATCGTGCGTTGGATAATTGCGTTCGTACTCTTTGAGTTGACGTGAGGCGTAGGCAATGACTTTTCCATTTTGCATAAGTACGGCGCCTAGACCTAATTTTGAAGCATCGCTGTAGACTATGAATTCTCCGACTTTCTCTGGTAGTGCGAGAATTGGTGCCGATGTGAGTCGAGCCTTTAATTCGGTGAAACTGGCGTCGCATTCGGGAGTCCACTGATATTTGACGTCCTTTCGAGTCAATCGGGTGAGTGGAGAGGCAAGCTTCGAGAAATCCTTCACGAATTTGCGGTAGTACCCGGCTAGTCCAAGGAAACTTCGAATTTCCTTCGCGTTCTTCGGAATCGACCAATTTGACACGGCTTCTATCTTGTTGGGGTCGACGGAGATTCCTTGTTCTGAAACAATGTGACCAAGGAAAGCCACACTCGAAAGCCAGAACTCGCATTTGCTGAATTTGGCGTATAGTTGATGCGATCGGAGGGTTTGGAGTACGGTACGAAGGTGAGACATATGATCTTCTTGGGTTTTGGAGTAGATGAGAATGTCGTCGATGAAGACAATCACGAACTGGTCCAAGTATTGATGAAAGACTCGGTTCATAAGGTCCATGAAAGCTGCGGGGGCGTTGGTTAAGCCGAAGGGCATGACGACAAATTCGTAGTGGCCGTATCGGGTTCTGAAAGCGGTTTTGGGGATATCGGATTCTTTGATTTTAAGTTGATGGTAGCCGGATCGGAGATCGATTTTCGAGAAGACTGAGGAGCCTTGGAGTTGGTTGAAGAGATCATCGATTCGAGGAAGAGGGTATTTATTCTTGATCGTGACTTTGTTGAGTTCACGGTAATCGATGCAAAGGCGGAGGGATCCGTCTTTCTTTTTGACAAAGAGAACCGGTGCACCCCACGGGGAATGGCTGGGTCGAACATAGCCTTTGTCGAGTAATTCTTGGACTTGATCCTTCAGTTCCTTCATTTCCATTGGGGCCATACGGTACGGTGCTTTGGAAATTGGCGCGGCTCCGGGGATCAGATTGATTTCGAACTCGATTTCTCGGTCGGGCGGAAGTCCGGGAATGTCATCGGGAAATACGTCGGGGAATTCTTGGACAATTCGAACGTCGGAAATTTGGGCTTTGGGGTCGGTCTCGGATTTTAGAATATCCACTAGGTAGCTGGAATGACCCTTGTGAATGAGTTTGACTGCTTTGATCGCGGATATGATTGGAATCGAGGGTTTGGGTTGACTTCGAAATTTTAGGGTTTCGCCATTCGGAAGAGGAAAAATGACCGTTTTTGAGGCACAGTCGATTTGGGCTTTGAATTTGGTTAACCAATCCATGCCTAATATAACTTTGAAGTTTTGGATCGGTAGAAGGATTAGGTCGAAATTCATGGTTTGAGTATGAACTCTGATCGGACAATTGATTATGACTAGGTTAGAGCACATCTCTTCGCCAGAGGGAATGAGGATTCGGTATTCGTAGTTTAATCGATTTGGTTCGAGATTTAAGTGCGCAATTATGTCTTTCGATATAAAGGAATGAGTAGAGCCGGAATCGATAAGAGCGTAAATGGGTTCTTCGAGGATAAATATGGCATCTGTTATCGTAGACGGGTCTCGCTCGATCTGTTCTTGAGTCATGGCGAACACTCGACCGGGGACGTTCGGTGGGGGTTTCGGGCAATCTTTCACCATGTGTCCGGGCTGATGGCATCGAAAACAACTCCTTGTTCCGTGCACGCATTCTCCGGAGTGACTCTTCCCACACTTTGGGCAGGTTGGCCTTGGCGGCGGTGGCGGTGGTCCGGTTGCTTGGCGAATGGGCTGTGTTCCCTTTCCTCGGAATGGACGGTTGCCAAAGTTGTTCTTTTTCCACGGTCGTTGAGTAACTCCTTGTGGTCGGCGGCTGTTTTGAATGTCTCGTTCGTCTTGGGCAGCCATGAGTGCCTTGTCTACGAGTTGGCGGAAAGTTGAGGCGTCGGACATACAAATATCTCTACGAATTTCGGGTTGGAGGCCACGAATGAAATGGTTCTTCTTTTCTTCGGCGTCTCGAGCGATGAATGGGGCGTAGAGGCAGCCACGTTCGAAACGACGGATGTACTCGATCATTGGTAAGTCGCCTTGGCGGAGTTCGAGAAATTCTTTGAGTTTGTGGGCTCGCACGTCTTTCGAGAAATATTTTTCGAAGAATTGGACTTTGAAATTGGTCCATGGCAGAGTTTCGAGGTTCGTTCCTTCTTTGATCCCTTCCCACCAGTGACGAGCTTCATTTCGGAGTAGGAATATGGCACAATGTACGCGGTCGCGGTCGGTCATTTGCATGTAGTCGTATATGACTTCGAGAGATTTGATCCACTCTTCGGCTATGGTGGGGTCGGTTCCACCGTGAAATTCGGATGGGTTCATTCGGAGGAATCATTCGTATATGGCTTGATGCGCATTATTTTGAGGCGGGTTTTGGTTACGTTGGAGAAGTTGTTCGATTTGACGTTGGTGGTTTTGGGCTTGTTCGCGGATTAAGTTAGAGAGATTATTTATGGTTTGATTGAGGTCTTGTGGTTCATCGGCGGAATTGCTCGGGTTTGACCGTTTTTGAGGCACAGTCGATTTGGAGTCCGGATGAGAAAGTTATGCTCGACTTCGTGGACACTACCGAAGATGTTGAGGGATCCTCTCTTCTAATTTGATTTTATTTTCCTAATTGCAACTCTTTTCTTACTCTTTGATCATTTTTGCTTCATGGACACCTAATTACGAATTTGTACCTATAAGATACTAAATCCACCAATTAGAACAAAAATATAAATTATTTCATAAAAAAATCCACGTAAACGTAAACGTTGAGTGTTATTTCTATACTCCACTGCATGTTTTGTATTTAGTGTTTTTGCTATTGTTTGGTTATGCGTATTAAAGTCCTAGTGTTCAATTTCGTGTTTTTAAGAACGTTGTTGCGAATGTACTCTTGCGCATATTTTATTACATGTACGTTTGTGCATGTCCATTTGAGCGAGTGTGTTTGTGCAGGTTTGTTGATTTGCATTAATGTCCTAGGATTGTAGTTTGTGTTTTCTTGATCCTTTTTGCGAATGCACTTTTGCGTGAGTACTTTTGTGCATGCTTTTGTACTTTTACTGTAGCACCCCCCTTAAAGGACGGGCGATAAATCGAACCGGTTTATCGGAATCTTATTTAAACTAGCGGAAGCAAAGGATCTCTTTGTAATTTTTGAAACGTTGGGATGGGGTGAAAATGCAATTACCGAAACTTTGTTCTTATGGGTATTGAAGGCTTTGCATTTTCGAAAAACTTTATTGGTTTGATTTAGCCAAATATAAATCTTGGTTTGGAAATAAGTTTCGAAAGGAGGTTTCTTATTCGAGTGCTACATTCTCACAAAACATTCTTTTCGGTTCGAGAATAAATCAGAGTTCGAAAAGGTTATTTTGGTGGATAATTCGAAGTTTCCAACGAAGGCATGAGAGTAGTACTTTACGGAACTTAACATATTAAAGTAGGAAATAAGTATAAGGCAACGAGTTCAAAAGTACGAAAGGGAAATATTACGGTTTTAGAGTTACACCACCAAAAGAAATTAACCAAAAGTCTAGCATCGTTCATAGGTCCTCGTACGTCTTCCAAAACCCCGGGCAAGACCTCGATCCACTACTCGATCCATCCCGGTTGAGGATTACTACTACCTGCAATTAAAAGGCATCTATATGAGCTATAAAGCTCATTAAGAAATTCGAGTATTATCAAACTTTAGAAATACGTTATATAATATATATATAATATCGTATACCCGTTCTCACCCACGTTTCGCACAAAAACACAAGGCAATCGGTCAAATCACATATCTCACAAAAACACATCATTTAATAAGATCATGTAATTGTGCAAGATGACTAAAATGCCCTTTTTTTTGTGAAAATCATGAAAAACACATTTTTCAGTTTATCGGATCCGTGAAGGATTAATTTCTGTACCGGATAATAAACCTGTTACGAGCCCGTTTTCACTAAGTGGAATCAAACCACTACCACATCATCCTAGTTGGATACCGGCCCACTATATCCAAGTTGTTTATTACCCGATATTCCATTAACCTTTCAAGTAAAAATCATTTTTATGCAACTTTTCGAAATTATGCTTATGACCCACACAAAACATCACAAATGTCAATCAAGTGTCACAAATCACACAAATACCACAATTTATCACATATATATGATTTGATCAACAATCCCAATTTCACACACATAAGCACACAACCACACACGGCACACACACCATGCACAATCAGCACCCACACATTCACACAATTTCAGCACACACACATGCACAATCAACACATTAAACATCACTAATTATTCATCAAAGCAAGCTTAAGGACAAATACCCCTTTTTACCTTTCATTTCATGGACTTATTACCACATCTAGGTAATAATCCATTCCAATCAATTCCTCACAACCATTAAACACATCCAGCAACAAATCCAAGTATAAAAATACCCAAAACTCATCATTCATAACCATTAAATCAAAACATGAACACTTAAGGCACAAGACATATGTAAAAGACATGCAATTAACCAAATTTCGAAATAATAGCAAAATAATTTCAAAAATCCCCAAATTAAATCCTAGAACTCCTATCTGACTAAATTTCCAGATTCTGAAATAAATTTGAATTTTCACAAAGTTTCGAATTTTCTTGAAATAAAAACTAGAAAAATCCCTTTTTCAATTTAAAAATCCAAAACTCTAACATGACTCTAATTGATTTAAAAACTTGTTAACTAAGACTTTTGCCTATCTAATACTTGCTGAAAAACAGATCCAAACTTTAAAAATGAGGGAATTTTCGGAAATTGCAGTTTTGACCCAAAAGTTTCGAAATTTACACATGCAACCACACTAGAAGTTCAAAATCAACTTTTTCATGAAAACCCCTAACAAATCTGAAATTCCATTTTACTAGATGCAGGAGATGAAGTTGAAAAGTCACTTTATGCAGAAATTTTCGGAAATTACATAATTTGCCCCAAAATTTCTAGATCTACACATGCAAGTCTACTAGAATTTCAAAATCAACTTTTTCTTACAAAAATTCTTTAAATCCGAAATTTTAGTTCAATAAATGCTGGAAAACAGTTTTAAAAACATTTTTCGGACTGACTTTACAAAAATTACAGATTTGGCCCAAACTTTCGAAGATCTACACATGCAACCACAAAAAGTTAAAAATCTCATTTTCTTGAAAACCCCTTTTTGAAATCTGAAATTTTTAAGGCTTTTGGCCAATAAATGCTGTATCTAACCACTATCCACCTAGATTATGCATGCAAGAACAAGAATTTAACAAGAACACTCATTTTCCCATTTTTCTTCAAAAAGCCCTAAATTTCGAAATCTCCCCCAATCTTTTAAAATTTCATGAAAATCTTTTCAATACTATTGATGTCTCTCAATTGCAGCAAGAAATTGAATTTCTTACCTTAAAATCGAAGAAAGAAAAATAACCGAAAGGGAGGAAAGCTTTCAAGCACCGAAGTCCAACCAAGCCACCTTGATTGTGAAGGAAATGGTGTGAGCTTCAAGGAGGGAGGAGTTGTGATCTCCCGAAAGAAGGCAAGTGGTCTTGATGGTGTTCTTGGAGTAGTCCAAGGCAAGAGTTAAATAAGGAACTCTCATTTTAATTTATGTTGGGAATTCTTTTGAAATTGTGAGGTGAGGTGTACAGAGGAGAGGCCGATGGTGGTGGTGATTTGTCTCGGTGGAGAGAGGGGAGAGAGACAATTAAGTGAAGATGTGTTGGAAGGAAAAGAGATGAAGGTGTCTCTTCATCTTACAAGAAGAATGTTGAGTATAGGTTTAGCTAAAATGATTAGGGTTTGCCAAGTATAATTGCATGCTTATTACTAATTATTTTATTAATATAATGACAACTTGCATAAACACTACACACACACCATCCGAACACACACACACACATATATCGGACATATATATATATGTATTTAAATGTATAATGCATGTGTTAACATATATATATATATATATATATATATATATATATATATGTATACGTATGCATGCATGTATGTACGTATATATATATAGGCATATATATATATGTATATATATTCCACATAATTTACCGAGTAATTTTAGCAAACAAATAAAATACGTAATTATTCACATAATTCACGTAATGTACGAAATTCCTAGGATTTAAATTTACGGAAATTTAAATCATATAGATCACACATGTAATAACACATGTAATTATTCACGTAAATAGTATAGTTAAATTCACGTAATGCATATAATCACGTAATAATGTTTCCTAAGGGTTTTCTCGAGTTAGGGATATTAATCCCGGGTTTTAGGATTTTCGGGTTTTGGAAAGGTGGGGTGTTACATTTACTCATGTGCGTATATTTTGTAGCGAGAGTTTTTGTGCACGTTTCTTCATGCGCATTCGTGTCTTCAAACAATAGCACATATTTTCATGATCGCTTTTGGAATCCAATTTTGACCATGTTGGAGTCCGAATTTGGAAATTTGACATTAGACAGGAATTGTAGCCAGCTAAAATAGCTTTCTAGTGACGCCGGAACCAGTCGATTTGGAGTCCGGATGAGAAAGTTATGCTCGACTTCGTGGACACTACCGAAGATGTTGAGGGATCCTCTCTTCTAATTTGATTTTATTTTCCTAATTGCAACTCTTTTCTTACTCTTTGATCATTTTTGCTTCATGGACACCTAATTACGAATTTGTACCTATAAGATACTAAATCCACAAATTAGAACAAAATATAAATTAATCTATAAAAAAATCCACGTAAACGTAAACGTTGAGTGTTATTTTTACACTCCACTGCATGTTTTGTATTTAGTGTTTTTGCTATTGTTTGGTTATGCGTATTAAAGTCCTAGTGTTCAATTTCGTGTTTTTAAGAACGTTGTTGCGAATGTACTCGTGCGCATATTTTTTTACATGTATGTTTGTGCATGTCCATTTGAGCGAGTGTGTTTGTGCAGGTTTGTTGATTTGGATTAATGTCCTAGAATTGTAGTTTGTGTTTTCTTGATCCTTTTTGCGAATGCACTTTTGTGTGAGTACTTTTGTGCATGCTTTTGTACTTTTACTTATGTGCGTATTTTTTGTAGCGAGAGTTTTTGTGCACGTTTCTTCATGCGCATTCGTGTCCTCAAACTATAGCACGTATTTTCATGATCGCTTTTGGAATCCAATTTTGACCATGTTGGAG
The DNA here is from genome assembly GCF_000504015.1 of Erythranthe guttata. Next base: position 89,940 of record NW_012193653.1, read on the forward strand.
TCCGAATTTGGAAATTTTACATTAGACAGGAATTGTAGCCAGCTAAAATAGCTTTCTAATGACGCCGGAACCAGTCGATTTGGAGTCCGGATGAGAAAGTTATGCTCGACTTCGTGGACACTACCGAAGATGTTGAGGGATCCTCTCTTCTAATTTGATTTTATTTTCCTAATTGCAACTCTTTTCTTACTCTTTGATCATTTTTGCTTCATGGACACCTGATTACGAATTTGTACCTATAAGATACTAAATCCACCAATTAGAACAAAAATATAAATTAATCCATAAAAAAATCCACGTAAACGTAAACGTTGAGTGTTATTTCTACACTCCACTGCATGTTTTGTATTTAGTGTTTTTGCTATTGTTTGGTTATGCGTATTAAAGTCCTAGTGTTCAATTTCGTGTTTTTAAGAACGTTGTTGCGAATGTACTCTTGGGCATATTTTTTTACATGTACGTTTGTGCATGTCCATTTGAGCGAGTGTGTTTGTGCAGGTTTGTTGATTTGCATTAATGTCCTAGGATTGTAGTTTGTGTTTTCTTGATCCTTTTTGCGAATGCACTTTTGCGTGAGTACTTTTGTGCATGCTTTTGTACTTTTACTTATGTGCGTATATTTTGTAGCGAGAGTTTTTGTGCACGTTTCTTCATGCGCATTCGTGTCCTCAAACTATAGCACGTATTTTCATGATCGCTTTTGGAATCCAATTTTGACCATGTTGGAGTCCGAATTTGGAAATTTTACATTAGATATGAATTGTAGCCAGCTAAAATAGCTTTCTAATGCCGCCGGAACCAGTCGATTTGGAGTCCGGATGAGAAAGTTATGCTCGACTTCGTGGACACTATCGAAGATGTTGAGGGATCCTCTCTTCTAATTTGATTTTATTTTCCTAATTGCAACTCTTTTCTTACTCTTTGATCATTTTTGCTTCATGGACACCTAATTACGAATTTGTACCTATAAGATACTAAATCCACAAATTAGAACAAAAATATAAATTAATCCATAAAAAAATCCACGTAAACGTAAACGTTAAGTGTTATTTCTACACTCCACTGCATGTTTTGTATTTAGTGTTTTTGCTATTGGTTGGTTATGCGTATTAAAGTCCTAGTGTTCAATTTCGTGATTTTTAAGAACGTTGTTGCGAATGTACTCGTGCACATATTTTTTTACATGTACGTTTGTGCATGTCCATTTGAGCGAGTGTGTTTGTGCAGGTTTGTTGATTTGTATTAATGTCCTAGGATTATAGTTTGTGTTTTCTTGATCCTTTTTGCGAATGCACTTTTGCGTGAGTACTTTTGTGCATGCTTTTGTACTTTTACTTATGTGCGTATATTTTGTAGAGAGAGTTTTTGTGCACGTTTCTTCATGCACATTCGTGTCTTCAAACTATAGCACGAATTTTCATGATCGCTTTTGGAATCCAATTTTGACCATGTTGGAGTCCGAATTTGGAAATTTTACATTAGACAGGAATTGTAGCCACGCTAAAATAGCTTTCTAGTGACGCCGGAACCAGTCGATT
>NW_012193653.1:96071-122960 GCF_000504015.1 Erythranthe guttata
CGTTGAGTGTTATTATTTCTACACTCCACTGCATGTTTTCTATTTAGTGTTTTTTCTATTGTTTGGTTATGCGTATTAAAGTCCTAGTGTTCAAGTTCGTGTTTTTAAGAACGTTGTTGCGAATGTACTCTTGCGCATATTTTTTGACATGTACGTTTGTGCATGTCCATTTGACCGAGTGTGTTTGTGCAGGTTTGTTGATTTGTATTAATGTCCTGGGATTGTAGTTTGTGTTTTCTAGATCCTTTTTGCGAATGCCTTTTGCGTGAGTATTTTGTGCATGCTTTTGTACTTTACTTATGTTGTATATTTCGTAGCATGAGTTTTTGTGCACGTTTCTTCATGCACATTCGTGTCCTCAAACTATAGCACGAATTTTCATGATCGCTTTTGGAATCCAATTTTGACCATGTTGGAGTCCGAATTTGGAAATTTTACATTTGATAGGAATTGTAGCCAGCTAAAATAGCTTTCTTAAGCCGTCGGAACCAGTCGATTTGGAGTCCGGATGAGAAAGTTATGCTCGACTTCGTGGACACTATCGAAGATGTTGAGGGATCCTCTCTTCTAATTTGATTTTATTTTCCTAATTGCAACTCTTTTCTTACTCTTTGCTCATTTTTGCTTCATGGACACCTTGTTACGAATTTGTACCTATAAGATACTAAATCCACCAATTAGAACAAAAATATAAATTAATCCATAAAAAAATCCACGTAAACGTAAACGTTGAGTGTTATTTCTACACTCCACTGCATGTTTTCTATTTAGTGTTTTTTCTATTGTTTGGTTATGCGTATTAAAGTCCTAGTGTTCAATTTCGTGTTTTTAAGAACGTTGTTGCGAATGTACTCTTGCGCATATTTTTTTACATGTACGTTTGTGCATGTCCATTTGACCGAGTGTGTTTGTGCAGGTTTGTTGATTTGTTTTAATGTCCTACGATTGTAGTTAGTGTTTTCTTGATCCTTTTTGCGAATGCACTTTTGCGTGAGTACTTTTGTGCATGCTTTTGTACTTTTACTTATGTGCGTATATTTCGTAGTGCGAGTTTTTGTGCACGTTTCTTCATGCGCATTCGTGTCCTCAAACTATAGCACGTATTTTCATGATCGCTTTTGGAATCCAATTTTGACCATGTTGGAGTCCGAATTTGGAAATTTTACGTTAGACAGGAATTGTAACCAGCTAAAATAGCTTTCTAATGACGCCGGAACCAGTCGATTTGGAGTCCGGATGAGAAAGTTATGCTCGACTTCATGGACACTACCGAAGATGTTGAGGGATCATCTCTTCTAATTTGATTTTATTTTCCTAATTGCAACTCTTTTCTTACTCTTTGATCATTTTTGCTTCATGGACACCTAATTACGAATTTGTACCTATAAGATACTAAATCCACCAATTAGAACAAAAATATAATTTAATCCATAAAAAAATCCATGTGGTCATCATGCCTGCTGCCCATTTCTACACTCCACTGCATGTTTTGTATTTAGTGTTTTTGCTATTGTTTGGTTATGCGTATTAAAGTCCTAGTGTTCAATTTCGTGTTTTTAAGAACGTTGTTGCGAATGTACTCTTGCGCATATTTTTTTACATGTACGCTTGTGCATGTCCATTTGAGCGAGTGTGTTTGTGCAGGTTTGTTGATTTGCATTAATGTCCTAGGATTGTAGTTTGTGTTTTCTTGATCCTTTTTGCGAATGCACTTTTGCGTGAGTACTTTTGTGCATGCTTTTGTACTTTTACTTATGTGCGTATATTTTGTAGCGAGAGTTTTTGTGCAGGTTTCTTCATGCGCATTGGTGTCCTCAAACTATAGCACGTATTTTCATGATCGCTGTTGGAATCCAATTTTGACCATGTTGGAGTCCGAATTTGGAAATTTTACATTAGACATGAATTGTAGCCAGCTAAAATAGCTTTCTAATGACGCCGGAACCAGTCGATTTGGAGTCCGGATGAGAAAGTTATGCTCGACTTCGTGGACACTACCGAAGATGTTGAGGGATCCTCTCTTCTAATTTGATTTTATTTTCCTAATTGCAACTCTTTTCTTATTCTTTGCTCATTTTTGCTTCATGGACACCTAATTACGAATTAGTACCTATAAGAAACTAAATCCACCAATTAGAAAAAAAATATAAATTAATCCATAAAAAAATCCACGTACACGTAAACGTTGAGTGTTATTTCTACACTCCACTGCATGTTTTCTAATTAGTGTTTTTGCTATTGTTTGGTTATGCCTATTAAAGTCCTAGTGTTCAATTTCGTGTTTTTAAGAACGTTGTTGCGAATGTACTCTTGCGCATATTTTTTTACATGTACGCTTGTGCATGTCCATTTGAGCGAGTGTGTTTGTGCAGGTTTGTTGATTTGCATTAATGCCCTAGGATTGTAGTTTGTGTTTTCTTGATCCTTTTTGCGAATGCACTTTTGCGTGAGTACTTTTGTGCATGCTTTTGTACTTTTACTTATGTGCGTATATTTTGTAGCGAGAGTTTTTGTGCACGTTTCTTCATGCGCATTCGTGTCCTCAAATTATAGCACGTATTTTCATGATCGCTTTTGGAATCCAATTTTGACCATGTTGGAGTCCGAATTTGGAAGTTTTACATTAGACAGGAATTGTAGCCAACTAAAATAGCTTTCTAATGCCGGCCGGATCCAGTCGATTTGGAGTCCGGATGAGAAAGTTATGCTCGACTTCGTGGACACTACCGAAGATGTTGAGGGATCCTCTCTTCTAATTTGATTTTATTTTCCTAATTGCAACTCTTTTCTTACTCTTTGATCATTTTTGCTTCATGGACACCTAATTATGAATATGTACCTATAAGATACGACATCCACCAATTAGAACAAAAATATAAATTAATCCATAAAAAAATCCACGTAAACGTAAACGTTGAGTGTTATTTCTACACTCCACTGCATGTTTTGTATTTAGTGTTTTTGCTATTGTTTGGTTATGCGTATTAAAGTCCTAGTGTTCAATTTCGTGTTTTTAAGAACGTTGTTGCGAATGTACTCGTGCGCATATTTTTTTACATGTACGTTTGTGCATATCCATTTGACCGAGTGTGTTTGTGCAGGTTTGTTGATTTGTATTAATGTCCTGGGATTGTAGTTTGTGTTTTCTAGATCCTTTTTGCGAATGCACTTTTGCGTGAGTACTTTAGTGCATGCTTTTGTACTTTTACTTATGTTTGTATATTTCGTAGCATGAGTTTTTGTGCACGTTTCTTCATGCACATTCGTGTCCTCAAACTATAGCACGAATTTTCATGATCGCTTTTGGAATCCAATTTTGACCATGTTGGAGTCCGAATTTGGAAATTTTACATTTGATAGGAATTGTAGCCAGCTAAAATAGCTTTCTTAAGCCGTCGGAACCAGTCGATTTGGAGTCCGGATGAGAAAGTTATGCTCGACTTCGTGGACACTATCGAAGATGTTGAGGGATCCTCTCTTCTAATTTGATTTTATTTTCCTAATTGCAACTCTTTTCTTACTCTTTGCTCATTTTTGCTTCATGGACACCTTGTTACGAATTTGTACCTATAAGATACTAAATCCACCAATTAGAACAAAAATATAAATTAATCCATAAAAAAATCCACGTAAACGTAAACGTTGAGTGTTATTTCTACACTCCACTGCATGTTTTCTAATTAGTGTTTTTGCTATTGTTTGGTTATGCCTATTAAAGTCCTAGTGTTCAATTTCGTGTTTTTAAGAACGTTGTTGCGAATGTACTCTTGCGCATATTTTTTTACATGTACGTTTGTGCATGTCCATTTGACCGAGTGTGTTTGTGCAGGTTTGTTGATTTGTTTTAATGTCCTACGATTGTAGTTAGTGTTTTCTTGATCCTTTTTGCGAATGCACTTTTGCGTGAGTACTTTTGTGCATGCTTTTGTACTTTTACTTATGTGCGTATATTTTGTAGCGAGAGTTTTTGTGCACGTTTCTTCATGCGCATTCGTGTCCTCAAACTATAGCACGTATTTTCATGATCGCTTTTGGAATCCAATTTTGACCATGTTGGAGTCCGAATTTGGAAATTTGACATTAGACAGGAATTGTAGCCAGCTAAAATAGCTTTCTAATGACGCCGGAACCAGTCGATTTGGAGTCCGGATGAGAAAGTTATGCTCGACTTCGTGGAGACTACCGAAGATGTTGAGGGATCCTCTCTTCTAATTTGATTTTATTTTCCTAATTGCAACTCTTTTCTTACTCTTTGATCATTTTTGCTTCATGGACACCTAATTACGAATTTGTACCTATAAGATACTAAATCCACCAATTAGAACAAAAATATAATTTAATCCATAAAAAAATCCACGTAAACGTAAACGTTGAGTTTTATTTCTACACTCCACTGCATGTTTTGTATTTAGTGTTTTTGCTATTGTTTGGTTATGCGTATTAAAGTCCTAGTGTTCAATTTCGTGTTTTTAAGAACGTTGTTGCGAATGTACTCTTGCGCATATTTTTTTACATGTACGTTTGTGCATGTCCATTTGAGCGAGTGTGTTTGTGCAGGTGTGTTGATTTGTATTAATGTCCTAGGATTGTAGTTTGTGTTTTCTTGATCCTTTTTGCGAATGCACTTTTGCGTGAGTACTTTTGTGCATGCTTTTGTACTTTTACTTATGTGCGTATGTTTTGTAGCGAGAGTTTTTGTGCACGTTTCTTCATGCGCATTTGTGTCCTCAAACTATAGCACGTATTTTCATGATCGCTTTTGGAATCCAATTTTGACCATGTTGGAGTCCGAATTTGGAAATTTGACATTAGACAGGAATTGTAGCCAGCTAAAATAGCTTTCTAATGCCGCCGGAACCAGTGGATATGGAGTCAGGATGAGGAATTTATGCTCGACTTCGTGGACACTACCGAAGATGTTGAGGGATCCTCTCTTCTAATTTGATTTTATTTTCCTAATTGCAACTCTTTTCTTACTCTTTGCTCATTTTTGCTTCATGGACACCTAATTACGAATTTGTACCTGTTAGATACTAAATCCACCAATTAGAACAAAAATATAAATTAATCCATAAAAAAATCCACGTAAACGTAAACGTTGAGTGTTATTTCTACACTCCACTGCATGTTTTGTATTTAGTGTTTTTGCTATTGTTTGGTTATGCGTATTAAAGTCCTAGTGTTCAATTTCGTGTTTTTAAGAACGTTGTTGCGAATGTACTCGTGCGCATATTTTTTTACATGTACGTTTGTGCATGTCCATTTGACCGAGTGTGTTTGTGCAGGTTTGTTGATTTGTATTAATGTCCTTGGATTGTAGTTTGTGTTTTCTAGATCCTTTTTGCGAATGCACTTTTGCGTGAGTACTTTTGTGCATGCTTTTGTACTTTTACTTATGTGCGTATATTTCGTAGCGAGAGTTTTTGTGCACGTTTCTTCATGCCCATTCGTGTCCTCAAACTATAGCACGAATTTTCATGATCGCTTTTGGAAACCAATTTTGACCATGTTGGAGTCCGAATTTGGAAATTTTACATTAGACAGGAATTGTAGCCAGCTAAAATAGCTTTCTAATGACGCCGGAACCAGTCGATTTGGAGTCCGGATGAGAAAGTTATGCTCGACTTCGTGGACACTACCGAAGATGTTGAGGGATCCTCTCTTCTAATTTGATTTTATTTTCCTAATTGCAACTCTTTTCTTATTCTTTGCTCATTTTTGCTTCATGGACACCTAATTACGAATTAGTACCTATAAGATACTAAATCCACCAATTAGAAAAAAAATATAAATTAATCCATAAAAAAATCCACGTAAACGTAAACGTTGAGTGTTATTTCTACACTCCACTGCATGTTTTCTAATTAGTGTTTTTGCTATTGTTTGGTTATGCCTATTAAAGTCCTAGTGTTCAATTTCGTGTTTTTAAGAACGTTGTTGCGAATGTACTCGTGCGCATATTTTTTTACATGTACGTTTGTGCATGTCCATTTGAGCGAGTGTGTTTGTGCAGGTTTGTTGATTTGTATTAATGTCCAAGGATTGTAGTTTGTGTTTTCTTGATCCTTTTTGCGAATGCACTTTTGCGTGAGTACTTTTGTGCATGCTTTTGTACTTTTACTTATGTGCGTATATTTTGTAGCGAGAGTTTTTGTGCACGTTTCTTCATGCGCATTCGTGTCCTCAAACTATAGCACGTATTTTCATGATCGCTTTTGGAATCCAATTTTGACCATGTTGGAGTCCGAATTTGGAAATTTGACATTAGACAGGAATTGTAGCCAGCTAAAATAGCTTTCTAATGCCGCCGGAACCAGTCGATTTGGAGTCCGGATGAGAAAGTTATGCTCGACTTCGTGGACACTACCGAAGATGTTGAGGGATCCTCTCTTCTAATTTGATTTTATTTTCCTAATTGCAACTCTTTTCTTAACTCTTTGATCATTTTTGCTTCATGGACACCTAATTATGAATATGTACCTATAAGATACGACATCCACCAATTAGAACAAAAATATAAATTAATCCATAAAAAAATCCACGTAAACGTAAACGTTGAGTGTTATTTCTACACTCCACTGCATGTTTTGTATTTAGTGTTTTTGCTATTGTTTGGTTATGCGTATTAAAGTCCTAGTGTTCAATTTCGTGTTTTTAAGAACGTTGTTGCGAATGTACTCGTGCGCATATTTTTTTACATGTACGTTTCTGCATGTCCATTTGACCGAGTGTGTTTGTGCAGGTTTGTTGATTTGTATTAATGTCCTTGGATTGTAGTTTGTGTTTTCTAGATCCTTTTTGCGAATGCACTTTTGCGTGAGTACTTTTGTGCATGCTTTTGTACTTTTACTTATGTGCGTATATTTCGTAGCGAGAGTTTTTGTGCACGTTTCTTCATGCCCATTCGTGTCCTCAAACTATAGCACGAATTTTCATGATCGCTTTTGGAAACCAATTTTGACCATGTTGGAGTCCGAATTTGGAAATTTTACATTAGACAGGAATTGTAGCCAGCTAAAATAGCTTTCTTAAGCCGTCGGAACCAGTCGATTTGGAGTCCGGATGAGAAAGTTATGCTCGACTTCGTGGACACTACCGAAGATGTTGAGGGATCCTCTCTTCTAATTTGATTTTATTTTCCTAATTGCAACTCTTTTCTTATTCTTTGCTCATTTTTGCTTCATGGACACCTAATTACGAATTAGTACCTATAAGATACTAAATCCACCAATTAGAAAAAAAATATAAATTAATCCATAAAAAAATCCACGTAAACGTAAACGGTGAGTGTTATTTCTACACTCCACTGCATGTTTTCTAATTAGTGTTTTTGCTATTGTTTGGTTATGCCTATTAAAGTCCTAGTCTTCAATTTCGTGTTTTTAAGAACGTTGTTGCGAATGTACTCTTGCGCATATTTTTTTACATGTACGTTTGTGCATGTCCATATGAGCGAGTGTGTTTGTGCAGGTTTGTTGATTTGTATTAATGTCCTAGGATTGTAGTTTGTGTTTTCTTGATCCTTTTTGCGAATGCAATTTTGCGTGAGTACTTTTGTGCATGCTTTTGTACTTTTACTTATGTGCGTATATTTCGTAGCGAGAGTTTTTGTGCACGTTTCTTCATGCGCATTCGTGTCCTCAAACTATAGCACGTATTTTCATGATCGCTTTTGGAATCCAATTTTGACCATGTTGGAGTCCGAATTTGGAAATTTTACATTAGACAGGAATTGTAGCCAGCTAAAATAGCTTTCTAATGCCGCCGGAACCAGTCGATTTAGAGTCCGGATGAGAAAGTTATGCTCGACTTCGTGGACACTACCGAAGATGTTGAGGGATCCTCTCTTCTAATTTGATTTTATTTTCCTAATTGCAACTCTTTTCTTACTCTTTGATCATTTTTGCTTCATGGACACCTAATTACGAATTTGTACCTATAAAATACTAAATCCACCAATTAGAAAAAAAATATAAATTAATCCATAAAAAAATCAACGCAAACGTAAACGTTGAGTGTTATTATTTCTACACTCCACTGCATGTTTTCTATTTAGTGTTTTTTCTATTGTTTGGTTATGCGTATTAAAGTCCTAGTGTTCAAGTTCGTGTTTTTAAGAACGTTGTTGCGAATGTACTCTTGCGCATATTTTTTGACATGTACGTTTGTGCATGTCCATTTGACCGAGTGTGTTTGTGCAGGTTTGTTGATTTGTATTAATGTCCTGGGATTGTAGTTTGTGTTTTCTAGATCCTTTTTGCGAATGCACTTTTGCGTGAGTACTTTTGTGCATGCTTTTGTACTTTTACTTATGTTTGTATATTTCGTAGCATGAGTTTTTGTGCACGTTTCTTCATGCACATTCGTGTCCTCAAACTATAGCACGAATTTTCATGATCGCTTTTGGAATCCAATTTTGACCATGTTGGAGTCCGAATTTGGAAATTTTACATTTGATAGGAATTGTAGCCAGCTAAAATAGCTTTCTTAAGCCGTCGGAACCAGTCGATTTGGAGTCCGGATGAGAAAGTTATGCTCGACTTCGTGGACACTATCGAAGATGTTGAGGGATCCTCTCTTCTAATTTGATTTTATTTTCCTAATTGCAACTCTTTTCTTACTCTTTGCTCATTTTTGCTTCATGGACACCTTGTTACGAATTTGTACCTATAAGATACTAAATCCACCAATTAGAACAAAAATATAAATTAATCCATAAAAAAATCCACGTAAACGTAAACGTTGAGTGTTATTTCTACACTCCACTGCATGTTTTCTATTTAGTGTTTTTTCTATTGTTTGGTTATGCGTATTAAAGTCCTAGTGTTCAATTTCGTGTTTTTAAGAACGTTGTTGCGAATGTACTCTTGCGCATATTTTTTTACATGTACGTTTGTGCATGTCCATTTGACCGAGTGTGTTTGTGCAGGTTTGTTGATTTGTTTTAATGTCCTACGATTGTAGTTAGTGTTTTCTTGATCCTTTTTGCGAATGCACTTTTGCGTGAGTACTTTTGTGCATGCTTTTGTACTTTTACTTATGTGCGTATATTTTGTAGCGAGAGTTTTTGTGCACGTTTCTTCATGCGCATTCGTGTCCTCAAACTATAGCACGTATTTTCATGATCGCTTTTGGAATCCAATTTTGACCATGTTGGAGTCCGAATTTGGAAATTTGACATTAGACAGGAATTGTAGCCAGCTAAAATAGCTTTCTAATGACGCCGGAACCAGTCGATTTGGAGTCCGGATGAGAAAGTTATGCTCGACTTCGTGGAGACTACCGAAGATGTTGAGGGATCCTCTCTTCTAATTTGATTTTATTTTCCTAATTGCAACTCTTTTCTTACTCTTTGATCATTTTTGCTTCATGGACACCTAATTACGAATTTGTACCTATAAGATACTAAATCCACCAATTAGAACAAAAATATAAATTAATCCATAAAAAAATCCACGTAAACGTAAACGTTGAGTTTTATTTCTACACTCCACTGCATGTTTTGTATTTAGTGTTTTTGCTATTGTTTGGTTATGCGTATTAAAGTCCTAGTGTTCAATTTCGTGTTTTTAAGAACGTTGTTGCGAATGTACTCTTGCGCATATTTTTTTACATGTACGTTTGTGCATGTCCATTTGAGCGAGTGTGTTTGTGCAGGTGTGTTGATTTGTATTAATGTCCTAGGATGTAGTTTGTGTTTTCTTGATCCTTTTTGCGAATGCACTTTTGCGTGAGTACTTTTGTGCATGCTTTTGTACTTTTACTTATGTGCGTATGTTTTGTAGCGAGAGTTTTTGTGCACGTTTCTTCATGCGCATTTGTGTCCTCAAACTATAGCACGTATTTTCATGATCGCTTTTGGAATCCAATTTTGACCATGTTGGAGTCCGAATTTGGAAATTTGACATTAGACAGGAATTGTAGCCAGCTAAAATAGCTTTCTAATGCCGCCGGAACCAGTGGATATGGAGTCAGGATGAGGAATTTATGCTCGACTTCGTGGACACTACCGAAGATGTTGAGGGATCCTCTCTTCTAATTTGATTTTATTTTCCTAATTGCAACTCTTTTCTTACTCTTTGCTCATTTTTGTTTCATGGACACCTAATTACGAATTTGTACCTGTTAGATACTAAATCCACCAATTAGAACAAAAATATAAATTAATCCATAAAAAAATCCACGTAAACGTAAACGTTGAGTGTTATTTCTACACTCCACTGCATGTTTTGTATTTAGTGTTTTTGCTATTGTTTGGTTATGCCTATTAAAGTCCTAGTGTTCAATTTCGTGTTTTTAAGAACGTTGTTGCGAATGTACTCGTGCGCATATTTTTTTACATGTACGTTTGTGCATGTCCATTTGAGCGAGTGTGTTTGTGCAGGTTTGTTGATTTGCATTAATGTCCTAGGATTGTAGTTTGTGTTTTCTTGATCCTTTTTGCGAATGCACTTTTGCGTGAGTACTTTTGTGCATGCTTTTGTACTTTTACTTATGTGCGTATATTTTGTAGCGAGAGTTTTTGTGCACGTTTCTTCATGCGCATTCGTGTCCTCAAACTATAGCACGTATTTTCATGATCGCTTTTGGAATCCAATTTTGACCATGTTGGAGTCCGAATTTGGAAATTTTACATTAGACATGAATTGTAACCAGCTAAAATAGCTTTCTAATGACGCCGGAACCAGTCGATTTGGAGTCCGGATGAGAAAGTTATGCTCGACTTCGTGGACACTACCGAAGATGTTGAGGGATCCTCTCTTCTAATTTGATTTTATTTTCCTAATTGCAACTCTTTTCTTACTCTTTGATCATTTTTGCTTCATGGACACCTAATTACGAATTTGTACCTGTAAGATACTAAATCCACCAATTAGAACAAAAATATAAATTAATCCATAAAAAAATCCACGCAAACGTAAACGTTGAGTGTTATTATTTCTACACTCCACTGCATGTTTTGTATTTAGTGTTTTTGCTATTGTTTGGTTATGCGTATTAAAGTCCTAGTGTTCAATTTCGTGTTTTTAAGAACGTTGTTGCGAATGTACTCTTGCGCATATTTTTTTACATGTACGTTTGTGCATGTCCATATGAGCGAGTGTGTTTGTGCAGGTTTGTTGATTTGTATTGCTGATTTATATGCCTATAGAAATCAATTAACCTAAGTTGTAACAGTTAAGTTGTGGAAACAGTATTCAGTTACAACTATAATTCTTGTGTTAACACAGTTATAAACTACTTAAAGCAAATAAATGAACACAAGAAATTAATGTGGTTCAGACACAAATGTGCCCTACATCCACGTGGACCTGCAAACACGATTTCACTAGTTCAGATTTACAGTGTACATTAATAGGACTTATTAAAAACACTAAAGACTCCCTCTTTATGTAATATGCCGTTCTTGTACACAACTCGAACTTCGTGTTTCTTCCAACAGCAGCTCCACCCGCGTGCCTTGAACTTTCTTCAAGCCTGAACTCCCTTCAGAAAACGCGGCTGATCTCCCTTGAGATCTATACAGCAAATCTGTATATGTTGGCACAGTGCAACGATGGCACAGTCCTGCTCCGCAGAACGCCTTGGCAAAACTTCGATGCTATGAAGAGGTTTTTCTCCCAAATAATGCCCACGGTTCTTGTATGTCTTGGAGGCTTATATAGCCACGAAAATAAGCCCTAAGACCTAACTTGAACCCCAAGAAATCTATTTAACTAGGTAATAGAATCCTAGTTGATTTCTACTTCTATTCTAGATAAGTACAAAAGATACCTAACTAGAACGAAATACATGGAAATAAATCTAAGTCCTAATAGAAGTATTATAAGAATAGGACTCTAATAAATTCCAAAATAAATATGGAAAACAAATCTTTGCCAATCTTTTAATTCCAAAACTTGGCGGATTTCCTCGATCTTCAATGGTCGGAAATATGGCGCCAACAATCTCCCCCTTTGGCATAGATAGGTCAGAATCCATATTTAACAAGAACTCCCCCTGCATATGAGATTTTCTCTCTTTGCAGAAATGACTAACTCCCCCTGCATCACATACTGTTAGTACAATAGAAGTTGCAACAGAGAAATTTCTTGCAACACAATGTTATCCAAAACAAGCCCAAGGCACAAAATAAAGATAACCAAGGTGATATCCAAAAGGTAGGGAAGTAATCATAACAATAACAGTCCTAAACGGACAACAAAAAGGGTTTTTCAAGGAAACTTCCCTTAATAATCATAGTCGGAGAGCAGATCATTATCATGAGAACTCCTAGACGCATCTGGAGTTGTTGCTACTCCCCCTTTCTGACCAGATTGTGCCAAAGTCGTAAGTAGCTGGTACTGAATAAACGAAAATCCCTGAGCAAGCTGAGCCTGGATAGACTCCTAAAAACGGGTGAGCGCATCTTTGGTAACCACATCAACTGGCGGCGGAACAGAGGCAGAGACAATGGGAGTCTTTTTCGCTTGAGGGGCCGTCTGAACAGCAGAAGGATCGACAGGAGGCAGATCAGCAAAATGTTCATAAAGGACCTTACCATGGATAGTGATTGGACGGCCAGAAGGATCCAACAGAGTGGCATCACGAGTGGACAGGCCTTGTTTGATCAAGAGCTGATAGATCAACGAGGGAAAAGACAGACATTCCAACATTTTGTGCGAGAGTTAGCAAGAGCTCCATTTTGAGCAAAGATGTACTCCCCAATGTTGATAAAAACGGCATGAATGACGCTTCAGGGAAACCCAGCATACAGTGATCACAACGGCTATGGTGTCATTGACACAAAGGGCTTAACAGTAATTTGATTCTAACACTGGTAAAAATCTTTATTCAATTCAGGAGCCACATTGAAAAATTTCCCTTCGCAAGTAACCGCGAGACCCAACAACGGAGAATCAACAGAAAGTTAGGATTCCGTGAAGATTTTGATGACTCAGATCTAGTTGGATGTACGGCAGTAAAGGTAGCATAAGTCTCCTCAGAAAGAGATTGGTGGCCACTCGAAGCGTATGACTCATCCTCAAGACCATAATTGCTCTCAAACTTCCTTTGAGGCCGGCGAAGCTGCGCATGGGTGCTGAAAGTAACTTCTTCAATTGCGACATGGTCTTAATTCACCACCAACATCTTCTGGCTTAGACATGGAAGGATCACTTTCAACCATAATATTGTCCAGCGGATCAGAGACAATACCTTATTTGGAGCTTGGGGCTGGTGACTGCACATGTGTATGGGCTCCGGTATTGTTGCCACGAGAGAGATGGGAACTACAGAGACCACTGTTGTCGTCACAGACCTTGACGTTTTTCCAGAATTCTTGTCGGATGGCGATGGACAGTTGTTTGTGCTTCCTCATTTCAGACCCCTCGACTGATTTGTCTCTTTCCATAGTAAATCTGTGGAGCACAGAGAAGAGAAGAGACGAGTAGCTTTTGAAAAACATAGAGAGATATTGGAGAGATCCTAGAAGCCCAAAAGATAGGATGATAACAGATCCCACAAATATCATGATATATTCCCAAACGTTTCTTTAGAGATTCGAACATATCACGTATCAAGACAGCCATGTACCAACAGTCAGCCAGAGGCCACAATAAACTCAGAAACCCTAGAAGGGGCAGATGTTTAAAGCACAGAGATCGAGAAAAGAGGCAGAAAAAGAGAGGACTCTTCAAATACCGAATATTTTCAAATCAAAAGAAGATCCCACAAAATCCGTGACCAATAACAAACAAGATATTCTCCACACGAAACAACAAAAAATAGAGAAGGCAGATGACATGGCCATAGCCACGTGGCCAAAGACAACTAGTAGCCAAAAAAATTCACAAAGCCCAAAAAATTTGAAAGAAAGAAAAAAGATCACATCTTTTAAGGAAAAGATAATCAAGAAGATCACAAGATTAAAAGATTGAGGGCTTGGTTTTCATGAATTAATTTTATAATCTTAAAGAAAATCACAATAGAAGGCCACCGATCAAGCTCTTGGATGCACGATATAACTATAACCCCATGACCATACTCAAGAAACCATAATTTAGGTAATATTATTAGGGTTATGAATGCGCATGCGATTAGCACAGCAATTCGATCGTGTACTTCAAGGAGAATTTCCTAATATATGCTTGAATATCATCCCAACCTCTTTTTTTTTTTGTTTTTTTTTTTTTTTTTTTTTTTTGAATTCGAACTATTTTTCTTCTCCTCCATTTTTTTGTTGATATGATGTTCAAGCAAACATTAGGAGGGCAACCTCCCTAAGAATCCACATAGCTTTTAAATAGAAGTCAGAGATGCATATGCGGTAGCATAATTCTCCCAATAGAGGTATGATCTTTGAGATGAATGAGGTCATAGTCATTGATCACTCCCGATAGAGGGGGCAGCACACTTCTATTATGGTTATCTGTGGAAACAAAAATTAATTCACAAAAACTAACACACAAACAATTAGTCAAAATGAACCTTCAATCATTCCTAGTCCAAAAACAATGATGTCACATTTAGGTGACACATATAATGTCTGATTAAAGAATTCAAGTGCAATCCGGACACAAACATTAATTGCACTATCATAGAAAATTCAGTTTTGCACATGGAAAATTCCAAGCGCTTTACGCAAGGAATCAAACCTAAGGAAATCAAGAGGCTTTGTGAAAATATCGGCTAGTTGATTGTCTGTGGACACATAATCTATAGTCACACGTTTCTGCTCAACTAATTGCCTGATGAAATGGTGTCGAAGATCTATGTGTTTGGTTCGAGAATGCTGGACAGGGTTTTTTGAGATATTTATAGCACTTTCATTATCACAGAAGATATGCAAGAGTTTTTCATGAAAGCCATAGGCATTTAACATATGTTGCATCCAAAGAAGTTGAGTGCAACAACTACCTGCAGCTATGTACTCACACGCAACATTAGATAAGGAAATGGAATATTGTTTCTTACTGTACAAAGATACCAAATTGTTACCCATGTAGACACAACCTCCTGTGATGCTTCTTCTGTCATCCACATATCCTGTCCAGTCAGCATCACTATTCCCTGCAAGACAATTGTTAGTATCTTTTGAATACCATTTTCTCAATTTGGGAGTTCTACTAACATTTCTGATAATGCGCTTTACAACACTCAAATGACTCTCTTTAGGGCTTGCTTGGTACCAAGCACAAATACCTACGCTGAAACAAATATCATATCGACTAGCAGAAAGATTAAACAAATTTCTTATCAAGCTCATGTATAGTGTGGAATCAACGTCTGTGCCGTCACAATCTCGTCCCAATTTCTCAATTGAGGTCATTGGTGTTGTTAAAGGCTTTGCCTTTGTCAACCCAAATTTACTTACCACGTTATTGGCATATTTGCTCTGTGAGATAAATATCTCATCATCTAGTTGCTTTACCTTGTCATTCCTCAGAACCAGTTCCCACATGTCATTTCGAGAAAACTGCTCAAGTTCCTCAAGCTTGGCTAACACCCAAAATTCATCAAGAATTGCTTCTTTGATGTTTTTTTGGTTCAACAGTGGAAGTGAGATAGACATACCTGACCATTTCCTGGTAGTCAACCTTGGGCTTATTACAAGTTTTCATACCTTCTTTACCAGGGGTAACATCTTCAGTTGTGACATAAGATGTCGGTACTGATACTTCTGTGATTTTGTCTTCTGGTATTTCTCTTCCAATACTCTCAGTTTGTTTCCCCATTAGAAATTCGCCACATAAATCTGGTGTATTGGAGTTTAGTTGGGGAACACCTTTCACACAACCTGCATTAATATTTCGTGTTAGATCCTGAAAATTCAAATTCCCAGTCGATGACAGCACATATCTGTGATATCAGAGGTGGTGAGGGGACACTGTTCAACTTGGTCAGTTTGATCAATTTTATAACAATTATCAAAGGATCTATAACCAGATAGAACACACATGTGGTTTCGATCAAACACTTCACACTTACGCTTGGTGAACAACACTGAGTCGTATAGATCACATAGCTGACTTACGCTGAGTAGGTTTGATTTCAAACCCTCTACATACAGAACGTTGTCAAGGTTAGGTAATCCTCCAACATCCAAGTTACCTTCTCCTTTCACAAAGGCCTTGTTTCCATCACCAAGAGTAACTTGTCCACCAGACACATTATGCAGGTTCTTCAAGTAATTAGTGTTAGAGTAGGTGACCAACAAGCCAACCTGTGGCTGTGGTCTTTCGTATCTATTATTGTAATAAACGAACCTTTATTCGTATTAATGATAAAACACCTTGGCATTCTATATCTTTGTCCCTTTGTCACAAGCATAGATATAGTCCTTACAGTTATTACAAGTACTAGTAATTGATCGTTAGGATCGTGAGATATTTACTTAAGTATTATAACTGTTAAACGTGTTCCTAGTCAAAGGGTTACGCCACGAATGAGGATATCGGCCTTTCCCATTAAGACTAGCACTTAGTGTATGTGTACTGCATCTCATCAGTAAACGGTATTGTGATATCGGCATGCATAAGTGGGTGCTCGTAAGTTGACGAGTTCACTGAACTCCCTCACCCTAGAAATCTCTAAGTGGTTCCCAATAATCGAGTAGAGATATCTATGGTATAGTTGTACACCATTAGTCCTTATGACGTAGACATCACCGTGACTTCACTAGAGGACCAGCTGTATCGTGACCTGTCCCTGAGTTCCACCGAGGACCATCCCAAGGGCCAGTGTTCGTGCAGTCCGAAATCTAGTGGGAGGTCTGTGCATTGTAGTCGGGGATTCGATCGCTAGAATAGTCTAGGATGTCCTGTGTGTTCTGAAAGTTTGTAATCATTCTAAGTCTCTGGTCAGAGCTGACTAAGTGATGATTAGAGAATTTGATTCTCTAAGTCATGCACGTGACGATTACAACACTTGGAACGATCGCACCGTCATCGAACATATAAAGAGGTCTCGATGAACCAATGCCTCTAGTTCGATCGGGACATATGAATCGAAGGGACCGTACTGTACGTTAACTATATCTGAAGGTTCTTGCAGGCACTTCATTTGTATCTAGGGAATCATGACGCGTAGTTGCTAGACGCCAATCTTGATTCGTTGGGTGATTAAGGTGAAACGAGCTTCATCTTAATCGTAACTCGAAGGGGACGAGTTTTGACCACAAAGGGTTGTGGGCCCACGGCTAGCTTACACCTGAACCATCGAGGGTCACACTGCTCGTGCACATGAGATCTTTGAATAAACGGTCAGAGATAAAATAGTTTATCTTTGCATGATTGGAAGTCAATATGATTGAGTCCAACATTCATAATTTGGAATTATGAATGAGAATAAGAAAAGGAAAAGAATAGGCGAACGTGTTAGTGAACTTTCTAAATCGGGAAGTTTCCAAAATTAGAAAGTGCACTGAACTAGGGTTTCCACTTTTGGAAAGTTGGAAAATGAAAGATGGCACTCGTAATGACGAGGGAATTATAATGATTCCGAAAATGTAATCGTTGCAATTTTTCGGTCATTAAATTGAGAGAAACGAGCAAGTACAAGTACTAGCGAACTTAAGCTGTTGGGCCCCGTCCAACTTAAGCCCGCTAGGGTTTTATGCAAGGGACTATAAATACATGATTTATAGGCCTTGCACAAAAAAAAAAAAACCCTAACCCTAAGCGGCCGTCCACTCTCTCTCTCGGCCTCTCTTTCCGCGGCCATCACCGCGCCACCGTCGCCGTTCTGTCGCCGGAATCGGCCGTTCATCGGCTGTTCCTCTTTCGGTATTCTTTCTCTTTTCGTTTCTTCCGTTTTATTCTAACTACTTCGTGTCTAGTGCCACGTTTTAGTAGATCGAAGTATACGAGGTGAAATCCGAGAGGAGGAAGATCGTAGATCGAAGAATCGAGGAGCAACGCACGAGCCGAAGCTGCACGCTGCCCCACGCGCCGCCCCGAAGCCGCGCGAGCATCGCACGCGCCGCCGTGACCTCACGCGCCGCTGCTGCCGCTGCACCGCTGCTGCCCCGATTGTACGGATTGGTTTCCGTAGCAATCTCGACGTGTTAAACGCTCCTACCTCACGCATCAAGAGGTAAATCCACGAAACCCTAGTTTCGTTTCGATTAGGTTTAGACTATGATTTCATGTTTGTTTCGTATGATTTTATGTGATTATGTGTAATCGTTTTAAATCATTACAAGCATGTTATTTGGTTTAAACGCGAGCATGTTAATTGATTTAAATTCGGTTAAATTTATTAGCATGTATGTTGTTTTTTAATTTCGCTGGAAGCGCAAAGGTACGCAATTAATTGATTTAATTTGTCGGGCATGTGCTATGTGCGTTTTAAACTCGTTTAATTCGCATAAATTTTTGTTTTCCGCTGCGTATGCGTGCCCGAAACCCAACAATTAGGTACACCTGTCATATGCTTGGAGCAACCACTATCAAAATACCAAGAGTTCGTAGTACATGCTTTTAAAGAAAGAATAGCAGGAAAGCAGTTTGCATTATACTTATTCATCCATTTATTATCAGAGTATCTTCTTTGGGAATTGTGATCCCATGCAGCGGAATTGGATGATTGATATGCTAAACTCTTATTTATCAATTTCCATCTTTTAAAGCATTTTGGCCTAACATGTCCTACTTTGTGACAGAAATGACAAGTTGGCACAAACTTTTTTGTATAAGACTGTGAGGCAACATGTTGTGAAGTAGGTTTGACAGTATTATTCACAAAATTAATTTTTCGATTTGGATTAGGTTTACCATCGAACTTACTCCCAATATAGCCAAGACCAAGTTTATCAGGATTTGAGGGATGAGCATTTAAAATTTCATCTAACCTTTTTGAAGGAAGAATCGTAGTGCGATTTAACTTACTGACTGACGCCTCTAACGTTGTTGCGACAGGGGAGTTGTCACACTTCAGGTTGAGGCAGGGTTCAGCAGTTTTCATTGAAGGAGGATTTTTCTTGATCTGCCTTGTCTTATTGCAATCGTTGTTTCGCAAATGTCTCAACAATTCTTTTAGATTGTCAATATCTTTCAAAGCAAAATCATGTTTTACCTCCAGTGCCTCATTTTCCAATTCAAGCTCATCGATTTTGACCTTTAGGTTGACTTTAACTGCTTCATTCTCCTCTTCCAGTTCCTTTACTTTCTCCTTCAAACGCTTGTTTTCATCACTAACCTCATGACATTGCTTTAGAAGATCATTCAGTTGATGTTGAATCATCTCAATGGAGCATTCTTCATCATCCTCTGAATCTTCTTCTCCTGTGGGCAAAAAAATTGTGTTTAAATTTCTATGATTCTCGAGATTACGAGTAGCATACCTGAGGTGTGGTGGTTCAGTGCATGTGACAACATCTTGTGTCACGTCAGTAACCCTGCATGTACCACATAAGTCAATACTAGTTTCAGCATCACTTGCTTCACTTTCATCATCAGATTCAAAGTTATCGTCACTCCAGGTTGTAGCAAGTGATTTTCCTTGCTTCTTCTGAGTGTTTGCACATTCAGATTGAATATGACCATAGCCACGACATTCTCTACATCGAATCCCCTTCCTAACTTCTCGCTTGTTTGTAGGACTTCTGGGATGTCCATTCATTTTCACGAGTTCTCCGAAGTTTTTGGCTATTAGAGACATGGATTTTGTTAGCTTGACTTCGAGTGCTGTCATGGGAGCTGAGGGCACGGATGGTGTCACAACAGACACAGTTTGTAAAGCGATTTTTCTCTCTTTATCCATTCTACTGATGTTCAGCTTGTTTTCAAAGGTCTGTAGATTTCCGATCAGATCTTCAAGCCGCAATGAGTCCACATCACTTGCTTCCTCTATAGCAGTTACCTTATATGCGAACCGGTCTGGCATAGATCTCAGCACTTTACGAACAAGTTTTACTTCAGGGTAAGTTTCACCGAGGCCATGGGCTTCATTAGCGATGTCGCATAATTTGGAGTTGAAATCGCTCACGGTTTCAGTTTCCTCCATCCGAAGATCCTCAAAACGAGAAGCAAGCATCTGAAGTTTTGATAATCTAACAGAGGTAGTCCCCTCATAGGCTGTTTGAAGTTTTTCCCATGCTTCCTTGGCACACTCACATGCTGAGATGATTTTGAATTGATTGATATCAATTCCATTGAATATGGCATTCAATGCTTTGGAATTCATATTTGCGGCAATCTGTTCAGTTTTGCTCCAGTCTTTTTCATGTTTCTCAGTTTGAATTCCTTTTTCATCTGTGGCAACAGGTCGTTTCCAGCCAGTCAGAACTGTGCGCCATGCATCTTCATCCATTGACTTGATGAACATCTTCATCTTGGTCTTCCAATAAGAGTAATTGGTTCCAATAAGCAGTGGTGGGCGAGTCGTGGAACCGCCTGCCATATGAGCATTCATAGTACCTTTGGAAGAAAATGGCAAATAAATCAAATTCCCAAAATCACACACTATGTTTATCTAGTGAGAGGCTCTTGATGCCAATTGTTGATTTATATGCCTATAGAAATCAATTAACCTAAGTTGTAACAGTTAAGTTGTGGAAACAGTATTCAGTTACAACAATAATTCTTGTGTTAACACAGTTATAAACTACTTAAAGCAAATAAATGAACACAAGGAATTAATGTGGTTCAGACACAAATGTGCCCTACATCCACGTGGACCTGCAAACACGATTTCACTAGTTCAGATTTACAGTGTACATTAATAGGACTTATTAAAAACACTAAAGACTCCCTCTTTATGTAATATGCCGTTCTTGTACACAACTCGAACTTCGTGTTTCTTCCAACAGCAGCTCCACCCGCGTGCCTTGAACTTTCTTCAAGCCTGAACTCCCTTCAGAAAACGCGGCTGATCTCCCTTGAGATCTATACACCAAATCTGTATATGTTGGCACAGTGCAACGATGGCACAGTCCTGCTCCGCAGAACGCCTTGGCAAAACGTCGATGCTATGAAGAGGTTTTTCTCCCAAATAATGCCCACGGTTCTTGTATGTCTTGGAGGCTTATATAGCCACGAAAATAAGCCCTAAGACCTAACTTGAACCCCAAGAAATCTATTTAACTAGGTAATAGAATCCTAGTTGATTTCTACTTCTATTCTAGATAAGTACAAAAGATACCTAACTAGAATGAAATACATGGAAATAAATCTAAGTCCTAATATAAGTATTATAGGAATAGGACTCTAATAAATTCCAAAATAAATATGGAAAACAAATCTTTGCCAATCTTTTAATTCCAAAACTTGGCGGATTTCCTCGATCTTCAATGGTCGGAAATATGGCGCCAACATGTATTAATGTCATTGGATTGTAGTTTGTGTTTTCTTGATCCTTTTTGCGAATGCACTTTTGCGTGAGTACTTTTGTGCATGCTTTTGTACTTTTACTTATGTGCGTATATTTCGTAGCGAGAGTTTTTGTGCACGTTTCTTCATGCGCATTCGTGTCCTCAAACTATAGCACGTATTTTCATGATCGCTTTTGGAATCCAATTTTGACCATGTTGGAGTCCAAATTTGGAAATTTTACATTATACAGGAATTGTAGCAAGCTTAAATAGCTTTCTTATGCCGCCGGAACAAGTCGATTTGGAGTCCGGATGAGAAAGTTATGCTCGACTTCGTGGACACTACCGAAGATGTTGAGGGATCCTCTCTTCTAATTTGATTTTATTTTCCTAATTGCAACTCTTTTCTTACTCTTTGCTCATTTTTGCTTCATGGACACCTAATTACGAGTTTGTACCTATAAGATAATAAATCCACCAATAAGAACAAAAATATAAATTAATCCATAAAAAAATCCACGTAAACGTAAACGTTGAGTGTTATTTCTACACTGCACTGCATGTTTTGTATTTAGTGTTTTTGCTATTGTTTGGTTATGCGTATTAAAGTCCTAGTGTTCAATTTCGTGTTTTTAAGAACGTTGTTGCGAATGTACTCTTGCGCATATTTTTTTACATGTACGTTTGTGCATGTCCATATGAGCGAGTATGTTTGTGCAGGTTTGTTGATTTGTATTAATGTCCTAGGATTGTAGTTTGTGTTTTCTTGATCCTTTTTGCGAATGCACTTTTGCGTGAGTACTTTTGTGCATGCTTTTGTACTTTTACTTATGTGCGTATATTTCGTAGCGAGAGTTTTTGTGCACGTTTCTTCATGCGCATTCGTGTCCTCAAACTATAGCACGAATTTTCATGATCGCTTTTGGAATCCAATTTTGACCATGTTGGAGTCCGAATTTGGAAATTTGACATTAGACAGGAATTGTAGCCAGCTAAAATAGCTTTCTAATGCCGCCGGAACCAGTCGATTTGGAGTCCGGATGAGAATGTTATGCTCGACTTCGTGGACACTACCGAAGATGTTGAGGGATCCTCTCTTCTAATTTGATTTTATTTTCCTAATTGCAACTCTTTTCTTACTCTTTGCTCATTTTGGCTTCATGGATACCTAATTACGAATTTGTACATCTAAGATACTAAATCCACCAATCAGAACAAAAATATAAATTAATCCATAAAAAAATCCACGCAAACGTAAACGTTGAGTGTTATTATTTCTACACTCCACTGCATGTTTTGTATTTAGTGTTTTTGCTATTGTTTGGTTATGCGTATTAAAGTCCTAGTGTTCAATTTCGTGTTTTTAAGAACGTTGTTGCGAATGTACTCTTGCGCATATTTTTTTACATGTACGTTTGTGCATGTCCATTTGAGCGAGTGTGTTTGTGCAGGTTTGTTGATTTGTATTAATGTCCTAGGATTGTGGTTTGTGTTTTCTTGATCCTTTTTGCGAATGCACTTTTGCGTGAGTACTTTTGCGTTGAGGTTGTACTTTTACTTATGTGCGTATATTGCGTACCTAGAGAGGTTGTGCACGTTTCTTCATGCGCATTCGTGTCCTCAAACTATAGCACGTATTTTCATGATCGCTTTTGGAATCCAATTTTGACCATGTTGGAGTCCGAATTTGGAAATTTTACATTGGACAGTAATTGTAGCCAGCTAAAATAGCTTTCTAATGCCGCCGGAACCAGTCGATTTGGAGTCCGGATGAGAAAGTTATGCTCGACTTCGTGGACACTACCGAAGATGTTGAGGGATCCTCTCTTCTAATTTGATTTTATTTTCCTAATTGCAACTCTTTTCTTACTCTTTGATCATTTTTGCTTCATGGACACCTAATTACGAATTTGTACCTGTAAGATACTAAATCCACCAATTAGAACAAAAATATAAATTAATCCATAAAAAAATCCACGCAAACGTAAACGTTGAGTGTTATTATTTCTACACTCCACTGCATGTTTTGTATTTAGTGTTTTTGCTATTGTTTGGTTATGCGTATTAAAGTCCTAGTGTTCAATTTCGTGTTTTTAAGAACGTTGTTGCGAATGTACTCTTGCGCATATTCTTTTACATGTACGTTTGTACATGTCCATATGAGCGAGTGTGTTTGTGCAGGTTTGTGGATTTGTATTAATGTCCTTGGATTGTAGTTTGTGTTTTCTTGATCCTTTTTGCGAATGCACTTTTGCGTGAGTACTTTTGTGCATGCTTTTGTACTTTTACTTATGTGCGAATATTTCGTAGCGAGAGTTTTTGTGCACGTTTCTTCATGCGCATTCGTGTCCTCAAACTATAGCACGTATTTTCATGATTGCTTTTGGAATCCAATTTTGACCATGTTGGAGTCCGAATTTGGAAATTTTACATTCGACAGGAATTGTAGCCAGCTAAAATAGCTTTCTAATGCCAACGGAACCAGTCGATTTGGAGTCCGGATGAGAAAGTTATGCTCGACTTCGTGGACACTACCGAAGATGTTGAGGGATCCTCTCTCTAATTGATTTTATTTTCCTAATTGCAACTCTTTCTTACTCTTTGATCATTTTTGCTTCATGGACACCTAATTACGAATTTGTACCTGTAAGATACTAAATCCACCAATCAGAACAAAAATATAAATTAATCCATAAAAAAATCCACGCAAACGTAAACGTCGAGTGTTATTATTTCTACACTCCACTGCATGTTTTGTATTTAGTGTTTTTGCTATTGTTTGGTTATGCGTATTAAAGTCCTAGTGTTCAATTTCGTGTTTTTAAGAACGTTGTTGCGAATGTACTCTTGTGCATATTTTTTTACATGTACGTTTGTGCATGTCCATATGAGCGAGTGTGTTTGTGCAGGTTTGTTGATTTGTATTAATGTCCTTGGATTGTAGTTTGTGTTTTCTTGATCCTTTTTGCGAATGCACTTTTGCGTGAGTACATTTGTGCATGCTTTTGTACTTTTACTTATGTGCGTATATTTCGTAGCGGGAGTTTTTGTGCACGTTTCTTCATGCGGATTCGTGTCCTCAAACTATAGCACGTATTTTCATGATCGCTTTTGGAATCCAATTTTGACCATGTTGGAGTCCGAATTTGGAAATTTTACATTGGACAGGAATTGTAGCCAGCTAAAATAGCTTTCTAATGCCGCCGGAACCAGTGGATTTGGAGTGCGGATGAGAAAGTTATGCTCGACTTCGTGGACACTACCGAAGATGTTGAGGGATCCTCTCTTCTAATTTGATTTTATTTTCCTAATTGCAACTCTTTTCTTACTCTTTGATCATTTTTGCTTCATGGACACCTAATTACGAATTTGTACCTGTAAGATACTAAATCCACCAATCAGAACAAAAATATAAATTAATCCATAAAAAAATCCACGCAAACGTAAACGTTGAGTGTTATTATTTCTACACTCCACTGCATGTTTTGTATTTAGTGTTTTTGCTATTGTTTGGTTATGCGTATTAAAGTCCTAGTGTTCAATTTCGTGTTTTTAAGAACGTTGTTGCGAATGTACTCTTGCGCATATTTTTTTACATGTACGTTTGTGCATGTCCATATGAGCGAGTGTGTTTGTGCAGGTTTGTTGATTTGTATTAATGTCCTTGGATTGTAGTTTGTGTTTTCTTGATCCTTTTTGCGAATGCACTTTTGCGTGAGTACGTTTGTGCATGCTTTAGTACTTTTACTTATGTGCGTATATTTCGTAGCGAGAGTTTTTGTGTACGTTTCTTCATGCGCATTCGTGTCCTCAAACTATAGCACGTATTTTCATGATCGCTTTTGGAATCCAATTTTGACCATGTTGGAGTCCGAATTTGGAAATTTTACATTGGACAGGAATTGTAGCCAGCTAAAATAGCTTTCTAATGCCGCCGGAACCAGTCGATTTGGAGTCCGGATGAGAAAGTTATGCTCGACTTCGTGGACACTACCGAAGATGTTGAGGGATCCTCTCTTCTAATTTGATTTTATTTTCCTAATTGCAACTCTTTTCTTACTCTTTGCTCATTTTTGCTTCATGGACACCTAATTACGAATTTGTACCTCTAAGATACTAAATCCACCAATTAGAACAAAAATATAAATTAATCCATAAAAAAATCCACGTAAACGTAAACGTTGAGTGTTATTTCTACACTGCACTGCATGTTTTGTATTTACTGTTTTTGCTATTGTTTGGTTATGCGTATTAAAGTCCTAGTGTTCAATTTCGTGTTTTTAAGAACGTTGTTGCGAATGTACTCTTGCGCATATTTTTTTACATGTACGTTTGTGCATGTCCATTTGAGCGAGTGTGTTTGTGTAGGTTTGTTGATTTGTATTAATGTCCTAGGATTGTAGTTTGTGTTTTCTTGATCCTTTTAGCGAATGCACTTTTGCGTGAGTACTTTTGTGCATGCTTTTGTACTTTTACTTATGTGCGTATATTTCGTAGCGAGAGTTTTTGTGCACGTTTCTTCATGCGCATTCGTGTCCTCAAACTATAGCACGTATTTTCATGATCGCTTTTGGAATCCAATTTTGACCATGTTGGAGTCCGAATTTGGAAATTTTACATTAGACAGGAATTGTAGCCAGCTAAAATAGCTTTCTAATGCCGCCGGAACTAGTCGATTTGGAGTCCGTATGAGAAAGGTATGCTCGACTTCGTGGACACTACCGAAGATGTTGAGGGATCCTCTCTTCTAATTTGATTTTATTTTCCTAATTGCAACTCTTTTCTTACTCTTTGCTCATTTTTGCTTCATGGACACCTAATTACGAATTTGTACCTCTAAGATACTAAATGCAGCAATTAGAACAAAAATATAAATTAATCCATAAAAAAATCCACGCAAACGTAAACGTTGAGTGATATTATTTCTACACTCCACTGCATGTTTTGTATTTAGTGTTTTTGCTATTGTTTGGTTATGCGTATTAAAGTCCTAGTGTTCAATTTCGTGTTTTTAAGAACGTTGTTGCGAATGTACTCGTGCGCATATTTTTTTACATGTACGTTTGTGCATGTCCATTTGAGCGAGTGTGTTTGTGCAGGTTTGTTGATTTGTATTAATGTCCTAGGATTGTAGTTTGTGTTTTCTTGATCCTTTTTGCGAATGCACTTTTGCGTGAGTACTTTTGTGCATGCTTTTGTACTTTTACTTATATGCGTATATTTCGTAGCGAGAGTTTTTGTGCATGTTTCTTCATGCGCATTCGTGTCCTCAAACTATAGCACGTATTTTCATGATCGCTTTTGGAATCCAATTTTGATCATGTTGGAGTCCGAATTTGGAAATTTTACATTAGACAGGAATTGTAGCCAGCTAAAATAGCTTTCTAATGTCGCCGGAACCAGTCGATTTGGAGTCCGGACGAGAAAGTTATGCTCGACTTCGTGGACACTACCGAAGATGTTGAGGGATCCTCTCTTCTAATTTGATTTATTTCCTAATTGCAACTATTTTCTACTCTTTGCTCATTTTTGCTTCATGGACACCTAATTACGAATTTGTACCTGTAAGATACTAAATCCACCAATCAGAACAAAAA
>NW_012193653.1:138909-151157 GCF_000504015.1 Erythranthe guttata
CCCGAATGCCCCCCCCTATGCATATAACCCTAGCGGGCTTAAGTTTGACTGGCCCCAACCAGCTTAAGCTCGCTAGTACTTTTACTTGCTCGTTTCTCTCAATTTAATGACCGAAAAATTGCAACGATTACATTTTCGGAATCATTATAATTCCCTCGTCATTACGAGTGCCATCTTTCATTTTCCAACTTTCCAAAAGTGGAAACCCTAGTTCAGTGCACTTTCTAATTTTGGAAACTTCCCGATTTAGAAAGTTCACTAACACGTTCGCCTATTCTTTTCCTTTTCTTATTCTCATTCATAATTCCAAATTATGAATGTTGGACTCAATCATATTGACTTCCAATCATGCAAAGATAAACTATTTTATCTCTGACCGTTTATTCAAAGATCTCATGTGCACGAGCCGTGTGACCCTCGATGGTTCAAGTGTAAGCTAGCCGTGGGCCCACAACCCTTTGTGGTGAAAACTCGTCCCCTTCGAGTTACGATTAAGATGAAGCTCGTTTCACCTTAATCACCCAACGAATCAAGATTGGCGTCTAGCAACTACGCGTCATGATTCCCTAGATACAAATGAAGTGCCTGCAAGAACCTTCAGATATAGTTAACGTACAGTACGGTCCCTTCGATTCATATGTCCCGATCGAACTAGAGGCATTGGTTCATCGAGACCTCTTTATATGTTCGATGACGGTGCGATCGTTCCAAGTGTTGTAATCGTCACGTGCATGACTTAGAGAATCAAATTCTCTAATCATCACTCAGTCAGCTCTGGCCAGAGACTTAGAATGATTACAAACTTTCAGAACACACAGGACATCCAAGACTATACTAGCGATCGAATCCCCGACTACAATGCACAGACCTCCCACTAGATTTCGGACTGCACGAACACTGGCCCTTGGGATGGTCCTCGGTGGAACTCAGGGACAGGTCACGATACAGCTGGTCCTCTAGTGAAGTCACGGTGATGTCTAGGTCATAAGGACTAATGGTGTACAACTATACCATAGATATCTCTACTCGATTATTGGGAACCACTTAGAGATTTCTAGGGTGAGGGAGTTCAGTGAACTCGTCAACTTACGAGCACCCACTTATGCATGCCGATATCACAATACCGTTTACTGATGAGATGCAGTACACATACACTAAGTGCTATTCTTAATGGGAAAGGCCGATATCCTCATTCGTGGCGTAACCCTTTGACTAGGAACACTTTTAACAGTTATAATACTTAAGTAAATATCTCACGATCCTAACGATCAATTTCTAGTACTTGTAATAACTGTAAGGACTATATCTATGCTTGTGACAAAGGGACAAAGATATAGAATGCCAAGGTGTTTTATCATTAATACGAATAAAGGTTCGTTTATTACAATAATAGATACGAAAGACCATAGCCACAGGTTGGCTTGTTGGTCACCTACTCTAACAATCTCCCACTTGACCTAAAGCCAACTACCCATAAAGCGCAATCCCATCGACTCTCGATGTTTCTCATGGACCGATCTTGGTAAAGGCTTCGTGAAGGGGTCTGCAACGTTCTCTTCCGAGGTGACTCGTTCTACCTTAACTTCACCTCTATCAATGATCTCTCGGATCACGTGATACTTCCTCAGAATATGCTTCGACTTCTGATGAGATCGTGGCTCCTTAGCTTGTGCCACGGCTCCGGTGTTATCACAGTACAACGGTACTGGATCACTAGCATCAGGAATGACACCCAACTCTTGGATGAACTTCCTTATCCAAGTCCCTTCTTTTGCAGCTTCAGACGCTGCAATGTATTCCGCTTCGGTAGTGGAATCGGCCGTCGTGCTTTGCTTGGAACTCTTCCAACACACGGCACCACCATTCAGCGTGAATATAAATCCAGAATTCAACTTTGAGTCGTCCACGTCCGATTGAAAACTAGAGTCGGTAAAAACCTCTAATTTCAACTCGGCACCCCCATAGACCAAAAATATATCCTTAGTTCTTCGCAAGTACTTGAGGATATCTTTCACGGCTTTCCAGTGAGCCGGGCCGGGGTTAGACTGATATCTGCTTGTGACACTCACAGCATACGCAATATCGGGTCTCGTACATAGCATGCCATACATTATGCTTCCTATGGCAGAAGCATAGGGCGTCCTTTTCATCTCTTCGATTTCACTAGGTGTTTGGGGACACATAGATTTCGAGAGACGAACCCCATGGGACATTGGCAAGAATCCCTTCTTGGATTCTTCCATGCTAAACCGTTTCATAACGGCGTCTATGTACAGGCTTTGGGATAAGCCAAGCATCTTTCTTGCTCTATCTCTATAGATGCGTATTCCTAATACATAAGATGCTTCTCCCAAATCCTTCATTGAGAAACGTGTGGACAACCATGCTTTCGTTTGTTGCAACATTCCTACGTCATTCCCAATGAGTAGAATGTCATCAACGTAAAGCACTAAAAATATCACTGCCCTCCCACTAACCTTCTTGTATACACAAGGTTCCTCCGGATTCTTCTCAAAATCAAACTCTTTGATAGTTGAGTCGAACCTAATGTTCCAACTTCGGGATGCTTGTTTCAATCCATAAATGGATTGCTGGAGCTTGCAAACCTTTTGCTCACTTCCAGAAGATATGAAGCCTTCCGGCTGCGCCATGTAAATTTCTTCCTCAATATCTCCATTAAGGAAGGCGGTCTTCACATCCATTTGCCATATCTCGTAGTCGTACCACGCAGCTATGGCCAGCAAAATCCTAATGGACTTCAGCATCGCGACTGGCGAAAAGGTTTCCTCATAGTCAACACCTTGCCTTTGAGTGTATCCTTTTGCTACCAATCTAGCTTTATAGGTCGATACCTTTCCATCAACTCCAATTTTCTTCTTATAGATCCACTTGCAGCCTATAGGAACAATTCCTTTGGGTGGATCTACCAAGGTCCATACCTTGTTGGAGTACATGGAGTCCATTTCGGATTTCATGGCAGTTAGCCAATGTCCCATGTCCGCATCCGATACGGCCTCATTGTATGTTCTTGGATCTCGTCCAAGCTCAACATGATCTTCATCATTTTCGAGGAGGAATAACCTATCCGGCATTTTCCGAACTCTTTCGGATCTACGTACCGTAGGTTCAGGAGGTATATTAGTGGTTTGTTGTATTGGTTCGATTACTTGTTCTTGCGTTTGAACTTCACTTTGTGGTTCTTGAACTACTTCAAGTTCTATCATGCTGCCCTTTCTATCGGATAGAAACTCCCTTTCCAAAAAGGTGGCATTTCTCGAAACAAACGTCTTTGCTTCTTTGACATAATAAAACTCGTATCCCATTGAGTCTTCGGGATACCCCACAAAATAGCACAAGTCGGATTTAGTATCTAACTTATCTCCCACTAACCGCTTCACATAAGCGGGACAACCCCATATCCTAATATGTTTGTAGTTGGGTTTCCGGGAATGCCAAAGTTCATAAGGTGTGGATTTAACTGCTTTGGTGTTAACTCTATTCAGCAAATATGCGGCAGTACGGAGTGCATGACCCCACAAGTATGCCGGTAAGTTCGTGAACCCCATCATTGATCGAACCATATCTAATAAAGTTCGATTCCGACGTTCGGACACTCCATTAAGTTGAGGAGTTCCCGGTGGAGTCCATTGGGACTGTATCCTATTTTCTTTTAGATAGTCAATGAACTCGATGCTCAAGTATTCTCCACCACGATCAGATCGCAGCTTCTTAATACTTCGTCCGAGTTGTTTCTCTACTTCATGTCTAAAATCTTTGAACCTTTCAAATGTTTCAGACTTGTACTTCATCAAGTACACATACCCATACCTAGAATAATCGTCGGTAAAGGTGGCGAAGTAGTTATATCCACCCTTCGCACTAACACTTAGTGGACAACATACGTCTGTATGGATCAAATCCAAAAGACCCTCGGCTCGTTCCATTTTCCCTTTGTAGGCTGACTTGGTCATTTTCCCTTTAAGGCAAGATTCACAAGTTTGTAGTGATTTCACGTCCTCCAAAGAGAACAATCCTTCACTAACAAAATCGTTCATCCTTCTTAAAGAGACATGACCTAATCTAGCGTGCCAAAGTTGTGCGGGGTTTTGATCTATCTCCTTACGTTTTGCTGATATAACGTTAATAGGTATTTCACTTGGATTTAGTTCGTACAAGTTGTTTAATAGTCGTCCTTTGCAAATCAAATTCTCATTCTTTTGTATAATGCAAATCGAATTTCCAAAAACAAAAGTAAAACCTTCAATATCTAATACAGGAATAGAAATAAGGTTTCTAATGAGCGACGGAACAAATAAACAATCGTTCAAAACAATAGGAAAACTAGAATCCAAAACATTTAAGTAAATTGTGCCAATGGCTTCAGCAGCAACTCTTGCTCCATTCCCCATCCTTAGGTAGGTCTCACCCGCTCTAAGTCTTCGACTTCTTGTCATTAGCTGCAAATCATTGCACAAATGTGAGCCACAGCCCGTATCCAATACCCAAGAAAAAGAGTTGACAGACAAATTTACGTCAATGAAATACGTACCCTTTTCAGAACCTTTCTGCTTCAGGTAAGCCTTGCAGTTGCGGCGCCAATGTCCTTTCTTTCCACAGTGATGGCAAGCATCATCAACTTGTTTGCTAACCTTTGCTTTGGGGCCCCCACTACCTTCACCCACTTCGAACTTGCTGTTAGGGAAAAGAACTCTTTCCTTTCTCTTCTTTTGGAAAGAACTCTTCTTTCCAGAAGTAGCAGCAATGAGAACAGACTTCTCTTTCTTAATGGTGGACTCGAAGCTGACCAACATGTTCATTAACTCATCCAAGGGAGGATCTAGTTTGTTCATGTTGAAGTTCACTATGAACGATTCATAGGAACTAGGAAGAGACAATACGATCAGATCCAACGAGAGCTCGGCCGGGAGGGTGACATCAAGATGCACTAGCTTTTCAAGGAGAGTGATCATTTTGAGACAGTGCTCGTGGACCGAAGTCCCTTCGCGCAGTCTCGCTGTGATCAACTCCTTTGTAGCAGCGTACCTCGATGCCCTAATATTCTCACTATACATGCTATCGAGATGAGCCTTTATATCGGAAGCATGCAAGTGAGACTCATATTTCCTCGCAAGCGCGGGCTCCATGGCGGCTATCATATAGCACCTAGCATGAGTGTCATCTTTCTTCCAAACTTCATAAGTTTCCTTTTCAGCATCAGTCGCTGTGGCAGGTATAGTGGCGGGAAGCCTCTCGTTCAAAACATAGAGACGCCCCTCAACAGTTAGCACAAGCTTAAGACTACGCAACCAATCTAGGTAATTAGGGCCATTGAGTTTATTGTCGAGGATTGACATTATGGGATTCTTAGACATGATTATCTGAGACATATAGAGAAGAGGATTATTAGAGATTTGCGTTAAATGATTGTTACAATTAAATGTTTGGACTTATGTTATTTAATTGTTCTCCCACTAATTTTATCGAGTTCCACTTCCCTCTAGTAGACAAACGAGAAAACTGATTTTTCTTAATGGGCTTTAGGTCCAATAGACAAATATAACCCGTAGTTAATCTAGCCCGATTATATTTGCCCAAAGGTAGATCACAATCAATCATATCCACAATATGACCCTAAATTAAACTTCCTCACACTTGATAATGACCTAAGTTAATCTCGCGAATATCAAAATCGTCGTGTGTCAAGTCTAACCTACCAATCAAAGATGCTCATAGAACTTGATTATGCCAAACTAATGCAGTCCCTAGTTAATCTAGCCGACCACGTTAATCCAACATAACCCATTTCTATGGCTACCTTCATCAATATGTCAATTGAATTACAGCTTACTCTACCATAGCACTCCCCGCTAACACGGCTTACTGCACTACAGCAAAGGGCTACACTTAATCCAACTGTTGGCAGAAGGAAAGAAATAACTCAACAGATTGGGTTATTCTTTATAGCTTGAAATGATTCTCAATTAGATTAAGAATGAGGGGTTTTATTAAAAGTTTTATCTCATCAGAAGGTTTTGGATTGGTCTATGTGATTCCTACATATATGTTCTCTAAAGGTATATGGAAGCGCATATTGTCCTAAGAGGAACATACGACCTAATTTCATAATTAATTACATTAATTAATTATCGAGTTTTCAAAATAATTATAGAACCTCAACTAGCATAAATCATTCAAATAATGTTGAGGTACTAGTAATTAAGTTGAACATATAATCAATATTATATATGTGTTCTATTAATTGAAATCAATTTAACAATTTAAATCAATTTAATTAATCTAACACCTATTTACTAAAATAGATGATTGTCGATCCAATTATCTAATTGGGATTAATTGAAAATAATTTTCCAAAAATTAAAATCAATTTGTTTTAAGTTTAATTTTAGAAATCTGAAATAAATTTTTTTTTTTTATTTTTTTTTATTTTTAGTGAACCGGTTCGGCCCAACCGGTCTGACCGGTTCGAACCGAAGCGGTCCGGTTCTGTCCGGTCCAGCTGACCCAAATCAGTGGGCCGGGTCAGTCGGACCGAGAACCGGTCTGACCGACCCGAATCCACTTGGATTCGGTCAACTAAATCGCACACAACCATCGAACTGGCCGGTTCGACCGGTTCGATCCGAACAATTAAAAACCGATGTTTTAAAAATAATTTCAGATCCGATTTTCCAATTTTAAACAATTTTAAAGCTGGAAAAATTCTAAACAATATTTCAAAAATATTTTAAACTTACGAAAACTCCCAATTACATAATACGACAATCACTACTTTAATAAATCGAACATGCATAAAATCATACAAATATTAAACGACGCAATTAATTGCGCAACGAGCTCTGATACCACTGTTGGGTTTCGGGCACGCATACGCAGCGGAAAACAAAAATTTATGCGAATTAAACGAGTTTAAAACGCACATAGTACATGCCCGACAAATTAAATCAATTAATTGCGTACCTTTGCGCTTCCAGCGAAATTAAAAAACAACATACATGCTAATAAATTTAACCGAATTTAAATCAATTAACATGCTCGCGTTTAAACCAAATAACATGCTTGTAATGATTTAAAACGATTACACATAATCACATAAAATCATACGAAACAAACATGAAATCATAGTCTAAACCTAATCGAAACGAAACTAGGGTTTCGTGGATTTACCTCTTGACGCGTGAGGTAGGAGCGTTTAACACGTCGAGATTGCTACGGAAACCAATCCGTACAATCGGGGCAGCAGCGGTGCAGCGGCAGCAGCGGCGCGTGAGGTCACGGCGGCGCGTGCGGTATACGCGCGGCTTCGGGGCGGCGCGTGGGGCAGCGTGCAGCTTCGGCTCGTGCGTTGCTCCTCGATTCTTCGATCTACGATCTTCCTCCTCTCGGATTTCACCTCGTATACTTCGATCTACTAAAACGTGGCACTAGACACGAAGTAGTTAGAATAAAACGGAAGAAACGAAAAGAGAAAGAATACCGAAAGAGGAACAGCCGATGAACGGCCGATTCCGGCGACGGAACGGCGACGGTGGCGCGGTGATGGCCGCGGAAAGAGAGGCCGAGAGAGAGAGTGGACGGCCGCTTAGGATCAGGGTTTTTGTGTGTTTGTGCAAGGCCTATAAATCATGTATTTATAGTCCCTTGCATAAAACCCTAGCGGGCTTAAGTTGGACCGGGCCCAACAACTTAAGTTCGCTAGTACTTTTACTTGCTCGTTTCTCTCAATTTAATGACCGAAAAATTGCAACGATTACATTTTCGGAATCATTATAATTCCCTCGTCATTACGAGTGCCATCTTTCATTTTCCAACTTTCCAAAAGTGGAAACCCTAGTTCAGTGCACTTTCTAATTTTGGAAACTTCCCGATTTAGAAAGTTCACTAACACGTTCGCCTATTCTTTTCCTTTTCTTATTCTCATTCATAATTCCAAATTATGAATGTTGGACTCAATCATATTGACTTCCAATCATGCAAAGATAAACTATTTTATCTCTGACCGTTTATTCAAAGATCTCATGTGCACGAGCAGTGTGACCCTCGATGGTTCAAGTGTAAGCTAGCCGTGGGCCCACAACCCTTTGTGGTGAAAACTCGTCCCCTTCGAGTTACGATTAAGATGAAGCTCGTTTCACCTTAATCACCCAACGAATCAAGATTGGCGTCTAGCAACTACGCGTCATGATTCCCTAGATACAAATGAAGTGCCTGCAAGAACCTTCAGATATAGTTAACGTACAGTACGGTCCCTTCGATTCATATGTCCCGATCGAACTAGAGGCATTGGTTCATCGAGACCTCTTTATATGTTCGATGACGGTGCGATCGTTTCAAGTGTTGTAATCGTCACGTGCATGACTTAGAGAATCAAATTATCTAATCATCACTCAGTCAGCTCTGGCCAGAGACTTAGAATGATTACAAACTTTCAGAACACACAGGACATCCAAGACTATTCTAGCGATCGAATCCCCGACTACAATGCACAGACCTCCCACTAGATTTCGGACTGCACGAACACTGGCCCTTGGGATGTCCTCGGTGGAACTCAGGGACAGGTCACGATACAGCTGGTCCTCTAGTGAAGTCACGGTGATGTCTAGGTCATAAGGACTAATGGTGTACAACTATACCATAGATATCTCTACTCGATTATTGGGAACCACTTAGAGATTTCTAGGGTGAGGGAGTTCAGTGAACTCGTCAACTTACGAGCACCCACTTATGCATGCCGATATCACAATACCGTTTACTGATGAGATGCAGTACACATACACTAAGTGCTATTCTTAATGGGAAAGGCCGATATCCTCATTCGTGGCGTAACCCTTTGACTAGGAACACGTTTAACAGTTATAATACTTAAGTAAATATCTCACGATCCTAACGATCAATTACTAGTACTTGTAATAACTGTAAGGACTATATCTATGCTTGTGACAAAGGGACAAAGATATAGAATGCCAAGGTGTTTTATCATTAATACGAATAAAGGTTCGTTTATTACAATTATAGATACGAATGACCACAGCCACAGGTTGGCTTGTTGGTCACCTACTCTAACACTTTTGTGCATGCTTTTGTACTTTTACTTATGTGCGTATATTTCGTAGCGAGAGTTTTTGTGCACGTTTCTTCATGCGCATTCGTGTCCTCAAACTATAGCACGTATTTTCATGATCGCTTTTGGAATCCAATTTTGACCATGTTGGTGTCCGAATTTGGAAATTTGACATTAGACAGGAATTGTAGCCAGCTAAAATAGCTTTCGAATGCCGCCGGAACCAGTCGATTTGGAGTCCGGATGAGAAAGTTATGCTCGACTTCGTGGACACTACCGAAGATGTTGAGGGATCCTCTCTTCTAATTTGATTTTATTTTCCTAAATGCAACTCTTTTCTTACTCTTTGATCATTTTTGCTTCATGGACACCTAATTACGAATTTGTACCTATAAGATACTAAATCCACCAATTAGAACAAAAATATAAATTAACCCATAGAAAAATCCACGTAAACGTAAACGTTGAGTGTTATTTCTACACTCCACTGCATGTTTTGTATTTAGTGTTTTTGCTATTGTTTGGTTATGCGTATTAAAGTCCTAGTGTTCAATTTCGTGTTTTTAAGAACGTTGTTGCGAATGTACTCTTGCGCATATTTTTTTACATGTACGTTTGTGCATGTCCATTTGAGCGAGTGTGTTTGTGCCGGTTTGTTGATTTGTATTAATGTCCTAGGATTGTAGTTTGTGTTTTCTTGATCCTTTTTGCGAATGCACTTTTGCGTGAGTACTTTTGTGCATGCTTTTGTACTTTTACTTATGTGCGTATATTTCGTAGCGAGAGTTTTTGTGCACGTACCATGGCTACCGCATTCGTGTCCTCAAACTATAGCACGTATTTTCATGATCGCTTTTGGAATCCAATTTTGACCATGTTGGAGTCCGAATTTGGAAATTTTACATTAGACAGGAATTGTAGCCAGCTAAAATAGCTTTCTAATGCCTCCGGAACCAGTCGATTTGGAGTCCGGATGAGAAAGTTATGCTCGACTTCGTGGACACTACCGAAGATGTTGAGGGATCCTCTCTTCTAATTTGATTTTATTTTCCTAATTGCAACTCTTTTCTTACTCTTTGCTCATTTTTGCTTCATGGACACCTAATTACGAGTTTGTACCTATAAGATACTAAATCCACCAATTAGAACAAAAATATAAATTAATCCATAAAAAAATCCACGTAAACGTAAACGTTGAGTGTTATTTCTACACTCCACTGCATGTTTTGTATTTAGTGTTTTTGCTATTGTTTGGTTATGCGTATTAAAGTCCTAGTGTTCAATTTCGTGTTTTTAAGAACGTTGTTGCGAATGTACTCGTGCGCATATTTTTTTACATGTACGTTTGTGCATGTCCATTTGAGCGAGTGTGTTTGTGCAGGTTTGTTGATTTGTATTAATGTCCTAGGATTGTAGTTTGTGTTTTCTTGATCCTTTTTGCGAATGCACTTTTGCGTGAGTACTTTTGTGCATGCTTTTGTACTTTTACTTATGTGCGTATATTTCGTAGCGAGAGTTTTTGTGCACGTTTCTTCATGCGCATTCGTGTCCTCCAACTATAGCACGTATTTTCATGATCGCTTTTGGAATCCAATTTTGACCATGTTGGAGTCCGAATTTGGAAATTTGACATTAGACAGGAATTGTAGCTAGCTAAAATAGCTTTCTAATGCCACCGGAACCAGTCGATTTGGAGTCCGGATGAGAAAGTTATGCTCGACTTCGTGGACACTACCGAAGATGTTGAGGGATCCTCTCTTCTAATTTGATTTTATTTTCCTAATTGCAACTCTTTTCTTACTCTTTGATCATTTTTTCTTCATGGACACCTAATTACGAGTTTGTACCTATAAGATACTAAATCCACCAATTAGAACAAAAATATAAATTAATCCATAAAAAAATCCACGTAAACGTAAACGTTGAGTGTTATTTCTACACTCCACTGCATGTTTTGTATTTAGTGTTTTTGCTATTGTTTGGTTATGCGTATTAAAGTCCTAGTGTTCAATTTCGTGTTTTTCAGAACGTTGTTGCGAATGTACTCTTGCGCATATTTTTTTACATGTACGTTTGTGCATGTCCATTTGAGCGAGTGTGTTTGTGCAGGTTTGTTGATTTGTATTAATGTCCTAGGATTGTAGTTTGTGTTTTCTTGATCCTTTTTGCGAATGCACTTTTGCGTGAGTACTTTTGTGCATGCTTTTGTACTTTTACTTATGTGCGTATATTTCGTAGCGAGAGCTTTTGTGCACGTTTCTTCATGCGCATTCGTGTCCTCAAACTATAGCACGTATTTTCATGATCGCTTTTGGAATCCAATTTTGACCATGTTGGAGTCCGAATTTGGAAATTTTACATTAGACAGGAATGGTAGCCAGCTAAAATAGCTTTCTAATGCCGCCGGAACCAGTCGATTTGGAGTCTGGATGAGAAAGTTATGCTCGACTTCGTGGACACTACCGAAGATGTTGAGGGATCCTCTCTTCTAATTTGATTTTATTTTCCTAATTGCAACTCTTTTCTTACTCTTTGATCATTTTTGCTTCATGGATACCTAATTACGAATTTGTACCTATAAGATACTAAATCCACCAATTAGAACAAAAATATAAATTAATCCATAAAAAAATCCACGTAAACGTAAACGTTGAGTGTTATTTCTACACTCCACTGCATGTTTTGTATTTAGTGTTTTTGCTATTGTTTCGTTATGCGTATTAAAGTCCTAGTGTTCAATTTCGTGTTTTTAAGAACGTTGTTGCGAATGTACTCGTGCGCATATTTTTTTACATGTACGTTTGTGCATGTCCATTTGAGCGAGTGTGTTTGTGCAGGTTTGTTGATTTGTATTAATGTCCTAGGATTGTACTTTGTGTTTTCTTGATCCTTTTTGCGAATGCACTTTTGCGTGAGTACTTTTTGTTGGGTTTCGGGCACGCATACGCAGCGGAAAACAAAAATTTATGCGAATTAAACGAGTTTAAAACGCACATAGTACATGCCCGACAAATTAAATCAATTAATTGCGTACCTTTGCGCTTCCAGCGAAATTGAAAAACAACATACATGCTAATAAATTTAACCGAATTTAATCAATTAACATGCTCGCGTATAACCAAATAACATGCTTGTAATGATTAAAACGATTACACATAATCACTAAATC
>NW_012193653.1:201714-216590 GCF_000504015.1 Erythranthe guttata
GAATCCAATTTTGCCCATGTTGGAATCGGAATTCGGAAATTTGACATTAGACATGAATTGTGGCCAGCTAAGATGGCTTTCTAATGCCTCGGGAACCAGTCGATTTGGAGTCGGGATGAGAAAGTTATGCTGGAATTCGTGGACGCTACCGAAGATGTTGAGGGATCCTCTCTTCTAATGTGATTTTATTTTCCTAGTTGCAACTCTTTTCTTACTCTTTGATCATTTTTGCTTCAGGGACACCTAATTGCGAGTTTGTACCTATAGGATACTAAATCCTCCGGTTAGAACAAAGATATAAATTAATCCATAAAAAATTCCACGTAAACGTAAGTGTTGAGTGTTATTTCTACACTCCACTGCATGTTTTGTATTTAGTTTTTATGCTATTGTTGGGTTATGCGTATTAGAAGTCCTAGTGTTCAATTTCGTGTTTTTAAGATCGTTGTTGCGAATGTACTCTTGCGCATATTTTTTTACATGTACGTTTGTGCATGTCCATTTGAGCGAGTGTGTTTGTGCAGGTTTGTTGATTTGTATTAATGTCCTAGGATTGTAGTTTGTGTTTTCTTGATCCTTTTTGCGAATGCACTTTTGCGTGAGTACTTTTGTGCATGCTTTTGTACTTTTACTTATGTGCATATATTTCGTAGCGAGAGTTTTTGTGCACGTTTCTTCATGCGCATTCGTGTCCTCAAACTATAGCACGTATTTTCATGATCGCTTTTGGAATCCAATTTTGACCATGTTGGAGTCCGAATTTGGAAATTTGACATTAGACAGGAATCGTAGCCAGCTAAAATAGCTTTCTTATGCCGCCGGAACAAGTCGATTTGGAGTCCGGATGAGAAAGTTATGCTCGACTTCGTGGACACTACCGAAGATGTTGAGGGATCCTCTCTTCTAATTTGATTTTATTTTCCTAATTGCAACTCTTTTCTTACTCTTTGATCATTTTTGCTTCATGGACACGTAATTACGAGTTTGTACCTATAAGATACTAAATCCACCAATCAGAACAAAAATATAAATTAATCCATAAAAAAATCCACGTAAACGTAAACGTTGAGTTTAATTTCTACACTCCACTGCATGTTTTGTATTTAGTGTTTTTGCTATTGTTTGGTTATGCGTATTAAAGTCCTAGTGTTCAATTTCGTGTTTTTAAGAACGTTGTTGCGAATGTACTCTTGCGCATATTTTTTTACATGTACGTTTGTGCATGTCCATTTGAGCGAGTGTGTTTGTGCAGGTTTGTTGATTTGTATTAATGTCCTAGGATTGTAGTTTGTGTTTTCTTGATCCTTTTTGCGAATGCACTTTTGCGTGAGTACTTTTGTGCATGCTTTTGTACGTTTACTTATGTGCGTATATTTTGTAGCGAGAGTTTTTGTGCACGTTTCTTCATGCGCATTCGTGTCCTCAAACTATAGCACGTATTTTCATGATCGCTTTTGGGATCCAATTTTGACCATGTTGGAATTCGAATTCGGAAATTTGACATTAGACATGAATTGTAGCCAGCTAAAATAGCTTTCTAATGCCGCCGGAACCAGTCGATTTGGAGTCCGGATGAGAAAGTTATGCTCGACTTCGTGGACACTACCGAAGATGTTGAGGGATCCTCTCTTCTAATTTGATTTTATTTTCCTAATTGCAACTCTTTTCTTACTCTTTGATCATTTTTGCTTCATGGACACCTAATTACGAGTTTGTACCTATAAGATACTAAATCCACCAATTAGAACAAAAATATAAATTAATCCATAAAAAAATCCACGTAAACGTAAACGTTGAGTGTTATTTCTACACTCCACTGCATGTTTTGTATTTAGTGTTTTTGCTATTGTTTGGTTATGCGTATTAAAGTTCTAGTGTTCAATTTTGTGTTTTTAAGAACGTTGTTGCGAATGTACTCTTGCGCATATTTTTTTACATGTACGTTTGTGCATGTCCATTTGGGCGAGTGTGTTTGTGCAGGTTTGTTGATTTGTGTTAATGTCCTAGGATTGTAGTTTGTGTTTTCTTGATCCTTTTTGCGAATGCACTTTTGCGTGAGTACTTTTGTGCATGCTTTTGTACTTTTACTTATGTGCGTATATTTCGTAGCGAGAGTTTTTGTGCACGTTTCTTCATGCGCATTCGTGTCCTCAACCTATAGCACGTATTTTCATGATCGCTTTTGGGATCCAATTTTGACCATGTTTAGTGCGGAGCGCTATGGAAATTTGACATTAGACAGGAATTGTAGCCAGCTAAAATAGGTTTCTTATGCCGCCGGAACCAGTCGATTTGGAGTCCGGATGAGAAAGTTATGCTCGACTTCGTGGACACTACCGAAGATGTTGAGGGATCCTCTCTTCTAATTTGATTTTATTTTCCTAATTGCAACTCTTTTCTTACTCTTTGATCATTTTTGCTTCATGGACACCTAATTACGAATTTGTACCTATAAGATACTAAATCCACCAATTAGAACAAAAATATAAATTAATCCATAAAAAAATCCACGTAAACGTAAACGTTGAGTGTTATTTCTACACTCCACTGCATGTTTTGTATTTAGTGGTTTTGCTATTGTTTGGTTATGCGTATTAAAGTTCTAGTGTTCAATTTCGTGTTTTTAAGAACGTTGTTGCGAATGTACTCTTGCGCATATTTTTTTACATGTACGTTTGTGCATGTCCATTTGGGCGAGTGTGTTTGTGCAGGTTTGTTGATTTGTATTAATGTCCTAGGATTGTAGTTTGTGTTTTCTTGATCCTTTTTGCGAATGCACTTTTGCGTGAGTACTTTTGTGCATGCTTTTGTACTTTTACTTATGTGCGTATATATCGTAGCGAGAGTTTTTGTGCACGTTTCTTCATGCGCATTCGTGTCCTCAAACTATAGCACGTATTTTCATGATCGCTTTTGGGATCCAATTTTGACCATGTTGGAATCCGAATTCGGAAATTTGACATTAGACATGAATTGTAGCCAGCTAAAATAGCTTTCTAATGCCGCCGGAACCAGTCGATTTGGAGTCCGGATGAGAAAGTTATGCTCGAATTTGTGGACACTACCGAAGATGTTGAGGGATCCTCTCTTCTAATTTGATTTTATTTTCCTAATTGCAACTCTTTTCTTACTCTTTGATCATTTTTGCTTCATGGACACCTAATTACGACTTTGTACCTATAAGATACTAAATCCACCAAT
Organism: Erythranthe guttata; assembly: GCF_000504015.1. Next base: position 204,916 of record NW_012193653.1, read on the forward strand.
TAGAACAAAAATATAAATTAATCCATACAAAAATCCACGTAAACGTAAACGTTGAGTGTTATTTCTACACTCCACTGCATGTTTTGTATTTAGTGTTTTTGCTATTGTTTGGTTATGCGTATTAAAGTCCTAGTGTTCAATTTCGTGTTTTTAAGAACGTTGTTGCGAAGGTACTCTTGCGCATATTTTTTTACATGTACGTTTGTGCATGTCCATTTGAGCGAGTGTGTTTGTGCAGGTTTGTTGATTTGTATTGTCCTAGGATTGTAGTTTGTGTTTTCTTGATCCTTTTTGCGAATGCACTTTTGCGTGAGTACTTTTGTGCATGCTTTTGTACTTTTACTTATGTGCGTATATTTCGTAGCGAGAGTTTTTGTGCACGTTTCTTCATGGGCATTCGTGTCCTGAAACTATAGCACGTATTTTCATGATCGCTTTTGGAATCCAATTTTGACAATGTTGGAGTCCGAATTTGGAAATTTGACATTAGACAGGAATTGTAGCCAGCTAAAATAGCTTTCTAATGCCGCCGGAACCAGTCAATTTGGAGTCCGGATGAGAAAGTTATGCTCGACTTCGTGGACACTACCGAAGATGTTGAGGGATCCTCTCTTCTAATTTGATTTTATTTTCCTAATTGCAACTCTTTTCTTACTCTTTGATCATTTTTGCTTCATGGACACGTAATTACGAGTTTGTACCTATAAGATACTAAATCCACCAATTAGAACAAAAATATAAATTAATCCATAAAAAAATCCACGATAAACGTACACGTTGAGTGATATTATTACACTCCACTGCACAGATTTGTATTTAGTGTTTTTGCTATTGTTTGGTTATGCGTATTAAAGTCCTAGTGTTCAATTTCGTGTTTTTAAGAACGTTGTTGCGAATGTACTCTTGCGCATATTTTTTTACATGTACGTTTGTGCATGTCCATTTGAGCGAGTGTGTTTGTGCAGGTTTGTTGATTTGTATTAATGTCCTAGGATTGTAGTTAGTGTTTTCTTGATCCTTTTTGCGAATGCACTTTTGCGTGAGTACTTTTGTGCATGCTTTTGTACTTTTACTTATGTGCGTATATTTCGTAGCGAGAGTTTTTGTGCACGTTTCTTCATGCGCATTCGTGTCCTGAAACTATAGCACGTATTTTCATGATCGCTTTTGGAATCCAATTTTGACAATGTTGGAGTCCGAATTTGGAAATTTGACATTAGACAGGAATTGTAGCCAGCTAAAATAGCTTTCTAATGCCGCCAGAACCAGTCGATTTGGAGTCCGGATGAGAAAGTTATGCTCGTCTTCGTGGACACTACCGAAGATGTTGAGGGATCCTCTCTTCTAATTTGATTTTATTTTCCTAATTGCAACTCTTTTCTTACTCTTTGCTCATTTTTGCTTCAAGGACACCTAATTACGAATTTGTACCTATAAGATACTAAATCCACCAATTAGAACAAAAATATAAATTAATCCATAAGAAAATCAACGTAAACGTAAACGTTGAGTGTTATTTCTACACTCCACTACATGTTTTGTATTTAGTGTTTTTGCTATTGTTTGGTTATGCGTATTAAAGTCCTAGTGTTCAATTTCGTGTTTTTAAGAACGTTGTTGCGAATGTACTCTTGCGCATATTTTTTTACATGTACGTTTGTGTGACACCCCTCTCTCGATTACCCTTATTATATGTAATCTCAGCGGAAGACTTTTGAAAACATGATTTTTGTGGATATAAATTTACGTGAAAATTTTTCTTTTTAAATAAGAGGGAGAGAGGGCACAGCTTGCTAAACCCCAATCGATCAATTAACACCAATGCATGCTAAATGCAAGACTAGAAAGTAACTAGGCATGATGGACTTAAGGCAAATGCGGACAGATTCAATGCAGAAGCTTTAGAAATTAATTCCTCTTAAACTACTCATGCAAATGACCCCAAATTAATACCATAACATCTAAACCGGGTCTAGATCACTCAGTTAAAACAGTTTTGAAAGACGCATGGCCATTTAGGAGAAATAAATAAAATGGAACAGTCACTCGGTTTAAAATCCAGAACAGGGGAGGGAGTTTTGAAAATTCACAATATATTCCTCACTGACCCAAAAACTACCAAATTTTACCCTAAGGCAGAAAAATAAGTTTAAAACATTTTCCAAGTGGAAACAAGGCATTTGAGTGAGTAGAACTCCAGTTATACCAGAACACACCTGAATAACCCTGTTTCAATGCAGTAGTGAGAAATAAATCATAACCAAATAAATACTTACCCAAATCATGCACAAGACCTATCAATATGATGAGAAAAGAGAGAAAGTTATGCTCGACTTCGTGGACACTACCGAAGATGTTGAGGGATCCTCTCTTCTAATTTGATTTTATTTTCCTAATTGCAACTCTTTTCTTACTCTTTGATCATTTTTGCTTCATGGACACCTAATTACGAGTTTGTACCTATAACATACTAAATCCACCAATTAGAACAAAAATATAAATTAATCCATAAAAAAATCCACGTAAACGTAAACGTTGAGTGTTATTTCTACACTCCACTGCATGTTTTGTATTTAGTGTTTTTGCTATTGTTTGGTTATGCGTATTAAAGTCCTAGTGTTCAATTTCGTGTTTTTAAGAACGTTGTTGCGAATGTACTCTTGCGCATATTTTTTTACATGTACGTTTGTGCATGTCCATTTGAGCGAGTGTGTTTGTGCAGGTTTGTTGATTTGTATTAATGTCCTAGGATTGTAGTTTGTGTTTTCTTGATCCTTTTTGCGAATGCACTTTTGCGTGAGTACTTTTGTGCATGCTTTTGTACTTTTACTTATGTGCGTATATTTCGTAGCGAGAGTTTTTGTGCACGTTTCTTCATGCGCATTCGTGTCCTGAAACTATAGCACGTATTTTCATGATCGCTTTTGGAATCCAATTTTGACAATGTTGGAGTCCGAATTTGGAAATTGGACATTAGACAGGAATTGTAGCCAGCTAAAATAGCTTTCTAATGCCGCCAGAACCAGTCGATTTGGAGTCCGGATGAGAAAGTTATGCTCGTCTTCGTGGACACTACCGAAGATGTTGAGGGATCCTCTCTTCTAATTTGATTTTATTTTCCTAATTGCAACTCTTTTCTTACTCTTTGCTCATTTTTGCTTCAAGGACACCTAATTACGAATTTGTACCTATAAGATACTAAATCCACCAATTAGAACAAAAATATAAATTAATCCATAAGAAAATCAACGTAAACGTAAACGTTGAGTGTTATTTCTACACTCCACTACATGTTTTGTATTTAGTGTTTTTGCTATTGTTTGGTTATGCGTATTAAAGTCCTAGTGTTCAATTTCGTGTTTTTAAGAACGTTGTTGCGAATGTACTCTTGCGCATATTTTTTTACATGTACGTTTGTGTGACACCCCTCTCTCGATTACCCTTATTATATGTAATCTCAGCGGAAGACTTTTGAAAACATGATTTTTGTGGATATAAATTTACGTGAAAATTTTTCTTTTTAAATCAGAGGGAGAGAGGGCACAGCTTGCTAAACCCCAATCGATCAATTAACACCAATGCATGCTAAATGCAAGACTAGAAAGTAACTAGGCATGATGGACTTAAGGCAAATGCGGACAGATTCAATGCAGAAGCTTTAGAAATTAATTCCTCTTAAACTACTCATGCAAATGACCCCAAATTAATACCATAACATCTAAACCGGGTCTAGATTACTCAGTTAAAACAGTTTTGAAAGATGCATGGCCATTTAGGAGAAATAAATAAAATGGAACAGTCACTCGGTTTAAAATCCAGAACAGGGGAGGGAGTTTTGAAAATTCACAATAAATTCCTCACTGACCCAAAAACTACCAAATTGTACCCTAAGGCAGAAAAATAAGTTTACAACATTTTCCAAGTGGAAACAAGGCATTTGAGTGAGTAGAACTCCAGTTATACCAGAACACACCCGAATAACCCTGTTTCAATGCAGTAGTGAGAAATAAATCATAACCAAATAAATACTTACCCAAATCATGCACAAGACCTATCAATATGATGAGAAAAGAGAGATGCAGAGACTCCTAAAATTTCATGATTTTCTAAGCAGAGCACCTATATGAAAATAATTTTAGAACATGGATACAAAACACGAAGAATTACTAGTCGAAAGCATGCATGCATATAAATAGTGAAAATTTGCTTTCGCTTACAAAAGGCTACGGATTACCGATTAATTATCCAAAATAGGGTAATCCTAATTACTATTACACACGTCGTTGTTTAATAATTCCCACCGATCGGAGGAAGCGAACGGTAGAAAATACCTAAGACCGTATCAAAAGTTTTTATAAGCATATTATACAAATAAAACCACATAACTAGATTAAGAGCCAACACTATCCACAACCCCTCCATACGATCTCCTTCCGATTCTCGAGCTCGATTCCCAACTTCACTCCTCGGGCCCCAAATCGGGTATACCTACAAACATACAACACCTATATGAGTCTTTGAGGACTCAATGAGAATCTTGAAGTAATATCGAATGCACATAGCACATAGAGCATACATATATCTATTCATATATATATACATACATATATCTTTATACATGAACATACAACATGAAGTAAAACAATCATATACTTCCCTTTCTTGTCGGCGTTCTTCATTCACATAATTGCCACACGCATAGAGTGAGATAATTCCAACCTTTATAACCCTATGCCATGACACGTATTGAAGATTATAGAAGGAATTTCCCACCTTTATAACCCTACGGTCCCAAGACCATAGAGTGAGATTTTCCCCCTATATCATCAACACCATAATGCAACATGCATGACATGAAAAATTGTCGGGAATCCCTCGGAAGAGTCAATCTAAGTTGCCGGTAAATAACCCCATATAATTCGAACCATGACTAACTACGTGGGATCAAACCACCCCTAGGCCCTACGGTACCGGCTCGCCGTACCCGAGAAATTTACCGTAACCTCGAAAGACTTTCCAACATAGTTTTATCTTTTTAAAAATTCATGACACTAATGCACCCACCCATGCACCCTTTCTACTTACCCTTCTCTCATCCTTACACCCAATGATTCGCATAAGCAAGGAAGAGCACATAGGAGCACATAGAAAATACACATAAAGTTTCACAAAATTATTTAGTCATAAAAACATAGAAATAACCGAAATCTTAACATGCAAAAACAATCTAACAACAAAGTTCACTAGATCTAGCATTTTACAAGAATAAAATTCAAGACTTCCATCTTTACATTTATTCAAGCAAATACACTAGATCTTCACATGCAAGAGTATTTTAAATCAAATTAGCACAAATTCTTAGTTCTTAACCATTTTTCATAGAAAACATTAGATCTTAACATGCAAGACTTTTGATCAACCATCAATCACTAGATCTTAACATCCAAGACCTTGGATCGACAATCAATCACCAACCTTAACATGCAAGGCCTTAAAACAACAATCAACACAAGATCAACACATGCAAAACACAAAATAAACCACATAAGCAATTTTAAGCATTTTACCTCAAAAATTCGAAGTTCCTTAGTTAAGTCAAAAATTCATTTTCTTTTCACTAATCAACAATCAAACACTAGATCAACACATGCAAGGCACTAATTAAACCAAATAAGCCATTTAAAACACTTTTCCCCAAAAATTCGAAAGTTTCATGGCTAGGCCAAAAATTCATTTTCTTTCCAAAATTCAACAATCAAACACTAGATCAACACATGCAAGGCACAAATTAAACCAAATAAGCCATTTAAAACATTTTCCCCCAAATTTTCGAAAAATCATAGAATTTCAAGAACAAGGTTATCTTTTCAAAACACTAACATGAAATCATCATCTAAACCATATAATCAAATAATATGCAAGAATCAACAAATAAATCACATAAAAATACATAAAAACCGAAAATACTAGTGGTGATGTAGGTTTGAGCAAGAATTCAAGAATTCTCACCTATACTCTTTAGGGGAAGGATTTGTTAGCTCTTTTCTCTCTAATACAAGAAGAGATAAATAATTAGATTACAAAACAATATGAAGAAGGAAGAGAGGAAATTTTCGAATAAGAGAGGAGATGAAGCTCTTACATTCAAATTCAAGAATCTCTTGAAGAAAATATTTTGAGCTTCTTCTACTACTAATTTCGAAAATGGAAGAAGAAAGAAGAGAAGAGAGATTTCTTAGGATTGTAGTGGGGAGATGAGAAAACACTTGGTAATGGGTTCTATTTATAGAATGGGGAGGCTTGCAACCTTAATGGTTAAGTATTGAGGAGGGGCTTCTTGGCAATTAAATCTTTAGGTGGGTTGGGGGTGATTTTGCAATTTTTGAAAATAGGAGTGGTGGTGGTTCTTGGGTGGTTCAAGATTGAGAAGGTGGTGGCTATGGTGGTGGGGGTTGTGGCTGCCGAAATGAAGAAGGAAGGGAGAAGAAGAAGACCTTTGGTCTTACTTAAAGTGGAGTGAAAAGCATGCCTAGTCTATAAAGTAGGGGGCTAGGCTTGGGTATTTCTTTCTATGCTCAAAGTACAACCACACTAATGCATGTTTAATACTAATTAATATGCAATTTAAAAATCATGTGTGTGTGTGTGTGAGGTGTCCGAAAATTCAAGAAAAATGTGGGGAGGATTTTCAAATTTTCTACATTAATTAAAAATCCTAAAATGCATGATAAAAATTTATTTTCTAAAATTTTGTGCATGCATAAATATGATGAAATGCTCATTTAACTTACATGCAAGAATAAATCCTAGTTTATGAAAAATAATTTATTTCGACATATATCTCGAAATATTACCTAAGCACATAATTCACATAATTATCTAATTCACGTAAATACTAATCATGCAAGAATTATTAAAATTCTAATTTCACAAATATGCACATAAAGGTGGTAAAATAACATAATATTATTTTACCGAAAATGCGGGGTGTTACAATCTTCCCCCCTTAAAAAAAATTTTGTCCCCAAAATTTGTACCTTTTTCAATTAGTTCCGGATAACAACTCACAATCTCATCCTCAAGTTCCCACGTTGACTCATCCGGAGAATGGTTCTTCCAAAGGATTTTGGCTAGGCGAATTTCTTTGTTTCGGAGTTTCCTAACTTTTCGGTCTAATATTTGGGAGGGTTCTTCGGTGAAGGATAGGTTCGGGGATAAATCAAGGGGTTCGGTTTCAAGGATGTGGTTAGGGTTGGGAATATATTTTCGGAGCATGGAGACGTGAAAGACATTGTGGATTTTAGATAGTTGAGGCGGTAGGGCGAGGCGATAGGCTTGGCCACCAATTCGGTCGAGTATTTCAAAGGGTCCAATGAATCGAGGGCTTAACTTTCCTCGTTTTCCGAATCGCATGATTCCTTTGAGTGGAGCAACTTTCAAGAATACGTGATCACCGACTTGGAATTCCAATTCTCGTCTTCTTTTATTCGCGTACTTTTGTTGGCGATCTTGGGCGGTTCTCATTTTCTCTCGAATATTTTTGATTATGTCGACGGTGTGTTGGACTAGCTCGGGTCCTAATAATCTTCGCTCTCCTACTTCGTCCCAATGGATTGGAGAACGGCATTTTCTTCCGTACAAGGCTTCGTAAGGTGCCATTCCGATCGAAGATTGGAAGCTATTGTTGTACGAGAATTCGATGAGAGGTAGACGGCTTTCCCAATTACCACCAAAATCCATTATACATGCTCGAAGCATGTCTTCGAGGGTCTTGATTGTCCTTTCCGATTGTCCGTCGGTTTGGGGATGGTATGCCGTGCTAAAGGCTAGACGGGTTCCCATCGTTTCGTGCAATCTTTTCCAAAATTTGGAAGTGAATCGAGGATCTCGGTCGGAGATGATTGATATCGGAACGCCATGGAGTCGGACGATTTCTCCGATATAAAGTTCGGCCAACTTTTCGAGACTAAAAGTGGTCTTGACCGGTAAGAAATGTGCGGACTTAGTTAGGCGATCGACTATTACCCATATTGAATCGGATCCTTTAAGAGTCTTCGGGAAACCTTGAACAAAGTCCATCGTTACTCTTTCCCATTTCCATTCGGGAATAAGGTTGGATTGTAGAAGTCCACCGGGCCTTTGGTGTTCGGTTTTGATTTGTTGACAAATTAGGCATTCGGATACATATTTGGCTATATCCTTCTTCATGCCTGGCCACCAGTACAACTTCTTCAAGTCTTGATACATTTTGGTTTCACCCGGATGGCAAGAGTAGGGCGTTTTGTGAGCTTCGTCGAGAATTAATCCTTTGATCTCTTTGTTCGCCGGAATGCAAATTCTCCATTGAAATTTCAAGATGTTGCCGTCGGTCATTGAGAAATTTGAATTTTGACCGGTTGCTAAGCCTTCTCGGATTTTGACAAGTTGATCATCATGGTCTTGAGCGGACTTGATAGTTGATTCGAGCGGCGGTTTAATGATCAAGGCAGACATGGATTTTCGGCTAAGAGCGTCGGCGACAACGTTGGCTTTACCGGGATGGTAAAGGATTTCCCAATCATAGTCCTTGACTAATTCAAGCCATCTTCTTTGCCTCATATTGAGTTCTTTTTGAGTAAAGAAGTACTTGAGACTTTTATGGTCGGTGAAGATCGAACATTTTTCGCCGTAAAGGTAATGTCTCCAAATTTTGAGGGCGAACACGACTGCCGCGAGTTCCAAGTCGTGCGTCGGGTAATTCTTCTCGTAGTCTTTTAATTGTCTAGAGGCATAGGCAATTACATTCCCGTTTTGCATTAGGACGGCTCCGAGCCCGTGCTTGGAGGCGTCACTATAGACCATATAGTTTCCGGTCTTATCCGGTAGAGCGAGGATTGGTGCTGAGGTTAATCGCTTCTTGAGTTCTTGGAAACTAGACTCGCATTCGGGAGTCCATTGATACTTGACTTCTTTTCGGGTCAAACGAGAGAGTGGAGCGGCTATCTTGGAAAAGTTCGGAACGAACCGTTGGTAGTAGCCTGCGAGGCCGAGGAAACTTCGGATTTCTCCGACATTACGAGGAATTGACCAATTACAAACGGCTTCAATTTTGCTTGGATCGACGGCTATGCCTTCCTTGGAAATTACGTGGCCAAGAAAGTGGACTTGTCTTAACCAAAACTCACATTTGGAAAACTTCGCATAGAGTTGGTTCTCTCGGAGAGTTTGGAGCACCATTTCCAAATGATTCCGATGTTCTTCATCATTTCTTGAATACACCAAGATATCGTCGATGAATACGATCACAAATTGATCAAGATATTTGCGGAAGATTCGATTCATGAGATCCATGAAAGCGGCGGGGGCGTTGGTTAGACCAAACGACATCACTACAAATTCGTAATGGCCGTAGCGAGTCCGAAACGCGGTTTTCGGAATATCTTCCTTCTTGATCTTCAATTGATGATATCCGGAACGGAGGTCGATCTTGGAATAGACCGTGGAGCCTTGAAGTTGATCGAAAAGGTCGTCAATTCGTGGCAATGGATACTTGTTTTTGACGGTGACCTTGTTGAGTTCTCGGTAGTCGATACACATTCGGAGAGTTCCGTCTTTCTTTTTCACGAAGAGTACCGGAGCACCCCATGGGGAAAAACTAGGGCGGATGAACTTCTTGTCGATAAGATCTTGAATTTGGTCCTTGAGTTCCTTTAGCTCTAACGGCGCCATGCGATAAGGTGCCTTCGAGATAGGAGCGGAACCGGGAATCAAATTAATTTCGAATTCGATTTCACGATCGGGCGGAAGACCGGGGAGATCTCCGGGAAAGACATCGGGAAATTCACAAATGGTTGGCACTTTGGAAACGTCGGCTTTATCTTCGTTGAGAGCTTCCACTATGTCGACCAAATGACATAGATGTCCTCTTTGAATAAGTTTGCTCGCTTTGATGGCGGAAATGATAGGAATCGACGGATTGTACGAGCTTCGGAATTCAAGAGAACTTCCATTCGGTAAGGAGAAACGAACGGTTTTGTGAGCGCAATTGATTTGGGCGTCGAATTTTGATAACCAATCCATTCCGAGGATTATTTCGAAATGTTTAATGGGTAGGATGATTAGATCGGAGGCTAGGGTTTGGTTATGAATCTGAATAGGGCAATCTTTGATGATGAAATTTGATTTAAGTTCATCACCGGAAGGAATAAGTATGCTAAACAAGGCATCGGCTTGGCTACGGACTAGGCGGAGTTCGGCAACGAGGGTACTTGAGATGAATGAGTGAGTTGATCCGGAGTCGATGAGGGCATACACAAAATTATTATACACATTAACGGTACCTGCGATCATTGACGGGTCAGCTTCGGCTTGGTCTCTTGTCATGGCGAATACTCGTCCCGGCACTTGTCTCGGGGCGATAGGGCAGTCTCGGACCATGTGTCCGGGCTTCTTGCATCGAAAACAGTGGTTGGTTCCGGCAACACAATCGCCTGAGTGTTCTCGCTTGCATTTGGGGCAAAAGGGCTTGTTGCTCGGGGTCACGGTTGCTCGGTTGATCGGTTGCTTTCCTTTGGAGTTGTTGAGGTTCGGTTTCTTCCATGGTCGAGAAGAGGCATCGTGAGGAGGTCTCCATTGTCGTATTTCCATCTCGTCTTGTTCGGCTTCCAAGGCTTTGTCCACTACTCCGCGGAAAGTAGAGGCAGAGGTTAGTCGAACGTCGCGCTTGATTATCGGGTTGAGGCCTCTTAGGTAGTGATTCATCTTTTCGGTGTCGTCTTTGGATATGAAAGGTGCGTAGAGGCTTCCTTGCTCGAAACGGCGTGTGAATTCGGCAACGGTTAGGTTTCCTTGTTTGAGTTCGAGAAACTCCTTAAGCTTTTGTGCTCGAACATTCTTGGAAAAGTACTTTTCGAAGAAAAGAACTTTGAAAGCTTCCCAAGTGGTATTAGCTACATCGATTCCACTCTTTGCGCCTTCCCACCAATTTCGGGCTTCGTTTTTCAACAAGAATAGTGCACAATGGATTCGGTCGCTATCGTTCATCACCATGTACTCGAAAATAACTTCGAGGGATTTGATCCATTCTTCGGCAACAGTTGGACTAGGGCCGCCGTGGAATTCGGTAGGATGCATTTTCAAAAATCGCTCGTAGGTGGCTTGTGGGGCTGTATTTCTAGGTTGGGGAGGGGGAGGAGGAGGTGGAGGAGGGTTTCGGTTTTGAAGGTTAACAAGGCGGTTGATATGTTCATTTTGTTCTCGGACGAGGGCGGTGAGGTCTTGGATGGTACGAGATTGATCGTGAGGATCGTTAGCGGCATTTTGAGCTCGAGTTCTTGCTCCAGACATCTTAATACTTAAACATATACAAACAATTCACATTAGCCATAAAATTCACATAAAATTCACATAAACATATACCTGCCCGAGTGTTCGGTTGGAGTCGTGCTTTGAGAATCGTGAAGATCATTAGGTCGTATGGAGGTTTCCGGGATCGTTGCTCTGATACCACCATTGCTGTGACACCCCTCTCTCGATTACCCTTATTATATGTAATCTCAGCGGAAGACTTTTGAAAACATGATTTTTGTGGATATAAATTTACGTGAAAATTTTTCTTTTTAAATAAGAGGGAGAGAGGGCACAGCTTGCTAAACCCCAATCGATCAATTAACACCAATGCATGCTAAATGCAAGAC
>NW_012193653.1:307368-321361 GCF_000504015.1 Erythranthe guttata
GATCAATATGGGTGATAGTCGATCGCCTAACTAAGTCCGCACACTTCTTACCGGTCAAGACCACTTTTAGTCTCGAAAAGTTGGCCCGAACTCTATATCGGAGAAATCGTCCGACTCCATGGCGTTCCGATATCCATCATCTCCGACCGAGATCCTCGATTCACTTCCCAAATTTTGGAAAAGATTGCACGAAACGATGGGAACCCGTCTAGCCTTTAGCACGGCATACCATCCCCAAACCGACGGACAATCGGAAAGGACAATCAAGACCCTCGAAGACATGCTTCGAGCATGTATAATGGATTTTGGTGGTAATTGGGAAAGCCGTCTACCTCTCATCGAATTCTCGTACAACAATAGCTTCCAATCTTCGATCGGAATGGCACCTTACGAAGCCTTGTACGGAAGGAAATGCCGTTCTCCAATCCATTGGGACGAAGTAGGAGAGCGAAGATTATTAGGACCCGAGCTAGTCCAACACACCGTCGACATAATCAAGAATATTCGAGAGAAAATGAGAACCGCCCAAGATCGCCAACAAAAGTACGCGAATAAAAGAAGGCGAGATTTGGAATTCCAAGCCGGTGATCACGTATTCCTGAAAGTTGCTCCACTCAAAGGAATCATGCGATTCGGAAAACGAGGAAAGTTAAGCCCTCGATTCATTGGACCCTTCGAAATTCTCGACCGAATTGGTGGCCAAGCCTATCGCCTCGCCCTACCGCCTCAACTATCTAAAATCCACAATGTCTTTCACGTCTCCATGCTCCGAAAATATATTCCCAACCCTAACCACATCCTTGAAACCGAACCGCTTGATTTATCCCCGAACCTATCCTTCACCGAAGCGCATATTTTTTTACATGTACGTTTGTGCATGTCCATTTGAGCGAGTGTGTTTGTGCAGGTTTGTTGATTTGTATTAATGTCCTAGGATTGTAGTCTGTGTTTTCTTCATCCTTTTTGCGAATGCACTTTTGCGTGAGTACTATTGTGCATGCTTTTGTACTTTTACTTATGTGCGTATATTTTGTAGCTGTAACACCCCGCATTTTCGGTAAAATAATTTTTACCACCTTTATGTGCATATTTGTGAAATTAGAATTTATAATAATTATTGCATGATTAGTATTTACGTGAATTAGGTAATTATGTGATTATTATGTGAATTATGTGATTATGTGAATTATGTGCTTAGGAAATATTTCGAAATAGTATGTCGAAATACATTATTTTTCATAAACTAGGATTTTATTCTTGCATGTAATTTAAATGAGCATTTCATCATATTTATGCATGCACAAAATTTTAGAAAATAAATTTTTATCATGCATTTTAGGATTTTTAATTAATGTAGAAAATTTGAAAATCCTCCCCACATTTCTTGAATTTTCGGACACCTCACACACACACACATGATTTTTAAATTGCATATTAATTAGTATTAAACATGCATTAGTGTGGTTGTACTTTGAGCATAGAAAGAAATACCCAAGCCTAGCCCCCTACTTTATAGACTAGGCATGCTTTTCACTCCACTTTAAGTAAGACCAAAGGTCTTTCTTCTTCTCCCTTCCTTCTTCATTTCGGCAGCAATACCCCCACCACCATAGCCACCATTTTCTCAAGCTTGAACCACCCAAGAACCACCACCACTCCTATTTTCAAAAATTGCAAAATCACCCCCAACCCACCTAAAGATTTAATTGCCAAGAAGCCCCTCCTCAATACTTAACCATTAAGGTTGCAAGCCTCCCCACTCTATAAATAGAACCCATTACCAAGTGTTTTCTCATCTCCCCACTACAATCCTAAGAAATATCTCTTTTCTTCTTTCTTCTTCCATTTTCGAAATTAGTAGTAGAAGAAGCTCAAAATATTTTCTTCAAGAGATTCTTGAATTTGAATGTAAGAGCTTCATCTCCTCTTTTACTCGAAAATTTCCTCTTCCTTCTTCATATTGGTTTGTAATCTAACTCTTAATCTCTTCTTGTATTAGAGAGAAAAGAGCTAACAAATCCTTCCCCTAAAGAGTATAGGTGAGAATTCTTGAATTCTTGCTCAAACCTACAACACCACTAGTATTTTCGGTTTTTATGTATTTTTATGTGATTTATTTGTTGATTCTTGCATATTATTTGATTATATGGTTTAGATGATGATTGCATGTTAGTGTTTTGAAAAGATAACCTTGTTCTTGAAATTCTATGATTTTTCGAAAATTTGGGGAAAAATGTTTTAAATGGCTTATTTGGTTTAATTAGTGCCTTGCATGTGTTGATCTAGTGTTTGATTGTTGATTTGTGAAAAGAAAATGAATTTTTGACTTAACTAAGGATATTTGAATTTTTGAGGTAAAATGCTTAAAATTGCTTATGTGGTTTATTTTGTGTTTTGCATGTGTTGATCTTGTGTTGATTGTTGTTTTAAGGCCTTGCATGTTAAGGTTGGTGATTGATTGTCGATCCAAGGTCTTGCATGTTAAGATCTAGTGATTGATGGTTGATCTAAAGTCTTGCATGTTAAGATCTAGTGTTTTCTATGAAAAATGGTTAAGAACTAAGGATTTGTGTTAATTTGACTTAAAATACTCTTGCATGTGAAGATCTAGTGTATTTGCTTGAATAAATGTAAAGATGGAAGTCTTGAATTTTATTCTTGTAAAAATGCTAGATCTAGTGAACTTTGATGTTAGAATGTTTTTGCATGTTAAGATTTCGGTTATTTCTATGTTTTTATGACTAAATGATTTTGTGAAACTTTATGTGTATTTTCTATGTGCTCCCATGTGCTCTTGCTTGCTTATGTGAATCATTGGGTGTGAAGATGAGAGAAAGGTAAGTAGAAAGGGTGCATGGGTGGGTGCATTAAGTGTCATGAATTTAAAAAAAAAAGATAAAACTATGTTGGAAAGTCTTTCGAGGTTACGGTAAATTTCTCGGGTACGGCGAGCCGGTACCGTAGGGCCTAGGGGTGGTTTGATCCCACGTAGTTAGTCATGGTTCGAATTATATGGGGTTATTTACCGGTAACTTAGATTGACTCTTCCGAGGGATTCCCGACAATTTTTCATGTCATGCATGTTGCATTATGGTGTTGATGATATAGGGGGAAAATCTCACTCTATGGTCTTGGGACCGTAGGGTTATAAAGGTGGGAAATTCCTTCTATAATCTTCAATACGTGTCATGGCATAGGGTTATAAAGGTGGGAATTATCTCACTCTATGCGTGTGGCAATTATGTGAATGAAGAACGCCGACGAAAAAGGGAAGTATATGATTGTTTTACTTCATGTTGTATGTTCATGTATAACATATATGTATGTATATATATGTATAGCTATATGTATACTCTATGTGCTATGTGTATTCGATATTACTTCAAGATTCTCATTGAGTCCTCAAAGACTCATATAGGTGTTGTATGTTTGTAGGTATACCCGATTTGGGGCCCGAGGAGTGAAGTTGGGAATCGAGCTCGAGAATCGGAAGGAGATCGTATGGAGGGGTTGTGGATAGTGTTGGCTCTTAATCTAGTTATGTGGTTTTATTTGTATAATATGCTTATAAAAACTTTTGATACGGTTTTAGGTATTTTCTACCGTTCGCTTCCTCCGATCGGTGGAAATTATTAAAAGACGATATGTGTAATAGTAATTAGGATTACCCTATTTTGGAAAATTAATCGGTAATCCGTAGCCTTTTGTAAGCGAAAGCAAAATTTTCACTAATTATATGCATGCATGCTTTCGGCTAGTAATTTCTTCGTGTTTTGTATCCATGTTCTAAAATTATTTTCATATAGGTGTTCTGCTTAGAAAATCATGAAATTTTAGGAGTCTCTGCATCTCTCTGTTTTCATCATATTGATAGGTCTTGTGCATGATTTGGGTAAGTATTTATTTAGTTATGATTTGTTTCTCCCCTCTGCATCGAAACAGGGTCATTCGGGTGTTTTCTGGTATAACTGGAGTTTTACTCACTCAAATGCCTTGTTTCCACTTGGAAAATGTTTTAAACTTACTTTTATGCCTTGGGGTAAAATTTGGTAGTTTTTGGGTCTGTAAGGAATTTATTATGAATTTTCAAAACTCCCTCCCCTGTTCTGGATTTTTAAACTGAGTGACTGTGCCATTTTATTTATTTCTCCTAAATGGCCATGCATATTTCAAAACTGTTTTAACTGAGTGATCTAGACCCGTGTTAGATGATACGTTATAATTTTGGGGTTATTTATATGAGTAGTTTAAGAGGAATTAATTTTTAAAGCTTCTGCATTGAATCTGTCCGCATTTGCATTAAGTTCATCATGCCTAGTTAATTTCTAGTCTTGCATGTAGTATGCTTTTGTGTTAAATATTTGATTAGGGTTTAGCAAGCTGTGCCCTCTCTCCCTCTGATTTAAAAAGAAAAATTTTTACGTAAATTTTATATCCACAAAAATCATGTTTTCAAAAGTCTTCAGCTGAGATTACATATAATAAGGGTAATCGAGAGAGGGGTGTCACAGCAATGGGTGGTATCAGAGCAACGATCCCGGAAACCTCCATACGACCTAATGATCTTCACGATTCTCAAAGCACGACTCCAACTGAACACTCGGGCAGGTATATGTTTTATGTGAATTTTATGTGAATTTTATGGCTAATGTGAATTATTTGTATATGTTTAAGTATTAGAATGTCGGGAGCAAGAACTCGAGCTCAAAATGCCGCTAACGATCCTCACAATCAATCTCGTACCATCCAAGACCTCACCGCCCTCGTCCGAGAACAAAATGAACAAATCAACCGCCTTGTTAACCTTCAAAACCGAAACCCTCATCCACCTCCTCCTCCTCCCCAACCTAGAAATACAGCCCCACAAGCCACCTACGAGCGATTTTTGAAAATGCATCCTACCGAATTCCACGGCGGCCCTAGTCCAACTGTTGCCGAAGAATGGATCAAATCCCTCGAAGTTATTTTCGAGTACATGGTGATGAACGATAGCAACCGAATCCATTGCGCACTATTCTTGTTGAAAAACGAAGCCCGAAATTGGTGGGAAGGCGCAAAGAGTGGAATCGATCTAGCAAATACCACTTGGGAAGCTTTCAAAGTTCTTTTCTTCGAAAAGTATTTTTCCAAAAATGTTCGAGCACAAAAGCTTAAGGAGTTTCTCGAACTCAAACAAGGACACCTAACCGTTGCCGAATTCACAC
Source organism: Erythranthe guttata (assembly GCF_000504015.1). The sequence continues at coordinate 312,573 of NW_012193653.1, forward strand.
GCCGTTTCGAGCAAGGAAGCCTCTATGCACCTTTCATATCCAAAGACGACACCGAAAAGATGAATCACTACCTAAGAGGCCTCAAACCGATAATCAAGCGCGATGTTCGACTAACCTCTGCCTCTACTTTCCGCGGAGTAGTGGACAAAGCCTTAGAAGCCGAACAAGACGAAATGGAAATACGACAATGGAGACCTCCTCACGATGCCTCTTCTCGACCATGGAAGAAACCGAACCTCAACAACTCCAAAGGAAAGCAACCGATCAACCGAGCAACCGTGACCCCGAGCAACAAGCCCTTTTGCCCCAAATGCAAGCGAGAACACTCAGGCGATTGTGTTGCCGGAACCAACCACTGTTTTCGATGCAAGAAGCCCGGACACATGGTCCGAGACTGCCCTATCGCCCCGAGACAAGTGCCGGGACAAGTATTCGCCATGACAAGAGACCAAGCCGAAGCTGACCCGTCAATGATCGCAGGTACCGTTAATGTGTATAATAATTTTGTGTATGCCCTCATCGACTCCGGATCAACTCACTCATTCATCTCAAGTACCCTCGTTGCCGAACTCCGCCTAGTCCGTAGCCAAGCCGATGCCTTGTTTAGCATACTTATTCCTTCCGGTGATGAACTTAAATCAAATTTCATCATCAAAGATTGCCCTATTCAGATTCATAACCAAACCCTAGCCTCCGATCTAATCATCCTACCCATTAAACATTTCGAAATAATCCTCAGAATGGATTGGTTATCAAAATTCGACGCCCAAATCAATTGCGCTCACAAAACCGTTCGTTTCTCCTTACCGAATGGAAGTTCTCTCGAATTCCGAAGCTCGTACAATCCGTCGATTCCTATCATTTCCGCCATCAAAGCGAGCAAACTTATTCAAAAAGGACATCTATGTCATTTGGTCGACATAGTGGAAACTCTCAACGAAGATAAAGCCGACATTTCCAAAGTGCCAACCGTTTGTGAATTTCCCGATGTCTTTCCCGAAGATCTCCCCGGTCTTCCGCCCGATCGTGAAATCGAATTTGAAATTAATTTGATCCCCGGATCCGCTCCTATCTCGAAGGCACCTTACCGCATGGCGCCGTTAGAGCTAAAGGAACTCAAGGACCAAATTCAAGATCTTATCGACAAGAAGTTCATCCGCCCTAGTTTTTCCCCATGGGGTGCTCCGGTACTCTTCGTGAAAAAGAAAGACGGAACTCTCCGAATGTGTATCGACTACCGAGAACTCAACAAGGTCACCGTCAAAAACAAGTATCCATTGCCACGAATTGACGACCTTTTCGATCAACTTCAAGGCTCCACGGTCTATTCCAAAATCGACCTTCGTTCCGGATATCATCAATTGAAAATCAAGAAAGAAGATATTCCGAAAACCGCGTTTCGGACTCGCTACGGCCATTACGAATTTGTAGTGATGTCGTTTGGTCTAACCAACGCCCCCGCCGCTTTCATGGATCTCATGAATCGAATCTTCCGCAAATATCTCGATCAATTTGTGATCGTATTCATCGACGATATCTTGGTGTATTCAAGAAATGATGAAGAACATCAGAATCATTTGGAAATGGTGCTCCAAACTCTCTGAGAGAACCAACTCTATGCGAAGTTTTCGAAATGTGAGTTTTGGTTAAGACAAGTCCACTTTCTTGGTCACGTAATTTCCAAGGAAGGCATAGCCGTCGATCCGAGCAAAATTGAAGCCGTTTGTAATTGGTCAATCCCTCGTAATGTCGGAGAAATCCGAAGTTTCCTCGGTCTCGCAGGCTACTACCGACGGTTCGTTCCGAACTTTTCCAAGATAGCCACTCCACTCTCTCGTTTGACCCGAAAGGAAGTCAAGTATCAATGGACTCCCGAATGCGAGTCTAGTTTCCAAGAACTCAAGAAGCGATTAACCTCAGCACCAATCCTCGCTCTACCGGATAAGACCGGAAACTATGTGGTCTATAGTGACGCCTCCAAGCACGGGCTCGGAGCCGTCCTAATGCAAAACGGGAATGTAATTGCCTATGCCTCTAGACAATTAAAAGACTACGAGAAGAATTACCCGACGCACGACTTGGAACTCGCGGCAGTCGTGTTCGCCCTCAAAATTTGGAGACATTACCTTTACGACGAAAAATGTTCGATCTTCACCGACCACAAAAGTCTCAAGTACTTCTTTACTCAAAAAGAACTCAATATGAGGCAAAGAAGATGGCTTGAATTAGTCAAGGACTATGATTGCGAAATCCTTTACCATCCCGGTAAAGCCAACGTTGTCGCCGACGCCCTTAGCCAAAAATCCATGTCCGCCTTGATCATTAAACCGCCGCTCGAATCAACTATCAAGTCCGCTCAAGACCATGATGATCAACTTGTCAAAATCCGAGAAGGCTTAGCAACCGGTCAAAATTCAAATTTCTCGATGACCAACGGCAACATCTTGAAATTTCAAGGGAGAATTTGCATTCCGGCGAACAAAGAAATCAAAGGATTAATTCTCGACGAAGCTCACAAAACGCCCTACTCTTGCCATCCGGGTGAAACCAAAATGTATCAAGACTTGAAGAAGTTGTACTGGTGGCCAGGCATGAAGAAGGATATAGCCAAATACGTATCCGAATGCCTAATTTGTCAACAAATCAAAACCGAACACCAAAGGCCCGGTGGACTTCTACAATCCAACCTTATTCCCGAATGGAAATGGGAAAGAGTAACGATGGACTTTGTTCAAGGTTTCCCGAAGACTTTTAAAGGATCCGATTCAATATGGGTGATAGTCGATCGCCTAACTAAGTCCGCACACTTCTTACCGGTCAAGACCACTTTTAGTCTCGAAAAGTTGGCCGAACTCTATATCGGAGAAATCGTCCGACTCCATGGCGTTCCGATATCCATCATCTCCGACCGAGATCCTCGATTCACTTCCAAATTTTGGAAAAGATTGCACGAAACGATGGGAACCCGTCTAGCCTTTAGCACGGCATACCATCCCCAAACCGACGGACAATCGGAAAGGACAATCAAGACCCTCGAAGACATGCTTCGAGCATGTATAATGGATTTTGGTGGTAATTGGGAAAGCCGTCTACCTCTCATCGAATTCTCGTACAACAATAGCTTCCAATCTTCGATCGGAATGGCACCTTACGAAGCCTTGTACGGAAGGAAATGCCGTTCTCCAATCCATTGGGACGAAGTAGGAGAGCGAAGATTATTAGGACCCGAGCTAGTCCAACACACCGTCGACATAATCAAGAATATTCGAGAGAAAATGAGAACCGCCCAAGATCGCCAACAAAAGTACGCGAATAAAAGAAGGCGAGATTTGGAATTCCAAGCCGGTGATCACGTATTCCTGAAAGTTGCTCCACTCAAAGGAATCATGCGATTCGGAAAACGAGGAAAGTTAAGCCCTCGATTCATTGGACCCTTCGAAATTCTCGACCGAATTGGTGGCCAAGCCTATCGCCTCGCCCTACCGCCTCAACTATCTAAAATCCACAATGTCTTTCACGTCTCCATGCTCCGAAAATATATTCCCAACCCTAACCACATCCTTGAAACCGAACCGCTTGATTTATCCCCGAACCTATCCTTCACCGAAGAACCCTCCCAAATATTAGACCGAAAAGTTAGGAAACTCCGAAACAAAGAAATTCGCCTAGCCAAAATCCTTTGGAAAAACCATTCTCCGGATGAGTCAACGTGGGAACTTGAGGATGAGATTGTGAGTTGTTATCCGGAACTAATTGAAAAAGGTACAAATACTTTTACTTATGTGCGTATATTTTGTAGCTGTAACACCCCGCATTTTCGGTAAAATAATTTTTACTACCTTTATGTGCATATTTGTGAAATTAGAATTTATAATAATTATTGCATGATTAGTATTTACGTGAATTAGGTAATTATGTGATTATTATGTGAATTATGTGATTATGTGAATTATGTGCTTAGGAAATATTTCGAAATAGTATGTCGAAATACATTATTTTTCATAAACTAGGATTTTATTCTTGCATGTAATTTAAATGAGCATTTCATCATATTTATGCATGCACAAAATTTTAGAAAATAAATTTTTATCATGCATTTTAGGATTTTTAATTAATGTAGAAAATTTGAAAATCCTCCCCACATTTCTTGAATTTTCGGACACCTCACACACACACACATGATTTTTAAATTGCATATTAATTAGTATTAAACATGCATTAGTGTGGTTGTACTTTGAGCATAGAAAGAAATACCCAAGCCTAGCCCCCTACTTTATAGACTAGGCATGCTTTTCACTCCACTTTAAGTAAGACCAAAGGTCTTTCTTCTTCTCCCTTCCTTCTTCATTTCGGCAGCCATACCCCCACCACCATAGCCACCATTTTCTCAAGCTTGAACCACCCAAGAACCACCACCACTCCTATTTTCAAAAATTGCAAAATCACCCCCAACCCACCTAAAGATTTAATTGCCAAGAAGCCCCTCCTCAATACTTAACCATTAAGGTTGCAAGCCTCCCCACTCTATAAATAGAACCCATTACCAAGTGTTTTCTCATCTCCCCACTACAATCCTAAGAAATCTCTCTTCTCTTCTTTCTTCTTCCATTTTCGAAATTAGTAGTAGAAGAAGCTCAAAATATTTTCTTCAAGAGATTCTTGAATTTGAATGTAAGAGCTTCATCTCCTCTTTTACTCGAAAATTTCCTCTTCCTTCTTCATATTGGTTTGTAATCTAACTCTTAATCTCTTCTTGTATTAGAGAGAAAAGAGCTAACAAATCCTTCCACTAAAGAGTATAGGTGAGAATTCTTGAATTCTTGCTCAAACCTACAACACCACTAGTATTTTCGGTTTTTATGTATTTTTATGTGATTTATTTGTTGATTCTTGCATATTATTTGATTATATGGTTTAGATGATGATTGCATGTTAGTGTTTTGAAAAGATAACCTTGTTCTTGAAATTCTATGATTTTTCGAAAATTTGGGGAAAAATGTTTTAAATGGCTTATTTGGTTTAATTAGTGCCTTGCCTGTGTTGATCTAGTGTTTGATTGTTGATTTGTGAAAAGAAAATGAATTTTTGACTTAACTAAGGATATTTGAATTTTTGAGGTAAAATGCTTAAAATTGCTTATGTGGTTTATTTTGTGTTTTGCATGTGTTGATCTTGTGTTGATTGTTGTTTTAAGGCCTTGCATGTTAAGGTTGGTGATTGATTGTCGATCCAAGGTCTTGCATGTTAAGATCTAGTGATTGATGGTTGATCTAAAGTCTTGCATGTTAAGATCTAGTGTTTTCTATGAAAAATGGTTAAGAACTAAGGATTTGTGTTAATTTGACTTAAAATACTCTTGCATGTGAAGATCTAGTGTATTTGCTTGAATAAATGTAAAGATGGAAGTCTTGAATTTTATTCGTGTAAAAATGCTAGATCTAGTGAACTTTGATGTTAGAATGTTTTTGCATGTTAAGATTTCGGTTATTTCTATGTTTTTATGACTAAATGATTTTGTGAAACTTTATGTGTATTTTCTATGTGCTCCCATGTGCTCTTGCTTGCTTATGTGAATCATTGGGTGTGAAGATGAGAGAAAGGTAAGTAGAAAGGGTGCATGGGTGGGTGCATTAAGTGTCATGAATTTAAAAAAAAAAGATAAAACTATGTTGGAAAGTCTTTCGAGCGAATGCACTTTTGCGTGAGTACTATTGTGCATGCTTTTGTACTTTTACTTATGTGCGTATATTTTGTAGCGAGAGTTTATATGGGGTTATTTACCGGTAACTTAGATTGACTCTTCCGAGGGATTCCCGACAATTTTTCATGTCATGCATGTTGCATTATGGTGTTGATGATATAGGGGGAAAATCTCACTCTATGGTCTTGGGACCGTAGGGTTATAAAGGTGGGAAATTCCTTCTATAATCTTCAATACGTGTCATGGCATAGGGTTATAAAGGTGGGAATTATCTCACTCTATGCGTGTGGCAATTATGTGAATGAAGAACGCCGACGAAAAAGGGAAGTATATGATTGTTTTACTTCATGTTGTATGTTCATGTATAAGATATATGTATGTATATATATGTATAGCTATATGTATACTCTATGTGCTATGTGTATTCGATATTACTTCAAGATTCTCATTGAGTCCTCAAAGACTCATATAGGTGTTGTATGTTTGTAGGTATACCCGATTTGGGGCCCGAGGAGTGAAGTTGGGAATCGAGCTCGAGAATCGGAAGGAGATCGTATGGAGGGGTTGTGGATAGTGTTGGCTCTTAATCTAGTTATGTGGTTTTATTTGTATAATATGCTTATAAAAACTTTTGATACGGTTTTAGGTATTTTCTACCGTTCGCTTCCTCCGATCGGTGGAAATTATTAAAAGACGATATGTGTAATAGTAATTAGGATTACCCTATTTTGGATAATTAATCGGTAATCCGTAGCCTTTTGTAAGCGAAAGCAAAATTTTCACTAATTATATGCATGCATGCTTTCGGCTAGTAATTTCTTCGTGTTTTGTATCCATGTTCTAAAATTATTTTCATATAGGTGTTCTGCTTAGAAAATCATGAAATTTTAGGAGTCTCTGCATCTCTCTGTTTTCATCATATTGATAGGTCTTGTGCATGATTTGGGTAAGTATTTATTTAGTTATGATTTGTTTCTCCCCTCTGCATCGAAACAGGGTCATTCGGGTGTTTTCTGGTATAACTGGAGTTTTACTCACTCAAATGCCTTGTTTCCACTTGGAAAATGTTTTAAACTTACTTTTCTGCATTGGGGTAAAATTTGGTAGTTTTTGGGTCTGTAAGGAATTTATTATGAATTTTCAAAACTCCCTCCCCTGTTCTGGATTTTTAAACTGAGTGACTGTGCCATTTTATTTATTTCTCCTAAATGGCCATGCATATTTCAAAACTGTTTTAACTGAGTGATCTTGACCCGTGTTAGATGATAGGGTATAATGTTGGGGTTATTTGCATGAGTAGTTTAAGAGGAATTAATTTTTAAAGCTTCTGCATTGAATCTGTCCGCATTTGCATTAAGTTCATCATGCCTAGTTAATTTCTAGTCTTGCATGTAGTATGCTTTTGTGTTAAATATTTGATTAGGGTTTAGCAAGCTGTGCCCTCTCTCCCTCTGATTTAAAAAGAAAAATTTTTACGTAAATTTTATATCCACAAAAATCATGTTTTCAAAAGTCTTCAGCTGAGATTACATATAATAAGGGTAATCGAGAGAGGGGTGTCACAGCAATGGGTGGTATCAGAGCAACGATCCCGGAAACCTCCATACGACCTAATGATCTTCACGATTCTCAAAGCACGACTCCAACTGAACACTCGGGCAGGTATATGTTTTATGTGAATTTTATGTGAATTTTATGGCTAATGTGAATTATTTGTATATGTTTAAGTATTAGAATGTCGGGAGCAAGAACTCGAGCTCAAAATGCCGCTAACGATCCTCACAATCAATCTCGTACCATCCAAGACCTCACCGCCCTCGTCCGAGAACAAAATGAACAAATCAACCGCCTTGTTAACCTTCAAAACCGAAACCCTCATCCACCTCCTCCTCCTCCCCAACCTAGAAATACAGCCCCACAAGCCACCTACGAGCGATTTTTGAAAATGCATCCTACCGAATTCCACGGCGGCCCTAGTCCAACTGTTGCCGAAGAATGGATCAAATCCCTCGAAGTTATTTTCGAGTACATGGTGATGAACGATAGCAACCGAATCCATTGCGCACTATTCTTGTTGAAAAACGAAGCCCGAAATTGGTGGGAAGGCGCAAAGAGTGGAATCGATCTAGCAAATACCACTTGGGAAGCTTTCAAAGTTCTTTTCTTCGAAAAGTATTTTTCCAAAAATGTTCGAGCACAAAAGCTTAAGGAGTTTCTCGAACTCAAACAAGGACACCTAACCGTTGCCGAATTCACACGCCGTTTCGAGCAAGGAAGCCTCTATGCACCTTTCATATCCAAAGACGACACCGAAAAGATGAATCACTACCTAAGAGGCCTCAAACCGATAATCAAGCGCGACGTTCAACTAACCTCTGCCTCTACTTTCCGCGGAGTAGTGGACAAAGCCTTAGAAGCCGAACAAGACGAAATGGAAATATGACAATGGAGACCTCCTCACGATGCCTCTTCTCGACCATGGAAGAAACCGAACCTCAACAACTCCAAAGGAAAGCAACCGATCAACCGAGCAACCGTGACCCCGAGCAACAAGCCCTTTTGCCCCAAATGCAAGCGAGAACACTCAGGCGATTGTGTTGCCGGAACCAACCACTGTTTTCGATGCAAGAAGCCCGGACACATGGTCCGAGACTGCCCTATCGCCCCGAGACAAGTGCCGGGACAAGTATTCGCCATGACAAGAGACCAAGCCGAAGCTGACCCGTCAATGATCGCAGGTACCGTTAATGTGTATAATAATTTTGTGTATGCCCTCATCGACTCCGGATCAACTCACTCATTCATCTCAAGTACCCTCGTTGCCGAACTCCGCCTAGTCCGTAGCCAAGCCGATGCCTTGTTTAGCATACTTATTCCTTCCGGTGATGAACTTAAATCAAATTTCATCATCAAAGATTGCCCTATTCAGATTCATAACCAAACCCTAGCCTCCGATCTAATCATCCTACCCATTAAACATTTCGAAATAATCCTCAGAATGGATTGGTTATCAAAATTCGACGCCCAAATCAATTGCGCTCACAAAACCGTTCGTTTCTCCTTACGAATGGAAGTTCTCTCGAATTCC
>NW_012193653.1:321461-334601 GCF_000504015.1 Erythranthe guttata
GGTCGACATAGTGGAAACTCTCAACGAAGATAAAGCCGACATTTCCAAAGTGCCAACCGTTTGTGAATTTCCCGATGTCTTTCCCGAAGATCTCCCCGGTCTTCCGCCCGATCGTGAAATCGAATTTGAAATTAATTTGATCCCCGGATCCGCTCCTATCTCGAAGGCACCTTACCGCATGGCGCCGTTAGAGCTAAAGGAACTCAAGGACCAAATTCAAGATCTTATCGACAAGAAGTTCATCCGCCCTAGTTTTTCCCCATGGGGTGCTCCGGTACTCTTCGTGAAAAAGAAAGACGGAACTCTCCGAATGTGTATCGACTACCGAGAACTCAACAAGGTCACCGTCAAAAACAAGTATCCATTGCCACGAATTGACGACCTTTTCGATCAACTTCAAGGCTCCACGGTCTATTCCAAAATCGACCTTCGTTCCGGATATCATCAATTGAAAATCAAGAAAGAAGATATTCCGAAAACCGCGTTTCGGACTCGCTACGGCCATTACGAATTTGTAGTGATGTCGTTTGGTCTAACCAACGCCCCCGCCGCTTTCATGGATCTCATGAATCGAATCTTCCGCAAATATCTCGATCAATTTGTGATCGTATTCATCGACGATATCTTGGTGTATTCAAGAAATGATGAAGAACATCAGAATCATTTGGAAATGGTGCTCCAAACTCTCCGAGAGAACCAACTCTATGCGAAGTTTTCGAAATGTGAGTTTTGGTTAAGACAAGTCCACTTTCTTGGTCACGTAATTTCCAAGGAAGGCATAGCCGTCGATCCGAGCAAAATTGAAGCCGTTTGTAATTGGTCAATCCCTCGTAATGTCGGAGAAATCCGAAGTTTCCTCGGTCTCGCAGGCTACTACCGACGGTTCGTTCCGAACTTTTCCAAGATAGCCGCTCCACTCTCTCGTTTGACCCGAAAGGAAGTCAAGTATCAATGGACTCCCGAATGCGAGTCTAGTTTCCAAGAACTCAAGAAGCGATTAACCTCAGCACCAATCCTCGCTCTACCGGATAAGACCGGAAACTATGTGGTCTATAGTGACGCCTCCAAGCACGGGCTCGGAGCCGTCCTAATGCAAAACGGGAATGTAATTGCCTATGCCTCTAGACAATTAAAAGACTACGAGAAGAATTACCCGACGCACGACTTGGAACTCGCGGCAGTCGTGTTCGCCCTCAAAATTTGGAGACATTACCTTTACGACGAAAAATGTTCGATCTTCACCGACCACAAAAGTCTCAAGTACTTCTTTACTCAAAAAGAACTCAATATGAGGCAAAGAAGATGGCTTGAATTAGTCAAGGACTATGATTGCGAAATCCTTTACCATCCCGGTAAAGCCAACGTTGTCGCCGACGCCCTTAGCCAAAAATCCATGTCCGCCTTGATCATTAAACCGCCGCTCGAATCAACTATCAAGTCCGCTCAAGACCATGATGATCAACTTGTCAAAATCCGAGAAGGCTTAGCAACCGGTCAAAATTCAAATTTCTCGATGACCAACGGCAACATCTTGAAATTTCAAGGGAGAATTTGCATTCCGGCGAACAAAGAAATCAAAGGATTAATTCTCGACGAAGCTCACAAAACGCCCTACTCTTGCCATCCGGGTGAAACCAAAATGTATCAAGACTTGAAGAAGTTGTACTGGTGGCCAGGCATGAAGAAGGATATAGCCAAATACGTATCCGAATGCCTAATTTGTCAACAAATCAAAACCGAACACCAAAGGCCCGGTGGACTTCTACAATCCAACCTTATTCCCGAATGGAAATGGGAAAGAGTAACGATGGACTTTGTTCAAGGTTTCCCGAAGACTTTTAAAGGATCCGATTCAATATGGGTGATAGTCGATCGCCTAACTAAGTCCGCACACTTCTTACCGGTCAAGACCACTTTTAGTCTCGAAAAGTTGGCCGAACTCTATATCGGAGAAATCGTCCGACTCCATGGCGTTCCGATATCCATCATCTCCGACCGAGATCCTCGATTCACTTCCAAATTTTGGAAAAGATTGCACGAAACGATGGGAACCCGTCTAGCCTTTAGCACGGCATACCATCCCCAAACCGACGGACAATCGGAAAGGACAATCAAGACCCTCGAAGACATGCTTCGAGCATGTATAATGGATTTTGGTGGTAATTGGGAAAGCCGTCTACCTCTCATCGAATTCTCGTACAACAATAGCTTCCAATCTTCGATCGGAATGGCACCTTACGAAGCCTTGTACGGAAGGAAATGCCGTTCTCCAATCCATTGGGACGAAGTAGGAGAGCGAAGATTATTAGGACCCGAGCTAGTCCAACACACCGTCGACATAATCAAGAATATTCGAGAGAAAATGAGAACCGCCCAAGATCGCCAACAAAAGTACGCGAATAAAAGAAGGCGAGATTTGGAATTCCAAGCCGGTGATCACGTATTCCTGAAAGTTGCTCCACTCAAAGGAATCATGCGATTCGGAAAACGAGGAAAGTTAAGCCCTCGATTCATTGGACCCTTCGAAATTCTCGACCGAATTGGTGGCCAAGCCTATCGCCTCGCCCTACCGCCTCAACTATCTAAAATCCACAATGTCTTTCACGTCTCCATGCTCCGAAAATATATTCCCAACCCTAACCACATCCTTGAAACCGAACCGCTTGATTTATCCCCGAACCTATCCTTCACCGAAGAACCCTCCCAAATATTAGACCGAAAAGTTAGGAAACTCCGAAACAAAGAAATTCGCCTAGCCAAAATCCTTTGGAAAAACCATTCTCCGGATGAGTCAACGTGGGAACTTGAGGATGAGATTGTGAGTTGTTATCCGGAACTAATTGAAAAAGGTACAAATTTTGGGGACAAAATTTTTTTTAAGGGGGGAAGATTGTAACACCCCGCATTTTCGGTAAAATAATTTTTACCACCTTTATGTGCATATTTGTGAAATTAGAATTTATAATAATTATTGCATGATTAGTATTTACGTGAATTAGGTAATTATGTGATTATTATGTGAATTATGTGATTATGTGAATTATGTGCTTAGGAAATATTTCGAAATAGTATGTCGAAATACATTATTTTTCATAAACTAGGATTTTATTCTTGCATGTAATTTAAATGAGCATTTCATCATATTTATGCATGCACAAAATTTTAGAAAATAAATTTTTATCATGCATTTTAGGATTTTTAATTAATGTAGAAAATTTGAAAATCCTCCCCACATTTCTTGAATTTTCGGACACCTCACACACACACACATGATTTTTAAATTGCATATTAATTAGTATTAAACATGCATTAGTGTGGTTGTACTTTGAGCATAGAAAGAAATACCCAAGCCTAGCCCCCTACTTTATAGACTAGGCATGCTTTTCACTCCACTTTAAGTAAGACCAAAGGTCTTTCTTCTTCTCCCTTCCTTCTTCATTTCGGCAGCCATACCCCTACCACCATAGCCACCATTTTCTCAAGCTTGAACCACCCAAGAACCACCACCACTCCTATTTTCAAAAATTGCAAAATCACCCCCAACCCACCTAAAGATTTAATTGCCAAGAAGCCCCTCCTCAATACTTAACCATTAAGGTTGCAAGCCTCCCCACTCTATAAATAGAACCCATTACCAAGTGTTTTCTCATCTCCCCACTACAATCCTAAGAAATATCTCTTCTCTTCTTTCTTCTTCCATTTTCGAAATTAGTAGTAGAAGAAGCTCAAAATATTTTCTTCAAGAGATTCTTGAATTTGAATGTAAGAGCTTCATCTCCTCTTTTACTCGAAAATTTCCTCTTCCTTCTTCATATTGGTTTGTAATCTAACTCTTAATCTCTTCTTGTATTAGAGAGAAAAGAGCTAACAAATCCTTCCCCTAAAGAGTATAGGTGAGAATTCTTGAATTCTTGCTCAAACCTACAACACCACTAGTATTTTCGGTTTTTATGTATTTTTATGTGATTTATTTGTTGATTCTTGCATATTATTTGATTATATGGTTTAGATGATGATTGCATGTTAGTGTTTTGAAAAGATAACCTTGTTCTTGAAATTCTATGATTTTTCGAAAATTTGGGGAAAAATGTTTTAAATGGCTTATTTGGTTTAATTAGTGCCTTGCATGTGTTGATCTAGTGTTTGATTGTTGATTTGTGAAAAGAAAATGAATTTTTGACTTAACTAAGGATATTTGAATTTTTGAGGTAAAATGCTTAAAATTGCTTATGTGGTTTATTTTGTGTTTTGCATGTGTTGATCTTGTGTTGATTGTTGTTTTAAGGCCTTGCATGTTAAGGTTGGTGATTGATTGTCGATCCAAGGTCTTGCATGTTAAGATCTAGTGATTGATGGTTGATCTAAAGTCTTGCATGTTAAGATCTAGTGTTTTCTATGAAAAATGGTTAAGAACTAAGGATTTGTGTTAATTTGACTTAAAATACTCTTGCATGTGAAGATCTAGTGTATTTGCTTGAATAAATGTAAAGATGGAAGTCTTGAATTTTATTCTTGTAAAAAAGCTAGATCTAGTGAACTTTGATGTTAGAATGTTTTTGCATGTTAAGATTTCGGTTATTTCTATGTTTTTATGACTAAATGATTTTGTGAAACTTTATGTGTATTTTCTATGTGCTCCCATGTGCTCTTGCTTGCTTATGTGAATCATTGGGTGTGAAGATGAGAGAAAGGTAAGTAGAAAGGGTGCATGGGTGGGTGCATTAAGTGTCATGAATTTAAAAAAAAAAGATAAAACTATGTTGGAAAGTCTTTCGAGGTTACGGTAAATTTCTCGGGTACGGCGAGCCGGTACCGTAGGGCCTAGGGGTGGTTTGATCCCACGTAGTTAGTCATGGTTCGAATTATATGGGGTTATTTACCGGTAACTTAGATTGACTCTTCCGAGGGATTCCCGACAATTTTTCATGTCATGCATGTTGCATTATGGTGTTGATGATATAGGGGGAAAATCTCACTCTATGGTCTTGGGACCGTAGGGTTATAAAGGTGGGAAATTCCTTCTATAATCTTCAATACGTGTCATGGCATAGGGTTATAAAGGTGGGAATTATCTCACTCTATGCGTGTGGCAATTATGTGAATGAAGAACGCCGACGAAAAAGGGAAGTATATGATTGTTTTACTTCATGTTGTATGTTCATGTATAAGATATATGTATGTATATATATGTATAGCTATATGTATACTCTATGTGCTATGTGTATTCGATATTACTTCAAGATTCTCATTGAGTCCTCAAAGACTCATATAGGTGTTGTATGTTTGTAGGTATACCCGATTTGGGGCCCGAGGAGTGAAGTTGGGAATCGAGCTCGAGAATCGGAAGGAGATCGTATGGAGGGGTTGTGGATAGTGTTGGCTCTTAATCTAGTTATGTGGTTTTATTTGTATAATATGCTTATAAAAACTTTTGATACGGTTTTAGGTATTTTCTACCGTTCGCTTCCTCCGATCGGTGGAAATTATTAAAAGACGATATGTGTAATAGTAATTAGGATTACCCTATTTTGGATAATTAATCGGTAATCCGTAGCCTTTTGTAAGCGAAAGCAAAATTTTCACTAATTATATGCATGCATGCTTTCGGCTAGTAATTTCTTCGTGTTTTGTATCCATGTTCTAAAATTATTTTCATATAGGTGTTCTGCTTAGAAAATCATGAAATTTTAGGAGTCTCTGCATCTCTCTGTTTTCATCATATTGATAGGTCTTGTGCATGATTTGGGTAAGTATTTATTTAGTTATGATTTGTTTCTCCCCTCTGCATCGAAACAGGGTCATTCGGGTGTTTTCTGGTATAACTGGAGTTTTACTCACTCAAATGCCTTGTTTCCACTTGGAAAATGTTTTAAACTTACTTTTCTGCATTGGGGTAAAATTTGGTAGTTTTTGGGTCTGTAAGGAATTTATTATGAATTTTCAAAACTCCCTCCCCTGTTCTGGATTTTTAAACTGAGTGACTGTGCCATTTTATTTATTTCTCCTAAATGGCCATGCATATTTCAAAACTGTTTTAACTGAGTGATCTTGACCCGTGTTAGATGATAGGGTATAATGTTGGGGTTATTTGCATGAGTAGTTTAAGAGGAATTAATTTTTAAAGCTTCTGCATTGAATCTGTCCGCATTTGCATTAAGTTCATCATGCGTAGTTAATTTCTAGTCTTGCATGTAGTATGCTTTTGTGTTAAATATTTGATTAGGGTTTAGCAAGCTGTGCCCTCTCTCCCTCTGATTTAAAAAGAAAAATTTTTACGTAAATTTTATATCCACAAAAATCATGTTTTCAAAAGTCTTCCGCTGAGATTACATATAATAAGGGTAATCGAGAGAGGGGTGTCACAGTAGCGAGAGTTTTTGTGCACGTTTCTTCATGCGCATTCGTGTCCTCCAACTATAGCACGTATTTTCATGATCGCTTATGGAATCCAATTTTGACCATGCTGGAGTCCGAATTTGGAAATTTGACATTAGACAGGAATTGTAGCCTGCTAAAATAGCTTTCTAATGCCGCCGGAACCAGTCGATTTGGAGTCCGCATGTGAAAGTTACGCTCGACTTCGTGGACACTACCGAAGATGTTGAGGGATCCTCTCTTCTAATTTGATTTTATTTTCCTAATTGCAACTCTTTTCTTACTCTTTGATTATTTTTGCTTCATGGACACCTAATTATGAATTTGTACCTCTAAGATACTAAATCAACCAATTAGAACAAAAATATAAATTAATCCATAAAAAAATCCACGTAAACGTAAACGTTGAGTTTTATTTCTACACTCCACTGCATGTTTTGTATTTAGTGTTTTTGCTATTGTTTGGTTATGCGTATTAAAGTCCTAGTGTTCAATTTCGTGTTTTTAAGAACGTTGTTGCGAATGTACACTTGCGCATATTTTTTTACATGTACGTTTGTGCATGTCCATTTGAGCGAGTGTGTTTGTGCAGGTTTGTTGATTTGTATTAATGTCCTAGGATTGTAGTCTGTGTTTTCTTGATCCTTTTTGCGAATGCACTTTTGCGTGAGTACTATTGTGCATGCTTTTGTACTTTAACTTATTTGCGTATATTTTG
This sequence comes from Erythranthe guttata, assembly GCF_000504015.1. Next base: position 328,555 of record NW_012193653.1, read on the forward strand.
TAGCGAGAGTTTTTGTGCACGTTTCTTCATGCGCATTCGTGTCCTCCAACTATAGCACGTATTTTCATGATCGCTTTTGGAATCCAATTTTGACCATGTTGGAGTCCGAATTTGGAAATTTGACATTAGACATGAATTGTAGCCAGCTAAAATAGCTTTCTAATGCCGCCGGAACCAGTCGATTTGGAGTCCGGATGAGAAAGTTATGCTCGACTTCGTGGACACTACCGAACATGTTGAGGGATCCTCTCTTCTAATTTGATTTTATTTTCCTAATTGCAACTCCTTTCTTACTCTTTGATCATTTTTGCTTCATGGACACCTAATTATGAATTTGTACCTATAAGATACTAAATCCACCAATTAGAACAAAAATATAAATTAATCCATAAAAAAATCCACGTAAACGTAAACGTTGAGTTTTATTTCTACACTCCACTGCATGTTTTGTATTTAGTGTTTTTGCTATTGTTTGGTTATGCGTATTAAAGTCCTAGTGTTCAATTTCGTGTTTTTAAGAACGTTGTTGCGAATGTACTCTTGCGCATATTTTTTTACATGTACGTTTGTGCATGTCCATTTGAGCGAGTGTGTTTGTGCAGGTTTGTTGATTTGTATTAATGTCCTAGGATTGTAGTCTGTGTTTTCTTGATCCTTTTTGCGAATGCACTTTTGCGTGAGTACTATTGTGCATGCTTTTGTACTTTTACTTCTGTGCGTATATTTTGTAGCGACAGTTTTTTTGCACGTTTCTTCATGCGCATTCGTGTCCTCCAACTATAGCACGTATTTTCATGATCGCTTTTGGAATCCAATTTTGACCATGTTGGAGTCCGAATTTGGAAATGTGACATTACACAGGAATTGTATCCAGCTAAAATGGCTTTCTAATGCCGCAAAAACCAATCGATTTGGAGTCCGGATAAGAAAGTTATGCTCGACTTCGTGGACACTACCGAAGATGTTGAGGGATCCTCTCTTCTAATTTGATTTTATTTTCCAAATTGCAACTCTTTTCTTACTCTTTGATCATTTGTGCTTCATGGACACCTAATTATGAATTTGTACCTATAAGATACTAAATCCACCAATTAGAACAAAAATATAAATTAATCCATAAAAAAATCCACGTAAACGTAAACGTTGAGTTTTATTTCTACACTCCACTGCATGTTTTGTATTTAGTGTTTTTGCTATTGTTTGGTTATGCGTATTAAATTCCTAGTGTTCAATTTCGTGTTTTTAAGAACATTGTTGCGAATGTACTCTTGCGCATATTTTTTTACATGTACGTTTGTGCATGTCCATTTGAGCGAGTGTGTTTGTGCAGGTTTGTTGATTTGTATTACTGTCCTAGGATTGTAGTCTGTGTTTTCTTGATCCTTTTTGCGAATGCACTTTTGCGTGAGTACTATTGTGCATGCTTTTGTACTTTTACTTATGTGCGTATATTTTGTAGCGAGAGATTTTCTGCACGTTTCTTCATGCGCATTCGTGTCCTCCAACTATAGTACGTATTTTCATGATCGCTTTTGGAATCAAATTTTGACCATGTTGGAGTCCGAATTTGGAAATTTGACATTAGACAGGAATTGTAGCCAGCTAAAATAGCTTTCTAATGCCGCTGGAACCAGTCGATTTGGAGTCCGGATGAGAAAGTTATGCTCGACTTCGTGGACACTACCGAAGATGTTGAGGGATCCTCTCTTCTAATTTGATTTTATTTTCCTAATTGCAACTCTTTTCTTACTCTTTGATCATTTTTGCTTCATGGACACCTAATTATGAATTTGTACCTATAAGATACTAAATCCACCAATTAGAACAAAAATATAAATTAATCCATAAAAATATCCACGTAAACGTAAACGTTGAGTTTTATTTCTACACTCCACTGCATGTTTTGTATTTAGTGTTTTTGCTATTGTTTGGTTATGCGTATTAAAGTCCTAGTGTTCAATTTCGTGTTTTTAAGAACGTTGTTGCGAATGTACTCTTGCGCATATTTTTTTACATGTACGTTTGTGCATGTCCATTTGAGCGAGTGTGTTTGTGCAGGTTTGTTGATTTGTATTAATGTCCTAGGATTGTAGTTTGTGTTTTCTTGATCCATTTTGCTAATGCACTTTTGCGTGAGTACTTTTGTGCATGCTTTTGTACTTTTACTTATGTGCGTATATTTTGTAGCGAGAGTTTTTGATATGATCCTACATACATCCAACACGAAGAATTGGAAGACAAGGAAGAGGGAAATTCGTTGGACAAGTCAAAAATCATGCATCCCGAAAGTCTCGTATAATTCTGGCAGAGTACACTATTTGGCTTATAACTTTCTCATCTGAAGTCCAATTAAGGTGATTCAAATTGCTACGGAAAGCCAACTTAAAAATCTAAAACTTTAATGTTTTGATCCGAGAGAGATTCGGAGTGAAAGAGGTCAGAAATCGAGCTTGAAGTCAAGACACGTGCACAGCCAAATGTCTACTCGGGTTATGAAGAATGTTCGTGTCGTCGACTTGATATTTGCATTTCAGGTTTTATTTAATTACGATTTTATATTAGGTTTAATATATTTAAATTATTTTAGAGTTAGTTATGGCTAGGATTTTCTTATGTATTAGTTTCCTTATTATACATTAGGTAAGAGTCCCTTTCCTTGTGAAAAAGGAGTCTTTTTAGATCTTATAAATATGTAGCCAATTTGGCTGATTTAATGGACGAATTTTGATGATTTAATGGAGTTTATTCTCTTTGGTTCTTTAAGAACTGTTCGAACATTTCGGTGGATTCCGTTTGTTCACCCCGACTTATCAATCGATCTTTCGCAATCGATTGTGGCGTCTTCACATACCAAGGTTCTTGCCTCCTTATAGGTAACGGGTCGCGGTTCCACCTTTGATTCCTTCTTTAGGACGGTCCGGGATTTGATATCCGAAGTATTGATATCGGGTCTCGTCACATGGTTGGCGTGGTTCGTATCATTTGGTACTCAGAGCCATCTTCCTAAGAAGGTTTCGCCTATCCTTTATCTTGTTTGTTGAGTCAGTCCTTTTTTTTTCGTGTCTTCGTTTTGTTTTTCGTTTTGTGTCTATTGTTATTGCGTCTTCTAGTCTTTCGTTTTGTTTATTTAGAGTCCAGAAAAAAAAATCGAAAAAAAAAAGAAAAAAAAAAACGGAAGAACGAGTGAGTTTTGTTATTCTTTAATCTCGTGAACTCTATTAAGTTTCTTTCTTCTGGCGTCAACATTATAACTTTGGTTCGTGGTTCTATATAGCCATTGGGTCAAGTTGGTTGTTCCATACTTTTGGTTTGCGTTTCTATATAAACGTTAGGTCGGAGTGCTAACAAGGAAAATTTAATCTTGTTTATTGGATGGGGAATTTCATTATTAATTGTTCGTAAAAAAAAAAAAAAAAAGTTCCAAATACAGTGAAGAACTTTCTGCCTCATGGATTCGCTTTCAATACTACACGCTCATTCAAAGGATTCGAATTCGAGGACGAATTCTTTTGAAGAAAGGGAGAATGATATGATCCTACATACATCCAACACGAAGAATTGGAAGACAAGGAAGAGGGAAATTCGTTGGACAAGTCAAAAATCATGCATCCCGAAAGTCTCGTATAATTCTGGCAGAGTACACTATTTGGCTTATAACTTTCTCATCTGAAGTCCAATTAAGGTGATTCAAATTGCTACGGAAAGCCAACTTAAAAATCTAAAACTTTGATTTTTTGATCCGAGAGAGATTCGGAGTGAAAGAGGTCAGAAATCGAGCTTGAAGTCAAGACACGTGCACAGCCAAATGTCTACTCGGGTTATGAAGAATGTTCGTGTCGTCGACTTGATATTTGCAGTTCAGGTTTTATTTATTTACGATTTTATATTAGGTTTAATATATTTAAATTATTTTAGAGTTAGTTATGGCTAGGATTTTCTTATTTATTAGTTTCCTTATTATATATTAGGTAAGAGTCCCTTTCCTTGTGAAAAAGGAGTCTTTTTAGATCTTATAAATATGTAGCCAATTTGGCTGATTTAATGGACGAATTTTGATGATTTAATGGAGTTTATTCTCTTTGGTTCTTTAAGAACTGTTCGAACATTTCGGTGGATTCCGTTTGTTCACCCCGACTTATCAATCGATCTTTCGCAATCGATTGTGGCGTCTTCACATACCAAGGTTCTTGCCTCCTTATAGGCAACGGGTCGCGGTTCCACCTTTGATTCCTTCTTTAGGACGGTTCGGGATTTGATATCCGAAGTATTGATATCGGGTCTCGTCACATGGTTGGCGTGGTTCGTATCAGTTTTTGTGCACGTTTCTTCATGCGCATTCGTGTCCTCCAACTATAGCACGTATTTTCATGATCGCTTTTGGAATCCAATTTTGACCATGTTGGAGTCCGAATTTGGAAATTTGACATTAGACAAGAATTTTAGCCAACTAAAATAGCTTTCTAATGCCGCCGGAACCAGTCGATTTGGAGTCCTGATGAGAAAGTTATGCTCGACTTCGTGGATACTACCGAAGATGTTGAGGGATCCTCTCTTCTAATTTGATTTTATTTTCCTAATTGCAACTCTTTTCTTACTCTTTGATCATTTTTGCTTCATGGACACCTAATTATGAATTTGTACCTATAAGATACTAAATCCACCAATTAGAACAAAAATATAAATTAATGCATAAAAAAATCCACGTAAACGTAAACGTTGAGTTTTATTTCTACACTCCACTGCATGTTTTGTATTTAGTGTTTTTGCTATTGTTTGGTTATGCGTATTAAAGTCCTAGTGTTCAATTTCGTGTTTTTAAGAACGTTGTTGCGAATGTACTCTTGCGCATATTTTTTTACATGTACGTTTGTGCATGTCCATTTGAGCGAGTGTGTTTGTGCAGGTTTGTTGATTTGTATTAATGTCCTAGGATTGTAGTTTGTGTTTTCTTGATCCATTTTGCGAATGCACTTTTGCGTATATACTATTGTGCATGCTTTTGTACTTTTACTTATGTGCGCATATTTTGTAGCGAGTGTTTTTGTGCACGTTTCTTCATGCGCATTCGTGTCCTCCAACTATAGCACGTATTTTCATGATCGCTTATGGAATCCAATTTTGACCATGTTGGAGTCCGAATTTGGAAATTTGACATTAGACAGGAATTGTAGCTTGCTAAAATAGCTTTCTAATGCCGCCGGAACCAGTCGATTTGGAGTCCGGATGTGAAAGTTACGCTCGACTTCGTGGACACTACCGAAGATGTTGAGGGATCCTCTCTTCTAATTTAATTTTATTTTCCTAATTGCAACTCTTTTCTTACTCTTTGATCATTTTTGCTTCATGGACACCTAATTATGAATTTGTACCTATAAGATACTAAATCCACCAATTAGAACAAAAATATAAATTAATCCATAAAAAAATCCACGTAAACGTAAACGTTGAGTTTTATTTCTACACTCCACTGCATGTTTTGTATTTAGTGTTTTTGCTATTGTTTGGTTATGCATATTAAAGTCCTAGTGTTCAATTTCGTGTTTTTAAGAACGTTGTTGCGAATGTACTCTTGCGCATATTTTTTTACATGTACGTTTGTGCATGTCCATTTGAGCGAGTGTGTTTGTGCAAGTTTGTTGATTTGTATTAATGTCCTAGGATTTTAGTTTGTGTTTTCTTGATCCTTTTTGCGAATGCACTTTTGCGTGAGTACTATTGTGCATGCTTTTGTACTTTTACTTATGTGCGTATATTTTGTAGCGAGAGTTTTTGTGCACGTTTCTTCATGCGCATTCGTGTCCTCCAACTATAGCACGTATTTTCATGATCGCTTTTGGAATCCAATTTTGACCATGTTGGAGTCCGAATTTGAAAATTTGACATTAGACAGGAATTGTAGCCAGCTAAAATAGCTTTCTAATGCCGGAACAACCAATCGATTTGGAGTCCGGATGAGAAAGTTATGCTCGACTTCGTGGACACTACCGAAGATGTTGAGGATCCTCTCTTCTAACACAGCGCCAAGCCTTTGGCCCGGGGGATCCGTT
>NW_012193658.1:4676-25897 GCF_000504015.1 Erythranthe guttata
AGCATTAGAAAGCTATTTCAGTTGGCTACAATTCCTGTCTAACGTGAAAAATCCAAATTCGGACTCGAACATGGTCAAAATTGGATTCCAAAAGCGATCATGAAAATACGTACTACAGTTCGAGGACATGAATGCGCATCGAGAAACATGCACAAAAACTGTCGCTAGAAAGATACGCACATAAGAAAGTATACAAAGGCATGCACAAAAGTACTCACGCAAAAGTTCATTCGCAAAAAGGATCATGAAAACACAAACTACAATCCTAGGACATTAATACAAATCAACAAACATGCACAAGCACACTCGCTCAAATGGACATGCACAAATGTACATGTAAAAAAACATGCGCAAAAGTGCATTCGCAACAACGTTCTTAAAAACACGAACTACAATACTAGGACTTTAATACGCATCATTAAACAACAACAAAAACACTAGATAAAAAAGATATAGTGGAGTGTAGAAATAAAACTCTACGTTTACGTTTAAGTGGATTTTTTTTTTTGGATTAATTTATTTTCTGTTTGAATTGGTGGATTTGGTATCTTCTAGGGACAAATTGAAAATTAGGTGTCCAGGAAGCAAAAATGATTAAAGAGAAAGAAAAGAGTTGCAATTAGGAAAATAAAATCAAATTAGAAGAGAGAATCCCTCAACATCTTTGGTAGTGTACGTCCACGAAGTCGAGCATAACTTTCTCATCCGGACTCCAAATCAACTGGTTTCGGCGGCATTAGAAAGCTATTTCAGCTGGCTACAATTCCTGTGTAACGTTAAAAATCCAAATTCGGACTCGAACATGGTCAAAATTGGATTCCAAAAGCGATCATGAAAATACGTACTACAGTTCGAGGACATGAATGCGCATCGAGAAACGTGCACAAAAACTATCGCTAGAAAGATACGCACATAAGTAAGTATACAAAGGCATGCACAAAAGTACACACGCAAAAGTGCATTCGCAAAAAGGATCATGAAAACACAAACTGCAATCCTAGGACATTAATACAAATCAACAAACATGCACAAGCACACTCGCTCAAATGGACATGCACAAACGTACATGTAAAAAAACATGCGCAAAAGTGCATTCGTAACAACGTTCTTAAAAACACGAACTACAATACTAGGTTTTTAATGCGCATCAATAAACAACAGCAAAAACTCTGGATAAAAAAGATATAGTGGAGTGTAGAAATAAAACTCTACGTTTACGTTTAAGTGGATTTTTTTTTTTGGATTAATTTATTTTCTGTTTGAATTGGTGGATTTGGTATCTTATAGGGACAAATCGAAAATTAGGTGTCCATGAAGCAAAAATGATCAAAGAAAAAGAAAAGAGTTGCAATTAGGAAAATAAAATTAAATTAGAAGAGAGAATCCCTCAACATCTTTGGTAGTGTACGTCCACGAAGTCGAGCATAACTTTCTCATCCGGACTCCAAATCAACTGGTTTCGGCGGCATTAGAAAGCTATTTCAGCTGGCTACAATTCCTGTGTAACGTTAAAAATCCAAATTCGGACTCGAACATGGTCAAAATTGGATTCCAAAAGCGATCATGAAAATACGTACTACAGTTCGAGGACATGAATGCGCATCGAGAAACGTGCACAAAAACTATCGCTAGAAAGATACGCACATAAGTAAGTATACAAAGGCATGCACAAAAGTACACACGCAAAAGTGCATTCGCAAAAAGGATCATGAAAACACAAACTGCAATCCTAGGACATTAATACAAATCAACAAACATGCACAAGCACACTCGCTCAAATGGACATGCACAAACGTACATGTAAAAAAACATGCGCAAAAGTGCATTCGTAACAACGTTCTTAAAAACACGAACTACAATACTAGGACTTTAATACGCATCAATAAACAACAGCAAAAACACTAGATAAAAAAGATATAGTGGAGTGTAGAAATAAAACTCTACGTTTACGTTTAATAGGATTTTATTTTTGGATTAATTTATTTTCTGTTTGAATTGTTGGATATGGTATCTTATAGGTACAAATCGAAAATTAGGTGTCCTGGAAGCAAAAATGATCAAAGAGAAAGAAAAGATTTGCAATTAGGAAAATAAAATCAAATTAGAAAAGAGAATCCCTCAAAATCTTTGGTAGTGTACGTCCACGAAGTCGAGCATAACTTTCTCATCCGGACTCCAAATCAACTGGTTTCGGCGGCATTAGAAAGCTATTTCAGCTGGCTACAATTCCCGTATAACGTTAAAAATCCAAATTCGGACTCGAACATGGTCAAAATTGGATTCCAAAAGCGATCATGAAAATACGTACTACAGTTCGAGGACATGAATGCGCATCGAGAAACGTGCACAAAAACTGTCGCTAGAAATATACGCACATAAGTAAGTATACAAAGGCATGCACAAAAGTACTCACGCAAAAGTGCATTCGCAAAAAGGATCATGAAAACACAAACTACAATCCTAGGACATTAATACAAATCAACAAACATGCACAAGCTCACTCGCTCAAATGGACATGCACTAACGTACATGTAAAAAAACATGCGCAAAAGTGCATTCGTAACAACGTTCTTAAAAACACGAACTACAATACTAGGACTTTAATACGCATCAATAAACAACAGAAAAAACACTAGATAAAAAAGATATAGTGGAGTGTAGAAATAAAACTCTACGTTTACGTTCACGTGGATTTTTTTTTTTGGATTAATTTATTTTTTGTTTGAATTGGTGGATTTGGTATCTTATAGGTCAAATAAGAAATTAGGTGTCCAGAAAGCAAAAATGATCAAAGAGAAAGAAAAGATTTGCAATTAGGAAAACCAAAATCAAATTAGAAAAGAGAATCCCTCAAAATCTTTTGTAGTGTACGTCCACAAAGTCGAGCATAACTTTCTCATCCGGACTCCAAATCAACTGGTTCTTGCGGCATTAGAAAGCTATTTCGGCTGGCTACAATTCCTGTCTAACGTGAAAAATCCAAATTCGGACTCGAACATGGTCAAAATTGGATTCCAAAAGCGATCATGAAAATACGTACTACAGTTCGAGGACATGAATGCGCATCGAGAAACGTGCACAAAAACTGTCGCTAGAAAGATACGCACATAAGTAAGTGTACAAAGGCATGCACAAAAGTACTCACGCAAAAGTGCATTCGCAAAAAGGATCATGAAAACACAAACTACAATCCTAGGACATCAATACAAATCAACAAACATGCACAAGCACACTCGCTCAAATGGACATGCACAAACGTACATGTAAAAAAACATGCGCAAAAGTGCATTCGCAACAAAGTTCTTAAAAACACGAACTACAATACTAGGACTTTAATACGCATCAAAAAACAACAGCAAAAACACTAGATAAAAAAGATATAGTGGAGTGTAGAAATAAAACTCTATGTTTACGTTTAAGTGGATTTTTTTTTTTGGATTAATTTATTTTCTTTTTGAATTGGTGGATTTGGTATCTTATAGGTACAAATCGAAAATTAGGTGTCCAAGAAGAAAAAATGATCAAAGAGAAAGAACAGAGTTGCAATTAGGAAAATAAAATCAAATTAGAAAAGAGAATCCCTCAAAATCTTTGGTAGTGTACGTCCATGAAGTCGAGCATAACTTTCTCATCCGGTCTCCAAATCAACTGGTTCCGATGGCATTAGAAAGCTATTTCAGCTGGCTACAGTTCCTGTCTAACATGAAAAATCCAAATTCGGACTAGCACATGGTCAAAATTGGATTCCAAAAGCGATCATGAAAATACGTACTACAGTTCGAGGACATGAATGCGCATCGAGAAACGTGCACAAAAACTGTTGCTAGAAAGATACGCACATAAGTAAGTCTACAAAGGCATGCACAAAAGTACTCACGCAAAAGTGCATTCGCAAAAAGGATCATGAAAACACAAACTACAATCCTAGGACATTAATACAACTCAACAAACATGCACAAGCACACTCGCTCAAATGGACATGCACAAACGTACATGTATAAAAACATGCGTAAAAGTGCATTCGCAACAACGTTCTTAAAAACACGAACTACAATACTAGGACTTTAATACGCATCAATAAAGAACAGCAAGAACACTAGATCAAATAGATACAGTGGAGTGTAGAAATAAAACTCTACATTTACGTTTAAGTGGAATTTTTTTTTTGGATTAATTTATTTTCTTTTTGAATTGGTGGATTTGGTATTTATAGGTACAAATCGAAAATAAGGTGTCCAGGAAGCAAAAATGATCAAAGAGAAAGAAAAAAGTTGCAATTAGGAAAATAAAATTAAATATGAAGAGAGAATCCCTCAACATCTTTGGTAGTGTACGTCCTCGAAGTCGAGCATAACTTTCTCATGCGGACTCCAAATCAACTGGTTTCGGCGGCATTAGAAAGCTATTTCAGCTGGCTACAATTCCTGTCGTGAAAAATCCAAATTGAGACTCGAACATGGTCAAAATTGGATTCCAAAAGCGATCATGGAAATACGTACTACATATCGAGGACATGAATGCGCATCGAGAATCGTGCACAAAAATTGTCGCTAGAAAGATACGCACATAAGTAAGTATACAAAGGCATGCACAAAAGTACTCACGCAAAAGTGCATTCGCAAAAAGGATCATGAAAACACAAACTACAATCCTAGGACATTAATACAAATCAACAAACATGCACAAGCACACTCGCTCAAATGGACATGCACAAACGTACATGTAAAAAAACATGCGCAAAAGTGCATTCGCAACAATGTTCTTATAAACACGAACTACAATACTAGGACTTTAATACGCATCAACAAACAACAGCAAAAACACTAGATCAAATAGATACACTGGAGTGTAGAAATAAAACTCTACGTTTACGTTTAAGTGGATTTTATTTTTGGATTAATTTATTTTCTGTTTGAATTGGTGGATTTGGTATCTTATAGGTACAAATCAAAAATAAGGTGTCCAGGAAGCAAAAATGATCAAAGAGAAAGAAAAGATTTGCAATTAGGAAAACAAAATCAAATTAGAAAAGAGAATCCCTCAAAATCTTTGGTAGTGTACGTCCACAAAGTCGAGCATAACTTTCTCATCCAGACTCCAAATCAACTTGTTCTGGCGGCATTAGAAAGCTATTTCAGCTGGCTACAATTCCTGTCTAACGTGAAAAATCCAAATTCGGACTCGAACATGGTCAAAATTGGATTCCAAAAGCGATCATGAAAATACGTACTACAGTTCGAGGACATGAATGCGCATCGAGAAACGTGCACAAAAATTGTCGCTAGAAAGATACGCAAATAAGTAAGTATACAGAGGCATGCACAAAAGTACTCACGCAAAAGTGCATTCGCAAAAAGGATCATCAAAACACAAACTACAATCCTAGGACATTAATACAAATCAACACACATACACAAGCACACTCGCTCAAATGGACATGCACCAAACGTACATGTAAAAAACATGCGCAAAAGTGCATTCGCAACAACGTTCTTAAAAACACGAACTACAATACTAGGACTTTAATACGCATCAACAAACAACAGCAAAAACACTAGATCAAATAGATACAGTGGAGTGTAGAAATAAAACTCTACGTTTACGTTTACGTGGATTTTTTTTTTTGGATTAATTTATTTTCTGTTTGAAATGGTGGATTTGGTATCTTATAGGTACAAATCGAAAAGTAGGTGTCCAGGAAGCAAAAATGATCAAAGAGAAAGAAAAGAGTTGCAATTAGGAAAATAAAATCAAATTAGAAGAGAGAATCCCTCAACATCTTTGGTAGTGTACGTCCACGAAGTCGAGCATAACTTTCTCATCCGGACTCCAAATCAACTAGTTCCGGCGGCATTAGAAAGCTATTTCATCTGGCAACAATTCATGTCTAACGTGGAAAATCCAAATTCGGACTCGAACATGGTCAAAATTGGATTCCAAAAGCAATAATGAAAATACGTACTACAGTTCGAGGACATGAATGCGCATCGAGAAACGTGCTCAAAAACTGTCGCTAGAAAGATACGCACATAAGTAAGTATACAGAGGCATGCACAAAAGTACTCACGCAAAAGTGCATTCGCAAAAAGGATCATGAAAACACAAACTACAATCCTAGGACATTAATACAAATCAACAAACACGCACAAGCACACTCGCTCAAATGGACATGCACAATTGTACATGTAAAAAAACATGCGCAAAAGTGCATTCGCAACAACGTTCTTCAAAACACGAACTACAATACTAGGACTTTAATACGCATCAACAAACAACAGCAAAAACACTAGATAAAAAAGATATAGTGGAGTGTAGAAATAAAACTCTACGTTTACGTTTATGTGGATTTTGTTTTTTGGGATTAATTTATTTTCTGTTTGAATTGGTGGATTTGGTATCTTATAGGTACAAATCGAAAATTAGGTGTCTAGGAAGCAAAAATGATCAAAGAGAAAGAAAAGAGTTGCAATTAGGAAAATAAAATCAAACTAGAAGAAAGAATCCCTCAACATCTTTGGTAGTGTCCGTCCACAAAGTCGAGCATAACTTTCTCATCCGGACTCCAAATCAACTAGTTTCGGCGGCATTAGAAAGTTATATCAGCTGGCTACAAATCCAGCCTAACGTGAAAAATCCAAATTCGGTCTCGAACATGGTCAAAATTGGATTTCAAAAGTGATCATGAAAATACGTACTACACAGTTCGAGGACATGAATGCGCATCGAGAAACGTGCACAAAAATTGTTGCTAGAAAGATACGCACATAAGTAAGTATACAAAGGCATGCACAAAAGTACTCACGCAAAAGTGCATTCGCAAAAAGGATCATGAAAACACAAACTACAATCCTAGGACATTAATACAAATCAACAAACATGCACAAGCACACTCGCTCAAATGGACATGCAAAAACGTACATGTAAAAAAACATGCGCAAAAGTGCATTCGCAACAACGTTCTTAAAAACACGAACTACAATACTAGGACTTTAATACGCATCAATAAACAACAGCAAAAACACTAGATAAAAAAGATATAGTGGAGTGTAGAAATAAAACTCTACGTTTACGTTTACGTGGATTTTATTTTTGGATTAATTTATTTTCTGTTTGAATTGGTGGATTTGGTATCTTATAGGTACAAATCGAAAATTAGGTGTCCAGGAAGCAAAAATGATCAAAGAGAAAGAAAAGATTTGCAATTAGGAAAATAAAATCAAATTAGAAAAGAGAATCCCTCAACATCTTTGGTAGTGTACGTCCACGAAGTCGAGCATAACTTTCTCATCCGGACTCCAAATCAACTGGTTCCGGCGGCATTAGAAAGCTATTTCAGCTGGCTACAATTCCTGTCTAACGTGAAAAATCCAAATTCGGACTCAAACATGGTCAAAATTGGATTCCAAAAGCGATCATGAAAATACGTACTAGAGTGCGAATGAAAATACGTACTAGAGTGCGAGGACATGAATGCGCATCGAGAAACGTGCACAAAAACTGTCGCTAGAAAGATACACACATAAGTAAGTATACAAAGGCATGCACAAAAGTACTCACGCAAAAGTGCATTCGCAAAAAGGATCATGAGAACACAAACTACAATCCTAGGACATTAATACAAATCAACAAACATGCACAAGCACACTTCCTCAAATGGACATGCACAAACGTACATGTAAAAAAACATGCGCAAAAGTGCATTCGCAACAACGTTCTTATAAACACGAACTAAAATACTAGGACTTTAATACGCATCAACAAACAACAGCAAAAACGCTAGATCAAATAGATTCAGTGGAGTGTAGAAACAAAACTCTACGTTTACGTTTAAGTGGATTTTATTTTTGGATTAATTTATTTTCTGTTTGAATTGGTGGATTTGGTATCTTATAGGTACAAATCGAAAATTAGGTGTCCAATAAGCAAAAATGATAAAAGAGAAAGAAAAGATTTGCAATTAGGAAAATAAAATCAAATTAGAAAAGAGAATCCCTCAAAATCTTTGGTACTGTACGTCCACAAAGTCGAGCATAACTTTCTCATCCGGACTCCAAATCAACTGGTTCCGGCGGCATTAAAAAGCTATTTCAGCTGGCTACAATTCCTGTCTAACGTGAAAAATCCAAATTCGGACTCGAACATGGTCAAAATTGGATTCCAAAAGCGATCATGAAAATACGTACTACAGTTCGAGGACATGAATGCGCATCGTGAAACGTGCACAAAAACTGTCGCTAGAAAGATACGCACATAAGTAAGTATACAAAGGCATGCACAAAAGTACTCACGCAAAAGTGCATTCGCAAAAAGGATCATGACAACACAAACTACAATCCTAGGACATTAATACAAATCCACAAACATGCACAAGCACACTCGCTCAAATGGACATGCACAACCGTACATGTAAAAAAACATGCGCAAAAGTGCACTCGCAAAAACGTTCTGATAAACACGAACTACAATACTAGGACTTTAATACGCATCAACAAACAACAGCAAAAACACTAGATCAAATAGATACAGTGGAGTGTAGAAATAAAACTTTACGTTTACGTTTATATGAATTTTTTTTTGGATTAATTTATTTTCTGTCTGAATTGGTGGATTTGGTCTCTTATAGGTACAAATCGAAAATTAGGTGTCCAGGAAGCAAAAATGATCAAAGAGAAAGAAAAGAGTTGCAATTAGGAAAATAAAATCAAATTAGAAAAGAGAATCCCTCAAAATATTTGGTAGTATACGTCCACGAAGTCGAGCATAACTTTCTCATCCGGACTCCAAATCAACTGGTTCCTGCGGCATTAGAAAGCTATTTCAGCTGGCTACAATTCCTGTCTAAGGTGAAAAATCCAAATTCGGACTCGAACATGGTCAAAATTGGATTCCAAAAGCGATCATGAAAATACGTACTACAGTTCGAGGACATGAATGCGCATCGAGAAACGTGCACAAAAAATGTCGCTAGAAAGATACAAACATAAGTAAGTATACAAAGGCATGCACAAAAGTACTCACGCAAAAGTGCATTCGCAAAAAGGATCATGAAAACACAAACTACAATCCTAGGACACTAATACAAATCAACAAACATGCACAAGCACACTCGCTCAAATGGACATGCACAAACGTACATGTAAAAAAACATGCGCAAAAGTGCATTCGCAACAACGTTCTTATAAACACGAACTACAATACTAGGACTTTAGTACGCATCAACAAACAACAACAAAAACACTTGATCAAATAGATACAGTGGAGTGTAGAAATAAAACTCTACGTTTACGTTTAAGTCGATTTTATTTTTGGATTAATTTATTTTCTGTTTGAATTGGTGGATTTGGTATCTTATAGGTACAAATCGAAAATTAGGTGTCCAGGAAGCAAACATAATCAAAGAGAAAGAAAAGAGTTGCAATTAGGAAAATAAAATCAAATTAGAAGAGAGAATCCCTCAACATCTTTGGTAGTGTACGTCAACGAAGTCGAGCATAACTTTCTCATCCGGACTCCAAATCAACTGGTTTTGGCGGCATTAGAAAGCTATTTCAGCTGGCTACAATTCCTGACAAACGTGAAAAATCCAAATTCGGACTCGAACATGGTCAAAATTGGATTCCAAAAGCGATCATGAAAATACGTACTACAGTTCGAGGACATGAATGCGCATCGTGAAACGTGCACAAAAACTGTCGCTAGAAATATACGCACATAAGTAAGTATACAAAGGCATGCACAAAAGTACTCACGCAAAAGTGCATTCGCAAAAAGGATCATGAAAACACAAACTACAATCCTAGGACATTAATACAAATCAACAAACATGCACAAGCACACTCGCTCAAATGGACATTCACTAACGTACATGTAAATAAAACATGCGCAAAAGTGCATTCACAACTACGTTCTTATAAACAAGAAATACAAGACTAGGACTTTAATACGCATCAACAAACAACAGCAAAAACACTAGATCAAATATCTACACTGGAGTGTAGAAATAAAACTTTACGTTTACGTTTAAATGGATTTTTTTTTTTGGATTAATTTATTTTCTGTCTGAATTGGTGGATTTGGTTTGTTATAGGTACAAATCGAAAATTAGGTGTCCAGGAAGCAAAAATGATCAAAGAGAAAGAAAAGAGTTGCAATTAGGAAAATAAAATCATATTAGAAAAGAGAATCCCTCAAAATCTTTGGTAGTGTACGTCCACGAAGTCGAGCATAACTTTCTCATCCGGACTCCAAATCAACTGGTTCTGGCGGCATTAGAAAGCGATTTCAGCTGGCTACAATTCCTGTCTAACGTGAAAAATCCAAATTCGGACTCGAACATGGTCAAAATTGGATTCCAAAAGCGATCATGAAAATACGTACTACAGTTCGAGGACATGAATGCGCATCGAGAAACGTGCACAAAAACTATCGTTAGAAAGATACGCACATAAGTAAGTATACAAAGGCATGCACAAAAGTACTCACGCAAAAGTGCATTCGCAAAAAGGATCATGAAAACACAAACTACAATCCTAGGACATTAAGAAAAATCAACAAACATGCACAAGCACACTCGCTCAAATGGACATGCACAAACGTACATGTAAAAAAACATGCGCAAAAGTGCATTCGCAACAACGTTCTTATAAGCACGAACTACAATACTAGGACTTTAATACGCATCAACAAACAACAGCAAAAACACTAGATCAAATAGATTCAGTGGAGTGTAGAAACAAAACTCTACGTTTACGTTTAAGTGGGTTTTATTTTTGGATTAATTTATTTTCTGTTTGAATTGGTGGATTTGGTATCTTATAGGTACAAATCAAAAATTAGGTGTCCATGAAGCAAAAATGATCAAAGAGAAAGAAAAGATTTGCAATTAGGAAAATAAAATCAAATTAGAAAAGAGAATCCCTAAAAATCTTTGGCAGTGTACGTCCACGAAGTCGAGCATAACTTTCTCATCCGAACTCTAAATAGACTTGTTTCGGCGGCATTAGAAAGCTATTTCAGCTGGCTACAATTCCTGTCTAACGTGAAAAATCCAAATTCGGACTCGAACATGGTCAAAATTGGATTCCAAAAGCGATCATGAAAATACGTACTACAGTTCGAGGACATGAATGCGCATCGAGAAACGTGCACAAAAACTGTCGCTAGAAAGATACGCACATAAGTAAGTATACAAAGGCATGCACAAAAGTACTCACGCAAAAGTGCATTCGCAAAAAGGATCATGAAAACACGAACTACAATCCTAGGACATTAATACAAATCAACAAACATGCACAAACACACTCGCTCAAATGGACATGCACAAACGTACATGTAAAAAAACATGCGCAAAAGTGCATTCGCAACAACATTCTTAAAAACACGAACTAAAATACTAGGACTTTAATACGCATCAATAAACAACAGCAAAAACACTAGATAAAAAAGATATAGTGGAGTGTAGAAATAAAACTCTACGTTTACGTTTAAGTGGATTTTTTTTTTTTGGATTAATTTATTTTCTGTTTGAATTGGTGGATTTGGTATCTTATAGGTACAAATCGAAAATTAGGTGTCCAGGAAGCAAAAATGATCAAAGAGAAAGAAAAGAGTTGCAATTAGGAAAATAAAATCCAATTAGAATAGAGAATCCCTCAACATCTTTGGTAGTGTACGTCCACGAAGTCGAGCATAACTTTCTCATCCGGACTCCAAATCAACTGGTTCCGGCGGCATTAGAAAGCTATTTCAGCTGGCTACAATTCCAGTCTAACGTGAAAAATCCAAATTCGGACTCGAACATGGTCAAAATTGGGTTCCAAAAGCGATCATGAAAATACGTACTACAGTTCGAGGACATGAATACGCATCGAGAAACGTGCACAAAAACTGTCGCTATAAAGATACGCACATAAGTAAGTATACAAAGGCATGCACAATAGTCCTCACGCAAAATTCCATTCGCAAAAAGGATCATGAAAACACAAACTACAATCCTAGGACATTAATACAAATCAACAAACATGCACAAGCACACTCGCTCAAATGGACATTAACTAACGTACATGTAAAAAAACATGCGCAAAAGTGCATTCACAACAACGTTGTTATAAACAAGAAATACAAGACTAGGACTTTAATACGCATCAACAAACAACAGCAAAAACACTAGATCAAATAGGTACAGTGGAGTGTACATATAAAACTTTACGTTTACGTTTAAGTGGATTTTTTTTTGGATTAATTTATTTTCTGTTTGAATTGGTGGATTTGGTCTGTTATAGGTACAAATCGAAAAATAGGTGTCCAGGAAGCAAAAATGTTCAAAGAGAAAGAAAAGAGTTGCAATTAGGAAAATAAAATCAAATTAGAAAAGAGAATCCCTCCAAATCTTTGGTAGTGTACGTCCACGAAGTCGAGCATAACTTTCTCATCCGGACTCCAAATCAACTGGTTCGGGTGGCAGTAGAAAGCTATTTCAGCTGCCTACAATTCCTGTGTAACGTGAAAAATCCAAATTTGGACTCGAACATGGTCAAAATTGGATTCCAAAAGGAATCATGAAAATACGTACAACAGTTCGAGGACATGAATGCGCATCGAGAAACGTGCACAAAAACTATCGTTAGAAAGATACGCACATAAGTAAGTATACAAAGGCATGCACAAAAGTACTCACGCAAAAGTGCATTCGCAAAAAGGATCATGAAAACACAAACTACAATCCTAGGACATTAATACAAATCAACAAACATGCACAAGCACACTCGCTCAAATGGACATGCACAAACGTACATGTAAAAAAACATGCGCAAAAGTGCATTCGCAACAACGTTCTTAAAAACACGAACTACAATACTAGGACTTTAATACGCATCAACAAACAACAGCAAAAACACTAGATAAAAAAGATATAGTGGAGTGTAGAAATAAAACTCTACGTTTACGTTTACGTGGATTTTTTTTTTTGGGATTAATTTATTTTCTGTTTGAATTGGTGGATTTGGTATCTTATAGGTACAAATCTAAAATTAGGTGTCCAGGAAGCAAAAATGATCAAAGAGAAAGAAAAGAGTTGCAATTAGGAAAATAAAATCAAACTAGAAGAAAGAATACCTCAACATCTTTGGTAGTGTACGTCCACGAAGTCGAGCATAACTTTCTCATCAGGACTTTAAATCAACTAGTTTCAGCAGCATTAGAAAGCTATTTCAGCTGGCTACACATCCTGTCTAACGTGAAAAATCCAAATTCGGACTCGAACATGGTCAAAATTGGATTCCAAAAGCGATCATGAAAATACGTACTACACAGTTCGAGGACATGAATGCGCATCGAGAAACTTCCACAAAAATTGTCGTTAGAAAGATACGCACATATGTAAGTATACAAAGGCATGCACAAAAGTACTCACGCAAAAGTGCATTCGCAAAAAGGATCATGAAAACACAAACTACAATCATAGGACATTAATACAAATCAACAAACATGCACAAGCACACTCGCTCAAATGGACATGCACAAACGTACATGTAAAAAAACATGCGCAAAAGTGCATTCGCAAAAACGTTCTTATAAACACGAACTACAATACTAGGACTTTAATAGGCATCAACAAACAACAGCAAAAACACTAGATCAAATAGATACAGTGGAGTGTAGAAATAAAACTCTATGTTTACGTTTAAGTGGATTTTATTTTTGGATTAATTTATTTTCTGTTTGAATTGATGGATTTGGTATCTTATAGGTACAAATCGAAAATTAGGTGTCCAGGAAGCAAAAATGAAGAAAGAGAAAGAAAAGATTTGCAATTAGGAAAATAAAATCAAATTAGAAAAGAGAATCCCTCAACATCTTTGGTAGTGTACGTCCACGAAGTCGAGCATAACTTTCTCATCCCGACTCCAAATCAACTGGTTTTGGCGGCATTAGAAAGCTATTTCAGCTGGCTACAATTCCTGTCTAACGTGAAAAATCCAAATTCGGACTCGAACATGGTCAAAATTGGATTCCAAAAGCGATCATGAAAATACGTACTACAGTTAGAGGACATGAATGCGCATCGAGAAACGTGCACAAAAACTGTCGCTAGAAAGATACGCACATAAGTAAGTATACAAAGGCATGCACAAAACTACTCACGCAAAAGTCCATTCGCAAAAAGGATCATGAAAACACAAACTACAATCCTAGGACATTAATACAAATCAACAAACATGCACAAGCACACTCGCTCAAATGGACATTCACTAACGTACATGTAAAAAAACATGCGCAAAAGTGCATTCACAACAACGTTCTTATAAACAAGAAATACAAGACTAGGACTTTAATACGCATCAACAAACAACAGCAAAAACACTAGATCAAATAGGTACAGTGGAGTGTAGATATAAAACTTTACGTTTACGTTTAAGTGGATTTTTTTTTTGGATTAATTTATTTTCTGTTTGAATTGGTGGGTTTGGTCTGTTATAGGTACAAATCGAAAATTAGGTGTCCAGGAAGCAAAAATGATCAAAGAGAAAGAAAAGAGTTGCAATTAGGAAAATAAAATCAAATTAGGAAAGAGAATCCCTCCAAATCTTTGGTAGTGTACGTCCACGAAGTCGAGCATAACTTTCTCATCCGGACTCCAAATCAAGTGGTTCGGGTGGCATTAGAAAGCTATTTCAGCTGGCTACAATTCCTGTGTAACGTGAAAAATTCAAATTCGGACTCGAACATGGTCAAAATTGGATTCCAAAAGGAATCATGAAAATACGTACTACAGTTCGAGGACATGAATGCGCATCGAGAAACGTGCACAAAAACTATCGTTAGAAAGATACGCACAAGTAAGTATACAAAGGCATGCACAAAAGTACTCACGCAAAAGTGCATTCGCAAAAAGGATCATGAAAACACAAACTACAATCCTAGGACATTAATACAAATCAACAAACATGCACAAGCACACTCGCTCAAATGGACATGCACAAACGTACATGTAAAAAAACATGCGCAAAAGTGCATTCGCAACAACGTTCTTAAGAACACGAACTACAATACTTGGACTTTAATAAGCATCAACAAACAACAGCAAAAACACTAGATAAAAAAGATATAGTGGAGTGAAGAAATAAAACTCTACGTTTACGTTTACGTGGATTTTTTTTTTGGGGATTAATTTATTTTCTGTTTGAATTGGTGGATTTGGTATCTTATAGGTACAAATCGAAAATTAGGTCTACAGGAAGCAAAAATGATCAAAGAGAAAAAAGAGTTGCAATTAGGAAAATAAAATCAAACTAGAAGAAAGAATCCCTCAACATCTTTGGTAGTGTACGTCCACGAAGTCGAGCATAACTTTCTCATCAGGACTTTAAATCAACTAGTTTCAGCAGCATTAGAAAGCTATTTCAGCTGGCTACACATCCTGTCTAACGTGAAAAATCCAAATTCGGACTCGAACATGGTCAAAATTGGATTCCAAAAGCGATCATGAAAATACGTACTACACAGTTCGAGGACATGAATGCGCATCGAGAAACTTCCACAAAAATTGTCGCTAGAAAGATACGCACATATGTAAGTATACAAAGGCATGCACAAAAGTACTCACGCAAAAGTGCATTCGCAAAAAGGATCATGAAAACACAAACTACAATCATAGGACATTAATACAAATCAACAAACATGCACAAGCACACTCGCTCAAATGGACATGCACAAACGTACATGTAAAAAAACATGCGCAAAAGTGCATTCGCAAAAACGTTCTTATAAACACGAACTACAATACTAGGACTTTAATACGCATCAACAAACAACAGCAAAAACACTAGATCAAATAGATACACTGGAGTGTAGAAATAAAACTCTATGTTTACGTTTAAGTGGATTTTATTTTTGGATTAATTTATTTTCTGTTTGAATTGGTGGATTTGGTATCTTATAGGTACAAATCGAAAATTAGGTGTCCAGGAAGCAAAAATGATGAAAGAGAAAGAAAAGATTTGCAATTAGGAAAATAAAATCAAATTAGAAAAGAGAATCCCTCAACATCTTTGGTAGTGTACGTCCACGAAGTCGAGCATAACTTTCTCATCCCGACTCCAAATCAACTGGTTTTGGCAGCATTAGAAAGCTATTTCAGCTGGCTACAATTCCTGTCTAACGTGAAAAATCCAAATTCGGACTCGAACATGGTCAAAATTGGATTCCAAAAGCGATCATGAAAATACGTACTACAGTTAGAGGACATGAATGCGCATCGAGAAACGTGCACAAAAACTGTCGCTAGAAAGATACGCACATAAGTAAGTATACAAAGGCATGCACAAAACTACTCACGCAAAAGTCCATTCGCAAAAAGGATCATGAAAACACAAACTACAATCCTAGGCAATTAATACAAATCAACAAACATGCACAAGCACACTCGCTCAAATGGACATTCACTAACGTACATGTAAAAAAACATGCGCAAAAGTGCATTCACAACAACGTTCTTATAAACAAGAAATACAAGACTAGGACTTTAATACGCATCAACAAACAACAGCAAAAACACTAGATCAAATAGGTACAGTGGAGTGTAGATATAAAACTTTACGTTTACGTTTAAGTGGATTTTTTTTTTGGATTAATTTATTTTCTGTTTGAATTGGTGGATTTGGTCTGTTATAGGTACAAATCGAAAATTAGGTGTCCAGGAAGCAAAAATGATCAAAGAGAAAGAAAAGAGTTGCAATTAGGAAAATAAAATCAAATTAGGAAAGAGAATCCCTCCAAATCTTTGGTAGTGTACGTCCACGAAGTCGAGCATAACTTTCTCATCCGGACTCCAAATCAACTGGTTCGGGTGGCATTAGAAAGCTATTTCAGCTGGCTACAATTCCTGTGTAACGTGAAAAATTCAAATTCGGACTCGAACATGGTCAAAATTAGATTCCAAAAGGAATCATGAAAATACGTACTACAGTTCGAGGACATGAATGCGCATCGAGAAACGTGCACAAAAACTATCGTTAGAAAGATACGCACAAGTAAGTATACAAAGGCATGCACAAAAGTACTCACGCAAAAGTGCATTCGCAAAAAGGATCATGAAAACACAAACTACAATCCTAGGACATTAATACAAATCAACAAACATGCACAAGCACACTCGCTCAAATGGACATGCACAAACGTACATGTAAAAAAACATGCGCAAAAGTGCATTCGCAACAACGTTCTTAAGAACACGAACTACAATACTAGGACTTTAATAAGCATCAACAAACAACAGCAAAAACACTAGATAAAAAAGATATAGTGGAGTGAAGAAATAAAACTCTACGTTTACGTTTACGTGGATTTTTTTTTTGGGGATTAATTTATTTTCTGTTTGAATTGGTGGATTTGGTATCTTATAGGTACAAATCGAAAATTAGGTCTCCAGGAAGCAAAAATGATCAAAGAGAAAGAAAAGAGTTGCAATTAGGAAAATAAAATCAAACTAGAAGAAAGAATCCCTCAACATCTTTGGTAGTGTACGTCCACGAAGTCGAGCATAACTTTCTCATCAGGACTTTAAATCAACTAGTTTCAGCATCATTAGAAAGCTATTTCAGCTGGCTACACATCCTGTCTAACGTGAAAAATCCAAATTCGGACTCGATGTCAAAATTGGATTCCAAAAGCGATCATGAAAATACGTACTACACAGTTCGAGGACATGAATGCGCATCGAGAAACTTCCACAAAAATTGTCGCTAGAAAGATACGCACATATGTAAGTATACAAAGGCATGCACAAAAGTACTCACGCAAAAGTGCATTCGCAAAAAGGATCATGAAAACACAAACTACAATCATAGGACATTAATACAAATCAACAAACATGCACAAGCACACTCGCTCAAATGGACATGCACAAACGTACATGTAAAAAAACATGCGCAAAAGTGCATTCGCAAAAACGTTCTTATAAACACGAACTACAATACTAGGACTTTAATACGCATCAACAAACAACAGCAAAAACACTAGATCAAATAGATACACTGGAGTGTAGAAATAAAACTCTATGTTTACGTTTAAGTGGATTTTATTTTTGGATTAATTTATTTTCTGTTTGAATTGGTGGATTTGGTATCTTATAGGTACAAATCGAAAATTAGGTGTCCAGGAAGCAAAAATGATGAAAGAGAAAGAAAAGATTTGCAATTAGGAAAATAAAATCAAATTAGAAAAGAGAATCCCTCAACATCTTTGGTAGTGTACGTCCACGAAGTCGAGCATAACTTTCTGATCCCGACTCCAAATCGACTGGTTTTGGCGGCATTAGAAAGCTATTTCAGCTGGCTACAATTCCTGTCTAACGTGAAAAATCCAAATTCGGACTCGAACATGGTCAAAATTGGATTCCAAAAGCGATCATGAAAATACGTACTACAGTTAGAGGACATGAATGCGCATCGAGAAACGTGCACAAAAACTGTCGCTAGAAAGATACGCACATAAGTAAGTATACAAAGGCATGCACAAAACTACTCACGCAAAAGTCCATTCGCAAAAAGGATCATGAAAACACAAACTACAATCCTAGGACATTAATACAAATCAACAAACATGCACAAGCACTTTCGCTCAAATGGACATGCACAAACGTACATGTAAAAAAACATGCGCGAAAGTGCATTCGCAACAACGTTCTTAAGAACACGAACTACAATACTAGGACTTTAATACGCATCAACAAACAACAGCAAAAACACTAGATAAAAAAGATATAGTGGAGTGTAGAAATAAAACTCTATGTTTACGTTTACGTGGATTTTTTTTTTGGGGATTAATTTATTTTCTGTTTGAATTGGTGGATTTGGTATCTTATAGGTACAAATCGAAAATTAGGTCTCCAGGAAGCAAAAATGATCAAAGAGAAAGAAAAGAGTTGCAATTAGGAAAATAAAATCAAACTAGAAGAAAGAATCCCTCAACATCTTTGGTAGTGTACGTCCACGAAGTCGAGCATAACTTTCTCATCCGGACTTTAAATCAACTAGTTTCAGCAGCATTAGAAAGCTATTTCAGCTGGCTACACATCCTGTCTACCGTGTAAAATCCAAATTCGGACTCGAACATGGTCAAAATTGGATTCCAAAAGCGATCATGAAAATACGTACTACACAGTTCGAGGACATGAATGCGCATCGAGAAACTTCCACAAAAATTGTCGCTAGAAAGATACGCACATATATAAGTATACAAAGGCATGCACAAAAGTACTCACGCAAAAGTGCATTCGCAAAAAGGATCATGAAAACACAAACTACAATCCTAGGGCATTAATACAAATCAACAAACATGCACAAGCACACTCGCTCAAATGGACATGCACAAACGTACATGTAAAAAAACATGCGCAAAAGTGCATTCGCAACAACGTTCTTAAAAACACGAACTAAAATACTAGGACTTTAATACGCATCAATAAACAACAGCAAAAACACTAGATAAAAAAGATATAGTGGAGTGTAGAAATAAAACTCTATGTTTACGTTTAAGTGGATTTTTTTTTTGGATTAATTTATTTTCTGTTTGAATTGGTGGATTTGATATCTTATAGGTACAAATCTTAAATTAGGTGTCCAGGAAGCAAAAATGATCAAAGAGAAAGAAAAGAGTTGCAAGTAGGAAAAGAAAATCAAATTAGAAGAGAGAATCCCTCAACATCTTTGGTAGTGTACGTCCACGAAGTCGAGCATAACTTTCTCATACGGTCTCCAAATCAATTGGTTCCAGCGGCATTAGAAAGCTATTTCAGCTGGCTACAATTCCTATCTAACGTGAAAAATCCAAATTCGGACACGAACTTGGTCAAAATTGGATTCCAAAAGCGATCATGAAAATACGTACTACAATTCGAGGACATGAATGCGCATCGAGAAACGTGCACAAAAAATGTCGCTAGAAAGATACGCACATAAGTAAGTATACAAAGGCATGCATAAAAGTACTCACACAAAAGTGCATTCGCAAAAAGGATCATGAAAACACAAACTACAATCCTAGGACATTCATACAAATCAACAAACATGCACAAGCACACTCGCTCAAATGGACATGCACAAACGTACATGTAAAAAAACATGCGCAAAAGTGAATTCGCAACAACGTTCTTAAAAACAAGAACTACAATACTAGGACTTTGATACGCATCAATAAACAACCGCAAAAGCACTAGATAAAAAAGATGTAGTGGAGTGTAGAAATAAAACTCTACGTTTACGTTTAAGTGGATTTTTTTTTTGGATTAATTTATTTTCAGTTTGAATTGGTGGATTTGGTATCTTATATGTACAAATCGAAAATTAGGTGTCCAGGAAGCAAAAATTATCAAAGAGAAAGAAAAGAGTTGCAATTAGGAAAATAAAATCAAATTAGAAGAGAGAATCCCTCAACATCTTTGGTAGTGTACGTTTACGAAGTCGAGCATAACTTTCTCATCCGGACTCCAAATCAACTGGTTTCGGCGGCATTAGAAAGCTATTTTAGCTGGCTTCAATTCCTGTCTAACGTGAAAAATCCAAATTCGGACTCGAACATGGTCAAAATTGGATTCCAAAAGCGATCGTGAAAATACATACTACAGTTTGAGGACATGAATGCGCGTCAAGAAACGTGCACCAAAACTCTCGCTAGAAAGATACGCACATAAGTAAGTATACAAAGGCATGCACAAAAGTACTCACGCAAAAGTGCATTCGCAAAAAGGATCATGAAAACACAAACTACAATCATAGGACATTAATACAAATCAACAAACATGCACAAGCACACTCGCTCAAATGGACATGCACAAACGTACATGTAAAAAAACATGCGCAAAAGTGCATTCGCAAAAACGTTCTTATAAACAAGAACTACAATACTAGGACTTTAATACGCATCAACAAACAACAGCAAAAACACTAGATCAAATAGATACAGTGGAGTGTAGAAATAAAACTCTATGTTTACGTTTAAGTGGATTTTATTTTTGGATTAATTTATTTTCTGTTTGAATTGGTGGATTTGGTATCTTATAGGTACAAATCGAAACTTAGGTGTCCAGGAAGCAAAAATGATCAAAGAGAAAGAAAAGAGTTGCAATTAGGAAAATAAAATCAAATTAGAAAAAAGAATCCCTCAACATCTTTGGTAGTGTACGTCCACGAAGTCGAGCATACTTTCTCATCTAGACTCCAAAT
>NW_012193658.1:42522-72108 GCF_000504015.1 Erythranthe guttata
ATTTTTTTTTTGGATTAATTTATTTTCTGTTTGAATTGGTGGATTTGGTATCTTATAGGTACAAATCGAAAATAAGGTGTCCAGGAAGCAAAAATGATCAAAGAGAAAGAAAAGAGTTGCAATTAGGAAAATAAAATCAAATTAGAAGAGAGAATCCTTCAACGTCTTTGGTAGTGTACGTCCACGAAGTGGAGCATAACTTTCTCATCAGGACTCCAAATCAACTGGGTTTCGACGGCATTAGAAAGCTA
Organism: Erythranthe guttata; assembly: GCF_000504015.1. Next base: position 42,774 of record NW_012193658.1, read on the forward strand.
TTTCAGCTGGCTACAATTCCTGTCTAACGTGAAAAATCCAAATTCGGACTCAAACATGGTCAAAATTGGATTCCAAAAGCGATCATGAATATACGTACTACAGTTCGAGGACATGAATGCGCATCGAGAAACGTGCACAAAAACTGTCGCTAGAAAGATACGCACATAAGTAAGTATGCAAAGGCATGCACAAAAGTACTCACGCAAAAGGGCATTCGCAAAAAAGATCATGAAAACACAAACTACAATCCTAGGACATTAATACAAATCAACAAACATGCACAAGCACACTCGCTCAAATGGACATGCACAAACGTACATGTAAAAAAACATGCGCAAAAGTGCATTCGCAACAACATTCTTCAAAACACGAACTATAATACTAGGACTTTAATACGCATCAACGAACAACAGCAAAAACAGTAGATCAAGTAGATACAGTGGAGTGTAGAAATAAAACTCTACGTCTACGTTTACGTGGATTTTTTTTTTGGATTAATTTATTTTCTGTTTGAATTGGTGGATTTGGTATCTTATAGGTACAAATCGAAAATTAGGTGTCCAGGAAGCAAAAATGATCAAAGAGAAAGAAAAGAGTTGCAATTAGGAAAATAAAATCAAATTAGAAGAGAGAATCCCTCAACATCTTTGGTAGTGTACGTCCACGAAGTCGAGCATAACTTTCTCATCCGGACTCCAAATCAACTGGTTCCGGCGGCATTAGAAAGCTATTTCAGCTGGCTAAATTCCTGTCTAACGTGAAAAATCCAAATTCGGACTCGAACATGGTCAAAACTGGATTCCAAAAGCGATCATGAAAATACGTACTACAGTTCGAGGACATGAATTCGCATCGAGAAACGTGCACAAAAAATGTCGCTAGAAAGATACGCACATAAGTAAGTATACAAAGGCATGCACAAAAGTACTCACGCAAAAGTGCATTCGCAAAAAGGATCATGAAAACACAAACTACAATCCTAGGACATTAATACAAATCAACAAACATGCACAAGCACACTCGCTCAAATGGACATGCACAAACGTACATGTAAAAAAACATGCGCAAAAGTGCATTCGCAACAACGTTCTTATAAACACGAACTACAATACTTGGACTTTAATACGCATCAACAAACAACAGCAAAAACACTAGATCAAATAGATACAGTGGAGTGTAGAAATAAAACTCTACGTTTACGTTTAAGTGGATTTTATTTTTGGATTAATTTATTTTCTGTTTGAATTGGTGGATTTGGTATCTTATAGGTACAAATCGAAAATTAGGTGTCCAGGAAGCAAAAATGATCAAAGAGAAAGAAAAGAGTTGCAATTAGGAAAATAAAATCAAATTAGAAGAAAGAATCCCTCAACATCTTTGGTAGTGTACGTCCACGAAGTCGAGCATAACTTTCTCATCCGGACACCAAATCAACTACTTTCGGCGGCATTAGAAAGCTATTTCAGCTGGCTACAATTCCTGTAAAACGTGAAAAATCCAAATTCGGACTCGAACATGGTCAAAATTGGATTCCAAAAGCGATCATGAAAATACGTACTACAGTTCGAGGACATGAATGCGCATCGAGAAACGTGCACAAAAACTGTCGCTAGAAAGACATCGCACATAAGTAAGTATGCAAAGGCATGCACAAAAGTACTCACGCAAAAGGGCATTCGCAAAAAAGATCATGAAAACACAAACTACAATCCTAGGACATTAATACAAATCAACAAACATGCACAAGCACACTCGCTCAAATGGACATGCACAAACGTACATGTAAAAAAACATGCGCAAAAGTGCATTCGCAACAACGCTTCTTCAAAACACGAACTATAATACTAGGACTTTAATACGCATCAACGAACAACAGCAAAAACAGTAGATCAAGTAGATACAGTGGAGTGTAGAAATAAAACTCTACGTCTACGTTTACGTGGATTTTTTTTTGGATTAATTTATTTTCTGTTTGAATTGGTGGATTTGGTATCTTATAGGTACAAATCGAAAATTAGGTGTCCAGGAAGCAAAAATGATCAAAGAGAAAGAAAAGAGTTGCAATTAGGAAAATAAAATCAAATTAGAAGAGAGAATCCCTCAACATCTTTGGTAGTGTACGTCCACGAAGTCGAGCATAACTTTCTCATCCGGACTCCAAATCAACTGGTTCCGGCGGCATTAGAAAGCTATTTCAGCTGGCTACAATTCCTATCTAACGTGAAAAATCCAAATTCGGACTCGAACATGGTCAAAATTTGATTCCAAAAGCGATCATGAAAATACGTACTACAGTTCGAGGACATGAATTCGCATCGAGAAACGTGCACAAAAAATGTCGCTAGAAAGATACGCACATAAGTAAGTATACAAAGGCATGCACAAAAGTACTCACGCAAAAGTGCATTCGCAAAAAGGATCATGAAAACACAAACTACAATCCTAGGACATTAATACAAATTAACAAACATGCACAAGCACACTCGCTCAAATGGACATGCACAAACGTACATGTAAAAAAACATGCGCAAAAGTGCATTCGCAACAACGTTCTTATAAACACGAACTACAATACTTGGACTTTAATACGCATCAACAAACAACAGCAAAAACACTAGATTAAATAGATACTGTGGAGTGTAGAAATAAAACTCTACGTTTACGTTTAAGTGGATTTTATTTTTGGATTAATTTATTTTCTGTTTGAATTGGTGGATTTGGTATCTTATAGGTACAAATCGAAAATTAGGTGTTCAGGAAGCAAAAATGATCAAAGAGAAAAAAAGAGTTGCAATTAGGAAAATAAAATCAAATTAGAAGAAAGAATCACTCAACATCTTTGGTAGTGTACGTCCACGAAGTCGAGCATAACTTTCTCATCCGGACACCAAATCAACTACTTTCGGCGGCATTAGAAAGCTATTTCAGCTGGCTACAATTCCTGTATAACGTGAAAAATCCAAATTCGGACTCGAACATGGTCAAAATTGGATTCCAAAAGCGATCATGAAAATACGTACTACAGTTCGAGGACATGAATGCGCATCGAGAAACGTGCACAAAAACTGTCGCTAGAAAGATACGCACATAAGTAAGTATGCAAAGGCATGCACAAACGTACTCACGCAAAAGGGCATTCGCAAAAAAGATCATGAAAACACAAACTACAATCCTAGGACATTAATACAAATCAACAAACATGCACAAGCACACTCGCTCAAATGGACATGCACAAACGTACATGTAAAAAAACATGAGCAAAAGTGCATTCGCAACAACGTTCTTATAAACACGAACTACAATACTTGGACTTTAATACGCATCAACAAACAAGTGCAAAAACACTAGATCAAATAGATACTGTGGAGTGTAGAAATAAAACTCTACGTTTACGTTTAAGTGGATTTTATTTTTGGGATTAATTAATGTCCTGTTGGAATGGGTGAATTGGGTATCTTATAGGTACAAATCGAAAATTAGGTGTCTAGGATGCAAAAATGATCAAAGAGAAAGAAAAGAGTTGCAATTAGGAAAATAAAATCAAATTAGAAGAGAGAATCCCTCAAAGTCTTTGGTAGGTGTACGTCCACAAAGTCGAGCTATAACTTTCTCATCAGGACTCCAAATCAACTGGTCTCGACGGCATTAGAAAGCATTTCGCTGGCTAAATTCCTGTCTAACGTGAAAAATCCAAATTCGGACTCGAACATGGTCAAAATTGGATTCCAAAAGCGATCATGAAAATACGTACTACAGTTCGAGGACATGAATTCGCATCGAGAAACGTGCACAAAAACTGTCGCTAGAAAGATACGCACATAAGTAAGTATGCAAAGGCATGCACAAAGGTACTCACGCAAAAGTGCATTCGCAAAAAGGATCATGAAAACACAAACTACAATCCTAGGACATTAATACAAATCAACAAACATGCACAAGCACACTCGCTCAAATGGACATGCACAAACGTACATGTAAAAAAACATGCGCAAAAGTGCATTCGCAACAACGTTCTTATAAACACGAACTACAATACTTGGACTTTAATACGCATCAACAAACAACAGCAAAAACACTAGATCAAATAGATACAGTGGAGTGTAGAAATAAAACTCTACGTTTACGTTTAAGTGGATTTTATTTTTGGATTAATTTATTTTCTGTTTGAATTGGTGGATTTGGTATCTTATAGGTACAAATCGAAAATTAGGTGTTGAGGAAGCAAAAATGATCAAAGAGAAAGAAAAGAGTTGCAATTAGGAAAATAAAATCAAATTAGAAGAAAGAATCCCTCAACATCTTTGGTAGTGTACGTCCACGAAGTCGAGCATAACTTTCTCATCCGGACTCCAAATCAACTGGTTCCGGCGGCATTACAAAGCTATTTCAGCTGGCTACAATTCCTGTAAAACGTGAAAAATCCAAATTCGGACTCGAACATGGTCAAAATTGGATTCCAAAAGCGATCATGAAAATACGTACTACAGTTCGAGGACATGAATGCGCGTCAAGAAACGTGCACAAAAACTGTCGCTAGAAAGATACGCACATAAGTAAGTATACAAAGGCATGCACAAAAGTACTCACGCAAAAGTGCATTCGCAAAAAAGGATCATGAAAACACAAACTACAATCCTAGGACATTAATACAAATCAACAAACATGCACAAGCACACTCGCTCAAATGGACATGCACAAACGTACATGTAAAAAAACATGCGCAAAAGTGCATTCGCAACAACGTTCTTATAAACACGAAATTTAATATAGGACTTTAATACGCATCAACGAACAGCAGCAAAACAGTAGATCAAGTAGATACAGTGGAGTGTAGTTATAAAACTCTACGTTTACGTTTACGTGGATTTTTTTTTTTGGATTAATTTATTTTCTGTTTGACTTGGTGGATTTGGTATCTTATAGGTACAAATCGAAAATTAGGTGTCCAGGAAGCAAAAATGATCAAAGAGAAAGAAAAGAGTTGCAATTAGGAAAATAAAATCAAATTAGAAGAGAGAATCCCTCAACATCTTTGGTAGTGTACGTCCACGAAGTCGAGCATAACTTTCTCATCCGGACTCAAAATCAACTGGTTCCGGCGGCATTACAAAGCTATTTCAGCTGGCTACAATTCCTGTCTAACGTGAAAAATCCAAATTCGGACTCGAACATGGTCAAAATTGGATTCCAAAAGCGATCATGAAAATACGTACTACAGTTCGAGGACATGAATTCGCATCGAGAAACGTGCACAAAAAATGTCGCTAGAAAGATACGCACATAAGTAAGTATACAAAGGCATGCACAAAAGTACTCACGCAAAAGTGCATTCGCAAAAAGGATCATGAAAACACAAACTACAATCCTAGGACATTAATACAAATCAACAAACATGCACAAGCACACTCGCTCAAATGGACATGCACAAACGTACATGTAAAAAAAACATGCGCAAAAGTGCATTCGCAACAACATTCTTATAAACACGAACTACAATACTTGGACTTTAATACGCATCAATAAACAACAGTAAAAACACTAGATACAAAAGATATAGTGGAGTGTAGAAATAAAACTCTACGTTTACGTTTAAGTGGATTTTATTTTTGGATTAATTTATTTTCTGTTTGAATTGGTGGATTTGGTATCTTATAGGTACAAATCGAAAATTAGGTGTTCAGGAAGCAAAAATGATCAAAGAGAAAGAAAAGAGTTGCAATTAGGAAAATAAAATCAAATTAGAAGAAAGAATCCCTCAACATCTTTGGTAGTGTACGTCCACGAAGTCGAGCATATCTTTCTCATCCGGACACCAAATCAACTACTTTCGGCGGCATTAGAAAGCTATTTCAGCTGGCTACAATTCCTGTCTAACGTGAAACATCCAAATTCGGACTCGAACATGGTCAAAATTGGATTCCAAAAGCGATCATGAAAATACGTACTACAGTTCGAGGACATGAATGCGCATCGAGAAACGTGCACAAAAACTGTCGCTAGAAAGATACGCACATAAGTAAGTATTCAAAGGCATGCACAAAAGTACTCACGCAAAAGGGCATTCGCAAAAAAGATCATGAAAACACAAACTACAATCCTAGGACATTAATACAAATCAACAAACATGCACAAGCACACTCGCTCAAATGGACATGCACAAACGTACATGTAAAAAAACATGCGCAAAAGTGCATTCGCAACAACGTTCTTCAAAACACGAACTATAATACTAGGACTTTAATACGCATCAACGAACAACAGCAAAAACAGTAGATCAAGTAGATACAGTGGAGTGTAGAAATAAAACTCTACATTTACGTTTAAGTGGATTTTTTTGTAGGATTAATTTATTTTCTGTTTGAATTGGTGGATTTGGTATCTTATAGGTACAAATCGAAAATTAGGTGTCCAGGAAGCAAAAATGATCAAAGAGAAAGAAAAGAGTTGCAATTAGGAAAATAAAATCAAATTAGAAGAGAGAATCCCTCAACATATTAGGTAATGTACGTCCACGAAGTCGAGCATAACTTGCTCATCCGGACTCCAAAGTAACTGGTTCCGGCGGCATTAGAAAGCTATTTCAGCTGGCTACAATTCCTGTCAAACGTGAAAAATCCAAATTCGGACTCGAACATGGTCAAAATTGGATTCCAAAAGCGATCATGAAAATACGTACTACAGTTCGAGGACATGAATTCGCATCGAGAAACGTGCACAAAAAATGTCGCTAGAAAGATACGCACATAAGTATGTATACAAAGGCATGCACAAAAGTACTCACGCAAAAGTGCATTCGCAAAAAGGATCATGAAAACACAAACTACAATCCTAGGACATTAATACAAATAACCAAACATGCACAAGCACACTCGCTCAAATGGACATGCACAAACGTACATTTAAAAAAATATGCGCAAAAGTGCATTCGCAACCACGTTCTTAAAAACACGAACTACAATACTAGGACTTTAATACGCATCAATAAACAACAGTAAAAACACTAGATAAAAAAGATATAGTGGATTGTAGAAATAAAACTCTACGTTTACGTTTAAGTGGATTTTTTTTTTTTGGGATTAATTTATTTCCTGTTTGAATTGGTGGATTTGGTATCTTATAGGTACAAATCGAAAATTAGGTGTCTAGGAAGCAAAATTGATCAAAGAGAAAGAAAAGAGTTGCAATTAGGAAAATAAAATCAAATTAGAAGAGAGAATCCCTCAACATCTTTGGTAGTGTACGTCCACGAAGTCAAGCATAACTTTCTCATCCGGACTCCAAATCAACTGGTTTCGGCGGCATTAGAAAGCTATTTTAGCTGGCTACAATTCCTGTCTAACGTGAAAAATACAAATTCGGACTCGAACATGGTCAAAATTAGATTCCAAAAGAGATCATGAAAATACGTACTACAGTTTGAGGACATGAATACGCGTCAAGAAACGTGCACAAAAACTCTCGCTAGAAAGATACGCACATAAGTAAGTATACAAAGGCATGCACAAAAGTACTCACGCAAAAGTGCATTCGCAAAAATGATCATGAAAACACAAACTACAATCCTAGGACATTCATACAAATCAACAAACATGCACAAGCACACTCGCTCAAATGGACATGCACAAACGTAAATGTAAAAAAACATGCAGAAAAGTGCATTCGCAACAACGTTCTTATAAACACAAACTATAATACTAGGACTTTAATACGCATCAACAAACAACAGCAAAAACACTAGATCAAATAGATACAGTGGAGTGTAGAAATAAAACTCTACGTTTACGTTTAAGTGGATTTTATTTTTGGATTAATTTATTTTCTGTTTGAATTGGTGGATTTGGTATCTTATAGGTACAAATCGAAAATTAGGTGTCCAGGAAGCAAAAATGATCAAAGAGAAAGAAAAGAGTTGCAATTAGGAAAATAAAATCAAATTAGAAGAAAGAATCCCTCAACATCTTTGGTAGTGTACGTCCACGAAGTCGAGCATAACTTTCTCATCCGGACTCCAAATCAACTCCTCTCTGCGGCATTTGAAAGCTATTTCAGCTGGCTACAATTCCTGTCTAACGTGAAAAATCCAAATTCGGACTCGAACATGGTCAAAATTGGATTCCAAAAGCGATCATGAAAATACGTACTACAGTTCGAGGACATAAATGCGCATCGAGAAACGTGCACAAAAACTGTCGCTAGAAAGATACGCACATAAGTAAGTATACAAAGGCATGCACAAAAGTACTCACGCAAAAGGGATTTCGCAAAAAAGATCATGAAAACACAAACTACAATCCTAGGACATTAATACAAATCAACAAACATGCACAAGCACACTCGCTCAAATGGACATGCACAAACGTACATGTAAAAAAACATGCGCAAAAGTGCATTCGCAACAACGTTCTTATAAACACTAACTACAATACTAGGACTTTAATACGCATCAACAAACAACAGCAAAAACACTAGATCAAATAGATACAGCGGAGTGTAGAAATAAAACTCTACGTTTACGTTTAAGTGGATTTTTTTTTTTCGATTAATTTATTTTCTGTTTGAATTGGTGGATTTGGTATCTTATAGGTACAAATCGAAAATTAGGTGTTCAGGAAGCAAAAATGATCAAAGAGAAAGAAAAGAGTTGCAATTAGGAAAATAAAATCAAATTAGAAGAAAGAATCCCTCAACATCTTTGGTAGTGTACGTCCACGAAGTCGAGCCTAACCTTCTCATCCGGACTCCAAATCAACTACTTTCGGCGGCATTAGAAAGCTATTTCTGCTGGCTACAATTCCTGTCTAACGTAAAAAATCCAAATTCGGACTCGAACATGGTCAAAATTGGATTCCAAAAGCGATCATGAAAATACGTACTATAGTTCGAGGACATGAATGCGCATCGAGAAACGTGCACAAAAATTGTCGCTAGAAAGATACGCACATAAGTAAGTATACAAAGGCATGCACAAAAGTACTCACGCAAAAGGGCATTCGCAAAAAAGATCATGAAAACACAAACTACAATCCTAGGACATTAATACAAATCAACAAACATGCACAAGCACACTGGCTCAAATGGACATGCACAAACGTACATGTAAAAAAACATGCGCAAAAGTGCATTCGCAACAACGTTCTTAAAAACACGAACTACAGTACTAGGACTTTAATACGCATCAACGAACAACAGCAAAAACAGTAGATCAAATAGATATAGTGGAGTGTAGAAATAAAACTCTACGTTTACGTTTACGTGGATTTCTTTTTTTGGATTAATTTATTTTCTGTTTGAATTGGTGGATTTGGTATCTTATAGGTACAAATCGAAAATTAGGTGTCCAGGAAGCGAAAATGATCAAAGAGAAAGAAAAGAGTTGCAATTAGGAAAATAAAATCAAATTAGAAGAGAGAATCCCTCAACATCTTTGGTAGTGTACGTCCACGAAGACGAGCATAACTTTCTCATCCGGTCTCCAAATCAACTGGTTCCGGCGGCATTAGAAAGCTATTTCAGCTGGCTACAATTCCTGTCTAACGTGAAAAATCCAAATTCGGACTCGAACATGGTCAAAATTGGATTCCAAAAGCGATCATGAAAATACGTACTACAGTTCGAGGACATGAATTCGCATCGAGAAACGTGCACAAAAAATGTCTCTAGAAAGATACGCACATAAGTAAGTATACAAAGGCATGCACAAAAGTACTCACGCAAAAGTGCATTCGCAAAAAGGATCATGAAAACACAAACTACAATCCTAGGACATTAATACAAATCAACAAACATGCACAAGCACACTCGCTCAAATGGACATGCACAAACGTATATTTAAAAAAACATGCGCAAAATTGCATTCGCAACAACTTTCTTAAAAACACGAACTACAATACGAGGACTTTAATACGCATCAATAAACAACAGCAAAAACACTAGATAAAAAAGATATAGTGGAGTGTAGAAATAAAACCCCACGTTTACGTTTAAGTGGATTTTTTTTTTTGGATTAATTTATTTTCTGTTTGAATTGGTGGATTTGGTATCTTATAGGTACAAATTAAAAATTAGGTGTCCATGAAGCAAAAAAAATCAAAGAGAAAGAAAAGAGTTGCAATTTGGAAAATAAAATCAAATTAGAAGAGAGAATCCCTCAACATCTTTGGTAGTGTACGTCCACAAAGTCGAGCATAAATTTCTCATCCGGACTCCAAATCAACTGGTTTCGGCGGCATTAGAAAGCTATTTTAGCTGGCTACAATTCCTGTCTAACGTGAAAAATCCACATTCGGACTCGAACATGGTCAAAATTGGATTCCAAAAGCAATCATGAAAATACGTACTACAGTTTGAGGACATGAATGCGCGTCAAGAAACGTGCACAAAAACTCTCGCTAGAAAGATACGCACATAAGTAAGTATACAAAGGCATGCACAAAAGTACTCACGCAAAAGTGCATTCGCGAAAAGGATCATGAAAACACAAACTACAATCCTAGGACATTAATACAAATCAACAAACATGCACAAGCACACTCGCTCAATTGGACATGCATAAACGTAAATGTAAAAAAACATGCGCAAAAGTGCATTTGTGACACCCCCTAGTATTCGTATAGCAAACCGAGAGGGTTTGCCATGCACGGAAGCTTTAAAGGTATTATTTAAGTATTTGGGTATGTGGGTAGACTCCAAGGGGTTTAGTGAACCGATTACATATTATTATTATTTTCTTTGAGACTTAGAATTTAAAGACGGAGTCGGCTTCGGAAAAATGTTTCGACGAAGTGATTTAGTGGGATGGTGGAGTATACGTCTAATTACCCAATAATTACGTAATATAGACTTTTAAGTGGTGTCACCTTGATAAAACATAGAAAAAGGTTAAAGTCCATAATCAAAACTACATATTAATAAGTGGACCATAGTTTAACAAAAGGGGCCCACATTCAGAGGACTTAGTCTCCTTTACCACGGATAATAATACACATGAGCTTCTATAGAAATAGTAATTGTCCTAAGGACAATATACACAAAAGATAGCACTACAAGCATTATAAGTAGATCCTCCATACGAACCAAAAACCCGGAGTCGGCCTCTCGAAACGTCGACTAGTCCAATCTGGTGGAGTGAGTAATACTAGTACCTGCAAACGGAGAATATCTATATGAGCTAACAAAGCTCAGTAAGGTTATCGAAAGATACCGAGAATTTAAAATATAGTCATACTACATATACTATATAATAATATCACAAGTACAACAACATTTAACACAATTTACATGTCTAGGACATTAACCATAGAAACATAAGAAATCTTCATTTTATCGGATCCGATGAGAAATTAACTTCTTTACTTAGAACATGAGAAGATTGTTCTGAGCCCGTTTTGGTGGAATCAAACCACCCAACTGTAGTATCTATGGTTGGAATACCGGCCCCCCGTATCCTTTCTCATCCTTTCTAAGTATTTCATTAATTCCCCAATTTATTCTATTTAATTACAAAATGGCACGGCCGAAGTATTTAGAATTTCGGTTGAGTACATAAAGGTATCAATATTCCACAATAACCCATAAGAAATATAAAAAACCACAAAACATCACAAATATCAATCAAGTGACAATTAAACACATATTTCACAAAAGATTAACCATTATCAAATTGTGTATTCACGCATACTTACCCAAGAATATAACACAAACTATTAAGGATCAATCTATCTTCTATATTTCCTTAAGCTACTTAATATCAATTAAATTCTAGGATCAAGGAACCATGTTAGTTTTGGATAGTTTCGGGTATTCAGCACAACGCCCCTGAACTTCTGAAATTTACAGTTCTGCCCTCAAAGTTCAAGACTCACACATGCAATACAATCTAAAGTTCAAAATCCATACTTTCACAACAATCAACCCTTAACTTAACTGAAATTTAGATTTATGCAGAAAACTTAGTGAGAAGTGATTTGATGCAAAATTTCCGGAAATTACATAATTCACCCTAGCTTCTCTAGATCTAGACATGCAAGACCTCTAAAATGCACAAATTCCATTTTCTAGTAAAACCCCTTTAAAACTGAATATTACCCTTTACTAAATGCTGGAAAACAGGCCTGGAATTCTAATTGGAACCAATTTCTCGAAAATTACAGATTTACCCCAAAACTCTTTCAAATTACACATGCAACAACACTATAATTTCAAAATCCACTTTTTCATGAAAAATCCCCAAAAAATCCGAAATCTTTATTCAAAATATGCAGAAAACGAAGTTAAGATTTTAATTTATGCAACAACTTTGAAAATTCCATTTTCCACCACAAAACTTTTAGATCCATACATGCAAGACCACTAGGAGTTCAAAAATTACTTTTTTTTTCTTAAAAATTTTCCTAAATCTGGAATTTCAGTTCAATAAATGTTAAAAAACCATTTTTGAAAACTTATATGAATCTGACTTCTGACAAATTGCAGATCTCGCCCGAAAATATGCCGATTTACACATGCAACCCCAAAACTTTTCCCAATTTAATTTCTTCACCATTTTCGAAATAACTGAAACTTCTTTGAAAGTAATCAACCCAAATCTACCATTTAAGACCTCTGATCATACATGCAATAACATAAATCATACGAGTTAACAACAAGAAACAGTTAAATGCAAGAACAACATAAACAAGAATTAGGGGTGTCTTTTAGTTAATTTCGAAATTTATTCTTGATACTTTGATACCTCCATTTGCAACAAGGATTTCGATTCCTTACCTTAAAAACAGAAAGGAAATAAAAGGCTAGATGAAAAGGGGAAGGTTCTTGGGAACCTTCAAAGAAAAACCGAAAGTTAGAAGGGGAAGAACGAAGAAGAAAGAAGAGGTGGAAGAACTTGGGATGGCAGCTTCTTACCTTCTTCAAGCTTGCAGATTTAGCCAAGCTACCTTAATGTGGAATGACACGGTGTAGATTTCAAGGTGAGAAGTGTTCTCATCAGTGAAGGGGCACCATGTATTTATAGTGTTCTTGGAGAATTCAAGGGCAAGGGTGAGATGGGGAATTCTCATTGTTGGTTTGAGAAGTATCTTGCTGATTTTGGGGGTGGTTCGAGCTTTGGTGGAGCTGCTATCAATGGTGGTTTCGGTGGTTTGAAGGAGGAAAGAACAATGAAGAAGGAGAGGGGTTTGGGTGCAGCCGAAATGAGGGGGAGAGAGGGACTCTTGACCTTCTAATTAAGCATGCTAGAGATGGAGTGTAGGATTGGGTTAATAGGGGTTAGGCTAGGCTTAGGATAATCATTTATTTATTCTAATTATTTAATAATCCACCCCTAATTATATACACATACACGGCACACACATATATATATATATATTCATATATATTATATATTATGGTAATTTCTAATATGCATGCATAATTACCGAAACACATAGGCACATAAGGTCACGTAATAAATTTGATATCTAATAATTCGGATATCAATAATTCACGTATAGCCCTACTTTTGGTAAGATTTAGTATTTACGTGACTAGAGGTTTTATTATCGTGTTTTGAACACGTGGGGTGTTACATCATTCGCAACAACGTTCTTATAAACACGAACTATAATACTAGGACTTTAATACGCATCAACAAACAACAGCAAAAACACTAGATCAAATAGATACAGTGGAGTGTAGAAATAAAACTCTACGTTTACGTTAAAGTGGATTTTATTTTTGGATTAATTTATTTTCTGTTTGAATTGGTGGATTTGGTATCTTATAGGTACAAATCGAAAATTAGGTGTCCAGGAAGCAAAAATGATCAAACAGAAAGAAAAGAGTTGCAATTAGGAAAATAAAATCAAATTAGAAGAAAGAATCCCTCAACATCTTTGGTAGTGTACGTCCACGAAGTCGAGCATAACTTTCTCATCCGGACTCCAAATCAACTACTTTCGGCGGCATTAGAAAGCTATTTCAGCTGGCTACAATTCCTGTCTAACGTGAAAAATCCAAATTCGGACTCGAATATGGTCAAAATTGGAATGCAAAAGCGATCATGAAAATACGTACTACAGTTCGAGGACATGAATGCGCATCGAGAAACGTGCACAAAAACTGTCGCTAGAAAGATACGCACATAAGTAAGTATACAAAGGCATGCACAAAAGTACTCATGCAAAAGGGCATTCGCAAAAAACATCATGAAAACACAAACTACAATCCTAGGACATTAATACAAATCAACAAACATGCACAAGCACACTCGCTCAAATGGACATGCACAAACGTACATGTAAAAAAACATGCACAAAAGTGCATTCGCAACAAAGTTCTTCAAAACACGAACTACAATACTAGGACTTTAATACGCATCAACGAACAACAGCAAAAACAGTAGATCAAATAGATACAGTGGAGTGTAGAAATAAAACTCTACGTTTACGTTTACGTGGATTTTTTTTTTTTTGGATTAATTTATTTTCTGTTTGAATTGGTGGATTTGGTATCTTATAGGTACAAATCGAAAATTAGGTGTCCAGGAAGCAAAAATGATCAAAGAGAAAGAAAAGAGTTGCAATTAGGAAAATAAAATAAAATTAGAAGAGAGAATCCCTCAACATCTTTGGTAGTGTACGTCCACGAAGTCGAGCATAACTTTCACATCCGGACTCCAAATCAACTGGTTTCGGCGGCATTAGAAAGCTATTTTAGCAGGCTTCAATTCCTGTCTAACGTGAAAAATCCAAATTCGGACTCGAACATGGTCAAAATTGGATTCCAAAAGCGATCATCAAAATACGGACTACAGTTTGAGGACATGAATGCGCGTCAAGAAACGTGCACAAAAACTCTCGCTAGAAAGATACGGACATAAGTAAGTATACAAAGGCATGCACAAAAGTACTCACGCAAAAGTGCATTCGCAAAAAGGATCATGAAAACACAAACTACAATCATAGGACATTAATACAAATCAACAAACATGCACAAGCACACTCGCTCAAATGGACATGCACAAACGTACATTTAAAAAAACATGCGCAAAAGTGCATTCGCAACAACGTTCTTAAAAACACGAACTACAATACTAGGACTTTAATACGCATCAATAAACAACAGCAAAAACACTAGATAAAAAAGATATAGTGGAGTGTAGAAATAAAACTCTACGTTTACGTTTAAGTGGATTTTTTTTTTTGGATTAATTTATTTTCTGTTTGAATTGGTGGATTTGGTATCTTATAGGTACAAATCGAAAATAGGGTGTCCAGGAAGCAAAAATGATCAAAGAGAAAGAAAAGAGTTGCAATGAGGAAAATAAAATCAAGTTAGAAGAGAGAATCCCTTAACATCTTTGGTAGTGTACGTCCACGAAGTCGAGCATAACTTTCTCATCCGGACTCCAAATCAACTGGTTTCGGCGCCATTAGAAAGCTATTTTAGCTGGCTACAATTCCTGTCTAACGTGAAAAATCCAAATTCGGACTCGAACATGGTCAAAATTGGATTCCAAAAGCGATCATGAAAATACGTACTACAGTTTGAGGACATGAATGCGCGTCAAGAAACGTGTACAAAAACTCTCGCTAGAAAGATACGCACATAAGTAAGTATATAAAGGCATGCACAAAAGTACTCACGCAAAAGTGCATTCGCAAGAATGATCATGAAAACAAAAACTACAATTCTAGGACATTAACACAAATCAACAAACATGCACAAGCACACTCGCTCAAATGGACATGCACAAACGTACATGTAAAAAAACATGCGCAAAAGTGCAATCGCAACAACGTTCTTATAAACACAAACTACAATACTAGGACTTTAATACGCATCAACAAACAACAGCAAAAACACTAGATCAAATAGATACAGTGGAGTGTAGAAATAAAACTCTACGTTTACGTTTAACTGGATTTTATTTTTGGATTAATTTATTTTCTGTTTGAATTGGTGGATTTGGTATCTTATAGGTACAAATCGAAAATAAGGTGTCCAAGAAGAAATGATCAAAGAGAAAGAAAAGATTTGCAATTAGGAAAATAAAATCAAATTAGAAGAGAGAATCCCTCAACATCTTTGGTAGTGTACGTCGACGAAGTCGAGCATAACTTTCTCATCCGGACTCCAAATCAACTGGTTTTGGCGGCATTAGAAAGCTATTTCAGCTGGCTACAATTCCTGTCTAACGTGAAAAATCCAAATTCGGACTCGAACATGGTCAAAATTGGATTCCAAAAGCGATCATGAAAATACGTACTACAGTTCGAGGACATGAATGCGCATCGAGAAACGTGCACAAAAACTGTCGCTGGAAAGATACGCACATAAGTAAGTATACAAAGGTATGCACAAAAGTACTCACGCAAAAGTGCATTCGCAAAAAGGATCATGAAAACACAAACTACAATCGTAGGACATTAATACAAATCAACAAACATGCACAAGCACAGTCGCTCAAATGGACATGCACAAACGTACATGTATAAAAACATGCGCAAAAATGCATTCGCAACAACGTTCTTAAAAACACGAACTACAAAACTAGGACTTTAATACGCATCAATAGACAACAACAAAAACACTAGATAAAAAAGATATAGTGGAGTGTAGAAATAAAACTCTACGTTTACGTTTAAGTGGATTTTTTTTTGGGTTAATTTATTTTCGTTTTGAATTGGTGGATTTGGTATCTTATAGGTACAAA
Organism: Erythranthe guttata; assembly: GCF_000504015.1. Next base: position 59,465 of record NW_012193658.1, read on the forward strand.
TCGAAAATTAGGTGTCCAGGAAGCAAAAATAATCAAAGAGAAAGAAATGAGTTGCAATTAGGAAAATAAAATCAAATTAGAAGAGAGAATCCCTCAACATCTTTGTTAGTGTACGTCCACGAAGTCGAGCATTACTTTCTCATCCGGACTCCAAATCAACGGGTTCCGGCGGCATTAGAAAGCTATTTCAGCTGGCTACAATTCCTGAATAACGTGAAAAATCCAAATTCGGACTCCAACATGGTCAAAATTGGATTCCAAAAGTAATCATGAAAATACGTACTACAGTTCGAGGACATGAATGCGCATCGAGAAACATGCACAAAAACTGTCGCTAGAAAGATACGCACATAAGTAAGTATTCAAAGGCATGCACAAAAGTACTCACGCAAAAGTGCATTCGCAAAAAGGATCATGAAAACACAAACTACAATCCTTGGACATTAATACAAATCAACAAACATGCACAAGCACACTCACTCAAATGGAAATGCACAAATGTACATGTAAAAAAACATGCGCAAAATTGCATTCGCAACAACGTTCTTAAAAACACGAACTACAATACGAGGACTTTAATACGCATCAATAAACAACAGCAAAAACACTAGATAAAAAAGATATAGTGGAGTGTAGAAATAAAACCCCACGTTTACGTTTAAGTGGATTTTTTTTTTTGGATTAATTTATTTTCTGTTTGAATTGGTGGATTTGGTATCTTATAGGTACAAATTGAAAATTAGGTGTCCATGAAGCAAAAATAATCAAAGAGAAAGAAAAGAGTTGCAATTTGGAAAATAAAATCAAATTAGAAGAGAGAATCCCTCAACATCTTTGGTAGTGTACGTCCACGAAGTCGAGCATAAATTTCTCATCCGGACTCCAAATCAACTGGTTTTGGCGGCATTAGAAAGCTATATTAGCTGGCTACAATTCCTGTCTAACGTGAAAAATCCAAATTCGGACTCGAACATGGTCAAAATTGGATTCCTAAAAGCAATCATGAAAATACGTACTACAGTTTGAGGACATGAATGCGCGTCAAGAAACGTGCACAAAAACTCTCGCTAGAAAGATACGCACATAAGTAAGTATACAAAGGCATGCACAAAAGTACTCACGCAAAAGTGCATTCGCGAAAAGGATCATGAAAACACAAACTACAATCCTAGGACATTAATACAAATCAACAAACATGCACAAGCACACTCGCTCAATTGGACATGCACAAACGTAAATGTAAAAAAACATGCGCAAAAGTGCATTTGTGACACCCCCTAGTATTCGTATAGCAAACCGAGAGGGTTTGCCATGCACGGAAGCTTTAAAGGTATTATTTAAGTATTTGGGTATGTGGGTAGACTCCAAGGGGTTTAGTGAACCGATTACATATTATTATTATTTTCTTTGAGACTTAGAATTTAAAGACGGAGTCGGCTTCGGAAAAATGTTTCGACGAAGTGATTTAGTGGGATGGTGGAGTATACGTCTAATTACCCAATAATTACGTAATATAGACTTTTAAGTGGTGTCACCTTGATAAAACATAGAAAAAGGTTAAAGTCCATAATCAAAACTACATATTAATAAGTGGACCATAGTTTAACAAAAGGGGCCCACATTCAGAGGACTTAGTCTCCTTTACCACGGATAATAATACACATGAGCTTCTATAGAAATAGTAATTGTCCTAAGGACAATATACACAAAAGATAGCACTACAAGCATTATAAGTAGATCCTCCATACGAACCAAAAACCGGGAGTCGGCCTCTCGAAACGTCGACTAGTCCAATCTGGTGGAGTGAGTAATACTAGTACCTGCAAACGGAGAATATCTATATGAGCTAACAAAGCTCAGTAAGGTTATCGAAAGATACCGAGAATTTAAAATATAGTCATACTACATATACTATATAATAATATCACAAGTACAACAACATTTAACACAATTTACATGTCTAGGACATTAACCATAGAAACATAAGAAATCTTCATTTTATCGGATCCGAAGAGAAATCAACTTCTTTACTTAGAACATGAGAAGATTGTTCTGAACCCGTTTTGGTGGAATCAAACCACCCAACTGTAGTATCTATGGTTGGAATACCGGCCCCCCGTATCCTTTCTCATCCTTTCTAAGTATTTCATTAATTCCCCAATTTATTCTATTTAATTACAAAATGGCACGGCCGAAGTATTTAGAATTTCGGTTGAGTACATAAAGGTATCAATATTCCACAATAACCCATAAGAAATATAAAAAACCACAAAACATCACAAATATCAATCAAGTGACAATTAAACACATATTTCACAAAAGATTAACCATTATCAAATTGTGTATTCACGCATACTTACCCAAGAATATAACACAAACTATTAAGGATCAATCTATCTTCTATATTTCCTTAAGCTACTTAATATCAATTAAATTCTAGGATCAAGGAACCATGTTAGTTTTGGATAGTTTCGGGTATTCAGCACAACGCCCCTGAACTTCTGAAATTTACAGTTCTGCCCCCAAAGTTCAAGACTCACACATGCAATACAATCTAAAGTTCAAAATCCATACTTTCACAACAATCAACCCTTAACTTAACTGAAATTTAGATTTATGCAGAAAACTTAGTGAGAAGTGATTTGATGCAAAATTTCCGGAAATTACATAATTCACCCTAGCTTCTCTAGATCTAGACATGCAAGACCTCTAAAATGCACAAATTCCATTTTCTAGTAAAACCCCTTTAAAACTGAATATTACCCTTTACTAAATGCTGGAAAACAGGCCTGGAATTCTAATTGGAACCAATTTCTCGAAAATTACAGATTTACCCCAAAACTCTTTCAAATTACACATGCAACAACACTATAATTTCAAAATCCACTTTTTCATGAAAAATCCCCAAAAAATCCGAAATCTTTATTCAAAATATGCAGAAAAAGAAGTTAAGATTTTAATTTATGCAACAACTTTGAAAATTCCATTTTCCACCACAAAACTTTTAGATCCATACATGCAAGACCACTAGGAGTTCAAAAATTACTTTTTTTTCTTAAAAATTTTCCTAAATCTGGAATTTCTGTTCAATAAATGTTAAAAAACCATTTTTGAAAACTTATATGAATCTGACTTCTCACAAATTGCAGATCTCGCCCGAAAATATGCCGATTTACACATGCAACCCCAAAACTTTTCCCAATTTAATTTCTTCACCATTTTCGAAATAACTGAAACTTCTTTGAAAGTAATCAACCCAAATCTACCATTTAAGACCTCTGATCATACATGCAATAACATAAATCATACGAATTAACAACAAGAAACAGTTAAATGCAAGAACAACATAAACAAGAATTAGGGGTGTCTTTTAGTTAATTTCGAAATTTATTCTTGATACTTTGATACCTCCATTTGCAGCAAGGATTTCGATTCCTTACCTTAAAAACAGAAAGGAAATAAAAGGCTAGATGAAAAGGGGAAGGTTCTTGGGAACCTTCAAAGAAAAACCGAAAGTTAGAAGGGGAAGAACGAAGAAGAAAGAAGAGGTGGAAGAACTTGGGATGGCAGCTTCTTACCTTCTTCAAGCTTGCAGATTTAGCCAAGCTACCTTAATGTGGAATGACACGGTGTAGATTTCAAGGTGAGAAGTGTTCTCATTAGTGAAGGGGCACCATGTATTTATAGTGTTCTTGGAGAATTCAAGGGCAAGGGTGAGATAGGAAATTCTCATTGTTGGTTTGAGAAGTATCTTGCTGATTTTGGGGGTGGTTCGAGCTTTGGTGGAGCTGCTATCAATGGTGGTTTCGGTGGTTTGAAGGAGGAAAGAACAATGAAGAAGGAGAGGGGTTTGGGTGCAGCCGAAATGAGGGGGAGAGAGGGACTCTTGACCTTCTAATTAAGCATGCTAGAGATGGAGTGTAGGATTGGGTTAATAGGGGTTAGGCTAGGCTTAGGATAATCATTTATTTATTCTAATTATTTAATAATCCACCCCTAATTATATACACATACACGGCACACACATATATATATATATATATTCATATATATTATATATTATGGTAATTTCTAATATGCATGCATAATTACCGAAACACATAGGCACATAAGGTCACGTAATAAATTTGATATCTAATAATTCGGATATCAATAATTCACGTATAGCCCTATTTTTGGTAACATTTAGTATTTATGTGACTAGAGGTTTTATTATCGTGTTTTGAACACGTGGGGTGTTACAGCATTCGCAACAACGTTCTTATAAACACAAACTATAATACTAGGACTTTAATACGCATCAACAAACAACAGCAAAAACACTAGATCAAATAGATACAGTGGAGTGTAGAAATAAAACTCTACGTTTACGTTAAAGTGGATTTTATTTTTGGATTAATTTATTTTCTGTTTGAATTGGTGGATTTGGTATCTTATAGGTACAAATCGAAAATTAGGTGTCCAGGAAGCAAAAATGATCAAACAGAAAGAAAAGAGTTGCAATTAGGAAAATAAAATCAAATTAGAAGAAAAAATCCCTCAACATCTTTGGTAGTGTACGTCCACGATGTCGAGCATAACTTTCTCATACGGACTCCAAATCAACTACTTTCGGCGGCATTAGAAAGCTATTTCAGCTGGCTACAATTCCTGTCTAACGTGAAAAATCCAAATTCGAACTCGAATATGGTCAAAATTGGAATGCAAAAGCGATCATGAAAATACGTACTACAGTTCGAGGACATGAATGCGCATCGAGAAACGTGCACAAAAACTGTCGCTAGAAAGATACGCACATAAGTAAGTATACAAAGGCATGCACAAAAGTACTCATGCAAAAGGGCATTCGCAAAAAACATCATGAAAACACAAACTACAATCCTAGGACATTAATACAAATCAACAAACATGCACAAGCACACTCGCTCAAATGGACATGCACAAACGTACATGTAAAAAAACATGCACAAAAGTGCATTCGCAACAAAGTTCTTCAAAACACGAACTACAATACTAGGACTTTAATACGCATCAACGAACAACAGCAAAAACAGTAGATCAAATAGATACAGTGGAGTGTAGAAATAAAACTCTACGTTTACGTTTACGTGGATTTTTTTTTTTTTGGATTAATTTATTTTCTGTTTGAATTGGTGGATTTGGTATCTTATAGGTACAAATCGAAAATTAGGTGTCCAGGAAGCAAAAATGATCAAAGAGAAAGAAAAGAGTTGCAATTAGGAAAATAAAATAAAATTAGAAGAGAGAATCCCTCAACATCTTTGGTAGTGTACGTCCACGAAGTCGAGCATAACTTTCTCATCCGGACTCCAAATCAACTGGTTTTGGCGGCATTAGAAAGCTATTTTAGCAGGCTTCAATTCCTGTCTAACGTGAAAAATCCAAATTCGGACTCGAACATGGTCAAAATTGGATTCCAAAAGCGATCATCAAAATACGTACTACAGTTTGAGGACATGAATGCGCGTCAAGAAACGTGCACAAAAACTCTCGCTAGAAAGATATGGACATAAGTAAGTATACAAAGGCATGCACAAAAGTACTCACGCAAAAGTGCATTCGCAAAAAGGATCATGAAAACACAAACTACAATCCTAGGACTTTGATACAAATCAACGAACATGCACAAGCACACTCGCTCAAATGGACATGCACAAACGTATATGTAAAAAAACATGCGCAAAAGTGCAATCGCAACAACGTTCATATAAACACAAACTACAATACTAGGACTTTAATACGCATCAACAAACAACACCAAAAACACTAGATAAAAAAGATATAGTGGAGTGTATAAATAAAACTCTACGTTTACGTTTAAGTGGATTTTTTTTTGGATTAATTTATTTTCTGTTTGAATTTGTGGATTTGGTATCTTATAGGTACAAATCGAAAATTAGGTGTCCAGGAAGCAAAAATGATCAACGAGAAAGAAAAGAGTTGCAATTAGGAAAATAAAATCAAATTAGAAGAGAGAATCCCTCAACATCTGTGGTAGTGTACGTCCACAAAGTCGACCATAACTTTCTCATCCGGTCTCCAAATCAACTGATTCCGGCGGCATTAGAAAGCTATTTGTGCTGGCTACAATTCTTGTCTAACGTGAAAACTCCAAATTCGGACTCGAACATGGTCAAAATTGGATTCCAAAAGCGATCATGAAAATACGTACTAAAGTTCGAGGACATGAATTCGCATCGAGAAACGTGCACAAAAAATGTCGCTAGCAAGATACGCACATAAGTAAGTATACAAAGGCATGCACAAAAGTACTCACGCAAAAGTGCATTCGCAAAAAGGATCATTAAAACACAAACTACAATCCTAGGACATTAATACAAATCAACAAACATGCACAAGCACACTCGCTCAAATGGACATGCACAACCGTACATGTAAAAAAACATGCGCAAAAGTGCATTCGCAACAACGTTCTTAAAAACACGAACTACAATACTAGGACTTTAATACGCATCAATAAACAACAGCAAAAACACTAGATAAATAAGATAAAGTGGAGTGTAGAAATAAAACTCTACGTTTACGTTTAAGTGGATTTTTTTTTTTTGGATTAATTTATTTTCTGTTTGAATTGGTGGATTTGGTATCATATAGGTACAAATCGAAAATTAGGTGTCCAGGAAGCAAAAATGATCAAAGAGAAAGAAAAGAGTTGCAATTAGGAAAATAAAATCAAATTAGAAGAGAGAATCCCTCAACATCTTTGGTAGTGTACGTCCACGAAGTCGAGCTTAACTTTCTCATTCGGACTCCAAATCAACTAGTTATGGCGGGATTAGAAAGCTATTTTTAGCTGGCTACAATTCATGTCTAACGTGAAAAATCCAAATTTGGACTCGAACATTGTCAAAATTGGATTCCAAAAGCGATCATGAAAATACGTACTACAGTTTGAGGACATGAATGCGCGTCAAGAAACGTGCACAAAAACTCTCGCTAGAAAGATACGCACATAAGTAAGTATACAAAGGCATGCACAAATGTACTCACGCAAAAGTGCATTCGCAAAAAGGATCATGAAAACACAAACTACAATCCTAGGACATTAATACAAATCAACAAACATGCACAAGCACACTCGCTCAAATGGACATGCACAAACGTACATGTAAAAAAAACATGCGCAAAAGTGCAATCGCAACAACGTTCTTCAAAACACGAACTACAATACTAGGACTTTAATACGCATCAACAAACAACAGCAAAAACACTAGATCAAATAGATACAGTGGAGTGTAGAAATAAAACTCTACGTTTTCGTTTACGTGGATTTTCTTTTTGGATTAATTTATTTTCTGTTTGAATTGGTGGATTTGGTACTTATACGTACAAATCGAAAATTAGGTGTCCAGGAAGCAAAAATGATCAAAGAGAATGAAAAGAGTTGCAATTAGGATAATAAAATCAAATTAGAAGAGAGAATCCCTCAACATCTTTGGTAGTGTACGTCCACGAAGTCGAGCATAACTTTCTCATCCGGACACCAAATCAACTAGTTCCGGCGGCATGAGAAAGCTATTTCAGCTGGCTACAATTCCTGTCTAACGTGAAAAATCCAAATTCAGACTCGAACATGGTCAAAATTGGATTCCAAAAGCGATCATGAAAATACGTACAACAGTTTGAGGACATGAATGCGCATCGAGAAACGTGCACAAAAACTCTCGTTAGAAAGATACGCACATAAGTAAGTATACAAAGGCATGCAAAAAAGTACTCACGCAAAAGTGCATTCTCAAAAAAGATCATGAAAACACAAACTACAATCCTAGGACATTAATACCAATCAACAAACATGCACATGCACACTCGCTCAAATGGACATGCACAAACGTACATGTAAAAAAACATGCGCAAAAGTGCATTCGCAACAACGTTCTTCAAAACACGAACTACAATACTAGGACTTTAATACGCATCAACAAACAACAGCAAAAACACTAGATCAAATAGATACAGTGGAGTGTAGATATAGAACTCTACGTTTTCGTTTACGTGGATTTTTTTTTGGATTAATTTATTTTCTGTTTGAATTGGTGGATTTGGTATCTTATAGGTACAAATCGAAAATTAGGTGTCCAGGAAGCAAAAATGATCAAAGAGAAAGAAAAGAGTTGCTATTAGGAAAATAAAATCAAATTAGAAGAGAGAATCCCTCAACATCTTTGGTAGTGTACGTCCACGAAATCGAGCATAACTTTCTCATCCGGTCTCCAAATCAACTGGTTCCGGCGGCATTAGAAAACTATTTCAGCTGGCTACAATTACTGTCTAACGTGAAAAATCCAAATTCGGACTCGAACATGGTCAAAATTGGATTCCAAAAGCGATCATGAAAATACGTACTACAGTTCGAGGACATGAATGCGCATCAAGAAACGTGCACAAAAAATGTCGCTAGAAAGATACGCACATAAGTAAGTATACAAAGGCATGCACAAAAGTACTCACGCAAAAGTGCATTCGCAAAAAGGATCATGAAAACACAAACTACAATACTAGGACATTAATACAAATCAACAAACATGCACAAGCACACTCGCTCAAATGGACATGCACAAACGTACATGTAAAAAAACATGCGCAAAAGTGCATTCGCAACAACGTTCTTAAAAACACGAACTACAATACTAGGACTTTAATACGCATCAATAAACAGCAGCAAAAACACTAGATAAAAAAGATACAGTGGAGTGTAGAAATAAAACTCTACGTTTACGTTTAAGTGGATTTTTTTTTTTGGATTAATTTATTTTATGTTTGAATTGGTGGATTTGGTATCTTATAGGTACAAATCGAAAATTAGGTGTCCAGGAAGCAAAAATGATCAAAGAGAAAGAAAAGAGTTGCAATTAGGAAATTAAAATCAAATTAGAAGAGAGAATCCCTCAACATCGTTGGTAGTGTACGTCCACGGAGTCGAGCATAACTTTCTCATCCGGACACCAAATCAACTGGTTCCGGCGGCATTAGAAAGCTATTTCAGCTGGCTACAATTCCTGTCTAACGTGAAAAATCCAAATTCGGACTCGAACATGGTCAAAATTGGATTCCAAAAGCGATCATGAAAATACGTACAACAGTTTGAGGATATGAATTCGCATCGAGAAACGTGCACAAAAACTCTCGTTAGAAAGATACGCACATAAGTTAGGATTCAAAGGCATGCACAAAAGTACTCACGCAATAGTGCATTCGCAAAAAGGATCATGAAAACACAAACTACAATCCTAGGACATTAATACAAATCAACAAACATGCACAAGCACACTCGCTCAAATGAATATGCATAAACGTACATGTAAAAAAACATGCGCAAAAGTGCATTTGCAACAACGTTCTTCAAAACACGAACTACAATACTAGGACTTTAATACGCATCAACAAACAACAGCAAAAACACTAGATCAAATAGATACAGTGGAGTGTAGAAATAAAACTCTACGTTTTCGTTTACGTGGATTTTTTTTTTGGGATTAATTAATTTTCTGTTTGAATTGGTGGATTTGGTATCTTATAGGTACAAATCGAAAATAGGTGTCCAGGAAGCAAAAATGATCAAAGAGAAAGAAAAGAGTTGCAATTAGGAAAATAAAATCAAATTAGAAGAGAGAATCCCTCAACATCGTTGGTAGCGTACGTCCACGAAGTCGAGCATAACTTTCTCATCCGGACACCAAATCAACTGGTTCCGGCGGCATTTGTAAGCTATTTCAGCTGGCTACAATTCCTGTCTAACGTGAAAAATCCAAATTCGGACTCGAACAGGGTCAAAATTGGATTCCAAAAGCGATCATGAAAATACGTACAATAGTTTGAGGACATGAATTCGCATCGAGAAACTCGCACAAAAACTCTCGTTAGAAAGATACGCACATAAGTTAGGATGCAAAGGCATGCACAAAAGTACTCACGCAATAGTGCATTCGCAAAAAGGATCATGAAAACACAAACTACAATCCTAGGACATTAATACGAATCAACAAACATGCACAAGCACACTCGCTCAAATGAACATGCACAAACGAACATGTAAAAAAACATGCGCAAAAGTGCATTTGCAACAACGTTCTTCAAAACACGAACTACAATACTAGGACTTTAATACGCATCAACAAACAACAGCAAAAACACTAGATCAAATAGATATAGTGGAGTGTAGAAATAAAACTCTAGGTTGACGTTTACGTGGATTTTTTTTTTGGAATAATTTATTTTCTGTTTGAATTGGTGGATTTGGTATCTTATAGGTACAAATTGAAAATTAGGTGTCCAGGAAGCAAAAATGATCAAAGAGAAAGAAAAGAGTTGCAATTAGGAAAATAAAATCAAATTAGAAGAGAGAATCCCTCAACATCTTTGGTAGTGTACGTCCACGAAGTCGAGCATAACTTTCTCATCCGGACACCAAATCAACTGGTTCCGGCGGCATAAGAAAGCTATTTCAGCTGGCTACAATTCCTGTCTAACGTGAAAAATCCAAATTCGGACTCGAACAAGGTCAAAATTGGATTCCAAAAGCGATCATGTAAATACGTACTACAGTTCGAGGACATGAATGCGCATCGAGAAACGTGCACAAAAACTGTCGCTAGAAAGATACGCACATAAGTAAGTATACAAAGGCATGCACAAAAGTACACACGCAAAAGTGCATTCGCAAAAAGGATCATGAAAACACAAACTACAATCCTAGGACATTAATACAAATCAACAAACATGCACAAGCACAGTCGCTCAAATGGACATGCACAAACGTACATGTAAAAAAACATGCGCAAAAGTGCATTCGCAACAACGTTCTTCAAAACACGAACTACAATACTAGAAATTTAATACGTATCAACAAACAACAGCAAAAACACTAGATCAAATAGATACAGTGGAGTGTAGAAATAAAACTCTACGTTTTCGTTTACGTGGATTTTTTTTTGGATTAATTTATTTTCTGTTTGAATTGGTGGATTTGGTTTCTTATAGGTACAAATCTAAAATTAGGTGTCCAGGAAGCAAAAATGATCAAAGAGAAAGAAAAGAGTTGCAATTAGGAAAATAAAATCAAATTAGAAGAGTGAATCCCTCAACATCTTTGGTAGTGTACGTCCACGAAATCGAGCATAACTTTCTCATCCGGTCTCCAAATCAACTGGTTCCGGCGGCATTAGAAAGCTATTTCAGCTGGCTACAATTACTGTCTAACGTGAAAAATCCAAATTCGGACTCGAACAACGTCAAAATGGGATTCCAAAAGCGATCATGAAAATACGTACTACAGTTCGAGGACATGAATTCGCATCGAGAAACGTGCACAAAAACTCTCGTTAGAAAGATACGCACATAAGTAAGTATACAAAGGCATGCACAAAAGTACTCACGCAATAGTGCATTCGCAAAAAGGATCATGAAAACACAAACTACAATACTAGGACATTAATACAAATCAACTAGTTCCGGCGGCATTAGAAAGCTATTTCAGCTGGCTACAATTCCTGTCTAACGTGAAAAATCCAAATTCAGACTCGAACATGGTCAAAATTGGATTCCAAAAGCGATCATGAAAATACGTACAACAGTTTGAGGACATGAATGCGCATCGAGAAACGTGCACAAAAACTCTCGTTAGAAAGATACGCACATAAGTAAGTATACAAAGGCATGCAAAAAAGTACTCACGCAAAAGTGCATTCTCAAAAAAGATCATGAAAACACAAACTACAATCCTAGGACATTAATACCAATCAACAAACATGCACAAGCACACTCGCTCAAATGGACATGCACAAACGTACATGTAAAAAAACATGCGCAAAAGTGCATTCGCAACAACGTTCTTCAAAACACGAACTACAATACTAGGACTTTAATACGCATCAACAAACAACAGCAAAAACACTAGATCAAATAGATACAGTGGAGTGTAGAAATAGAACTCTACGTTTTCGTTTACGTGGATTTTTTTTTGGATTAATTTATTTTCTGTTTGAATTGGTGGATTTGGTATCTTATAGGTACAAATTGAAAATTAGGTGTCCAGGAAGCAAAAATGATCAAAGAGAAAGAAAAGAGTTGCAATTAGGAAAATAAAATCCAATTAGAAGAGAGAATCCCTCAACATCTTTGGTAGTGTACGTCCACGAAGTCGAGCATAACTTTCTCATCCGGACTCCAAATCAACTGGTTTTGGCGGCATAAAAAAGCTATTTCAACTGGCTACAATTCCTTTCTAACGTGAAAAATCCAAATTCGGACTCGAACATGGTCAAAATGGGATTCCAAAAGCGATCATGAAAATACGTACTACAGTTCGAGGACATGAATTCGCATCGAGAAACGTGCACAAAAACTCTCGTTAGAAAGATACGCACATAAGTAAGTATACAAAGGCATGCACAAAAGTACTCACGCAATAGTGCATTCGCAAAAAGGATCATGAAAACACAAACTACAATCTTAGGACATTAATACTAATCAACTAGTTCCGGCGGCATTAGAAAGCTATTTCAGCTGGCTACAATTCCTGTCTAACGTGAAAATCCAATTCAGACTCGAACATGGTCAAAATTGGATTCCAAAAGCGATCATGAAATACGTACAACAGTTTG
>NW_012193658.1:120448-144305 GCF_000504015.1 Erythranthe guttata
CCAATTTTGACCATGTTCGAGTCCGAATTTGGATTTTTCACGTTAGACAAGAATTGTAGCCAGCTGAAATAGCTTTCTAATGCCGCCGGAACCAGTTGATTTGGAGTCCGGATGAGAAAGTTATGCTCGACTTCGTGGACGTACACTACCAAAGATGTTGAGGGATTCTCTCTTCTAATTTGATTTTATTTTCCTAATTGCAACTCTTTTCTTTCTCTTTGATCATTTTTGCTTCCTGGACACCTTATTTTCGATTTGTACCTATAAGATACCAAATCCATCAATTCAAACAGAAAATAAATTAATCCAAAAAAAAAATCCACGTAAACGTAAATGTAGAGTTTTATTTCTACACTCCACTGTATCTATTTGATCTAGTGTTTTTGCTGTTGTTTGTTGATGCGTATTAAAGTCCTAGTATTGTAGTTCGTGTTTTGAAGAACGTTGTTGCGAATGCACTTTTGCGCATGTTTTTTTACATGTACGTTTGTGCATGTTCATTTGAGCGAGTGTGCTTGTGCATGTTTGTTGATTTGTATTAATGTCCTAGGATTGTAGTTTGTGTTTTCATGATCCTTTTTGCGAATGCACTTTTGCGTGAGTACTTTTGTGCATGCCTTTGTATACTTACTTATGTGCGTTTCTTTCTAGCGACAGTTTTCGTGCACGTTTCTCGATGCGCATTCTTGTCCTCGAACTGTACTACGTATCTTCTTGATGGTGTGGGGAATCCAATTTTGACCATGTTCGTGTCCGACTTTGGATTTTTCACGTTTGACAGGACTTGTCGCCCGCTGACATAGCTTTCTTATGCCGCCGGAACCAGTTGATTTGGTGTCCGGATGAGAAAGTTATGCTCGACTTCGTGGACGTACACTACCAACGATGTTGAGGGATTCTCTCTTCTAATTTGATTTGATTTTCCTAATTGCAACTCTTTTCTTTCTCTTTGATCATTTTTGCTTCCTGGACACCTAATTTTCAATTTGTACCTATAAGATACCAAATCCACCAATTCAAACAGAAAATAAATTAATCCAAAAAAAATCCACGTAAACGTAAACCTAGAGTTTTATTTCTACACTCCACTATATCTATTTGATCTAGTGTTTTTGCTGTTGTTTGTTGATGCGTATTAAAGTCCTAGTATTGTAGTTCGTGTTTTGAAGAACGTTGTTGCAAATGCACTTTTGCGCATGTTTTTTTACATGTACGTTTGTGCATATTCATTTGAGCGAGTGTGCTTGTGCATGTTTGTTGATTTGTATTAATGTCCTAGGATTGTAGTTTGTGTTTTCATGATCCCTTTTGCGAATGCACTATTGCGTGAGTACTTTTGTGCATGCCTTTGTATACTTACTTATGTGCGTATCTTTCTAACGAGAGTTTTTGTGCACGTTTCTCGATGCGAATTCATGTCCTCGAACTGTAGTACGTATTTTCATGATCGCTTTTGGAATCCCATTTTGACCTTGTTCGAGTCCGAATTTGAATTTTTCACGTTAGAAAGGAATTGTAGCCAGTTGAAATAGCTTTCTTATGCCGCCAAAACCAGTTGATTTGGAGTCCGGATGAGAAAGTTATGCTCGACTTCGTGGACGTACACTACCAAAGATGTTGAGGGATTCTCTCTTCTAATTTGATTTTATTTTCCTAATTGCAACTCTTTTCTTTCTCTTTGATCATTTTTGCTTCCTGGACACCTAATTTTCAATTTGTACCTATAAGATACCAAATCCACCAATTCAAACAGAAAATAATTTAATCCAAAAAAAAAATCCACGTAAACGTAAACCTAGAGTTTTATTTCTACACTCCACTATATCTATTTGATCTAGTGTTTTTGCTGTTGTTTGTTGATGCGTATTAAAGTCCTAGTATTGTAGTTCGTGTTTTGAAGAACGTTGTTGCAAATGCACTTTTGCGCATGTCTTTTTACATGTACGTTTGTGCATGTTCATTTGAGCGAGTGTGCTTGTGCATGTTTGTTGATTTGTATTAATGTCCTAGGATTGTAGTTTGTGTTTTCATGATCCCTTTTGCGAATGCACTATTGCGTGAGTACTTTTGTGCATGCTTTTAAATCCTAACTTATGTGCGTATCTTTCTAACGAGAGTTTTTGTGCACGTTTCTCGATGCGAATTCATGTCCTCAAACTGTTGTACGTATTTTCATGATCGCTTTTGGAATCCAATTTTGACCATGTTCGAGTCCGAATTTGGATTTTTCACATTAGACAGGAATTGTAGCCAGCTGAAATAGCTTTCTAATGCCGCCGGAACCAGTTGATTTGGTGTCCGGATGAGAAAGTTATGCTCGACTTCGTGGACGTACACTACCAACGATGTTGAGGGATTCTCTCTTCTAATTTGATTTTATTATCCTAATTGCAACTCTTTTCTTTCTCTTTGATCATTTTTGCTTCCTGGACACCTAATTTCCAATTTGTACCTATAAGATACCAAATCCACCAATTCAAACAGAAAATAAATTAATCCAAAAAAAAAAAATATCCACGTAAACGTAAACCTAGAGTTTTATTTCTACACTCCACTGTATCTATTTGATCTAGTGTTTTTGCTGTTGTTTATTGATGCGTATTAAAGTCCTAGTATTGTAGTTCGTGTTTTGAAGAACGTTGTTGCAAATGCACTTTTGCGCATGTTTTTATACATGTACGTTTGTGCATATTTATTTGAGCGAGTGTGCTTGTGCATGTTTGTTGATTTTTATTAATGTCCTAGGATTGTAGTTCGTGTTTTCATGATCCCTTGTGCGAATGCACTATTGCGTGAGTACTTTTGTGCATGCCTTTAAATCCTTACTTATGTGCAGTATCTTTCTAACGAGAGTTATTGTGCACGTTTCTCGAAGCGTATTCATGTCCTCAAACTCTGGTACGTATTTTCATGATCGCTTTTGGAATCCAATTTTGACCATGTTCGAGTCCGAATTTGGATTTTTCACATTAGACAGGAATTGTAGCCAGCTGAAATAGCTTTCTAATGCCGCCGGAACCAGTTGATTTGGTGTCCGGATGAGAAAGTTATGCTCGACTTCGTGGACGTACACTACCAACGATGTTGAGGGATTCTCTCTTCTAATTTGATTTTATTTTCCTAATTGCAACTCTTTTCTTTCTCTTTGATCATTTTTGCTTCCTGGACACCTAATTTTCAATTTGTACCTATAAGATACCAAATCCACCAATTCAAACAGAAAATAAATTAATCCAAAAAAAAAAAAAAATCCACGTAAACGTAAACCTAGAGTTTTATTTCTACACTCCACTGTATCTATTTGATCTAGTGTTTTTGCTGTTGTTTGTTGATGCGTATTAAAGTCCTAGTATTGTAGTTCGTGTTTTGAAGAACGTTGTTGCAAATGCACTTTTGCGCATGTTTTTTTACATGTACGTTTGTGCATATTCATTTGAGCGAGTGTGCTTGTGCATGTTTGTTGATTTGTATTAATGTCCTAGGATTGTAGTTTGTGTTTTCATGATCCCTTTTGCGAATGCACTATTGCGTGAGTACTTTTGTGCATGCCTTTGTATACTTACTTATGTGCGTATCTTTCTAACGAGAGTTTTTGTGCACGTTTCTCGATGCGAATTCATGTCCTCGAACTGTAGTACGTATTTTCATGATCGCTTTTGGAATCCCATTTTGACCTTGTTCGAGTCCGAATTTGGATTTTTCACGTTAGAAAGGAATTGTAGCCAGTTGAAATAGCTTTCTTATGCCGCCAAAACCAGTTGATTTGGAGTCCGGATGAGAAAGTTATGCTCGACTTCGTGGACGTACAGTACCAAAGATGTTGAGGGATTCTGTCTTCTAATTTGATTTTATTTTCCTAATTGCAACTCTTTTCTTTCTCTTTGATCATTTTTGCTTCATGGACACCTAATTTTCGATTTGTACTTATAAGATACCAAATCCACCAATTCAAACATAAATCAAATTAATCCAAAAAAAAAAATCCACTTAAACGTAAACGTAGAGTTTTATTTCTACACTCCACTATATCTTTTTTATCTAGTGTTTTTGCTGTTGTTTATTGATGCGTATTAAAGTCCTAGTATTGTAGTTCGTGTTTTTAAGAACGTTGTTGCGAATGCAATTTTGCGCATGTTTTTTTACATGTACGTTTGTGCATGTCCATTTGAGCGAGTGTGCTTGTGCATGTTTGTCGTTGATTTGTATTAATGTCCTAGTATTGTAGTTTGTGTTTTCTGATCCTTTTTTCGAATGCACTTTTGCGTGAGTACTTTTGTGCATGCCTTTGTATACTTACTTATGTGCATATCTTTCTAGCGACATTTTTTGTGCACGTTTCTCGATGCGCATTCATGTCCTCGAACTGTAGTACGTATTTTCATGATCGCTTTTGGAATCCAATTTTGACCATGTTCGAGTCCGAATTTGGATTTTTCACGTTAGACAGGAATTGTAGCCAGCTGAAATAGCTTTCTAATGCCGCCGGAACAAGTTGATTTGGAGTCCCGATGAGAAAGTTATGCTCGACTTCGTGGACGTACACTACCAAAGATGTAGAGGGATTCTCTCTTCTAATTTGATTTTATTTTCCTAATTGCAATTCTTTTCTTTCTCTTTGATCATTTTTGCTTCCTGGACAACTAATTTTCGATTTGTACCTATAAGATACCAAATCCACCAATTCAAACAGAAAATAAATTAATCCAAAAAAAAAATCCACGTAAACGAAAACGTAGAGTTTTATTTCTACACTCCACTGTATCTATTTGATCTAGTGTTTTTGCTGTTGTTTGTTGATGCGTATTAAAGTCCTAGTATTGTAGTTCGTGTTTTGAAGAACGTTGTTGCAAATGCACTTTTGCGCATGTTTTTTTACATGTACGTTTGTGCATGTTCATTTGAGCGAGTGTGCTTGTGCATGTTTGTTGATTTGTATTAATGTCCTAGGATTGTAGTTTGTGTTTTCATGATCCTTTTTGCGAATGCACTATTGCGTGAGAGCTTTTGTGCATGCCTTTGTATACTTATGTGCGTATCTTTCTAACGAGAGTTTTTGTGCACGTTTCTCGATGCGAATTCATGTCCTCAAACTGTTGTACGTATTTTCATGATCGCTTTTGGAATCCAATTTTGACCATGTTCGAGTTCGAATTTGGATTTTTCACATTAGACAGGCATTGTAGCCAGCTGAAATAGCTTTCTAATGCCGCCGGAACCAGTTGATTTGGTGTCCGGATGAGAAAGTTATGCTCGACTTCGTGGACGTACAGTACCAAAGATGTTGAGGGATTCTCTCTTCTAATTTGATTTTATTTTCCTAATTGCAACTCTTTTCTTTCTCTTTGATCATTTTTGCTTCATGGACACCTAATTTTCGATTTGTACTTATAAGATACCAAATCCACCAATTCAAACATAAATCAAATTAATCCAAAAAAAAAAATCCACTTAAACGTAAACGTAGAGTTTTATTTCTACACTCCACTATATCTTTTTTATCTAGTGTTTTTGCTGTTGTTTATTGATGCGTATTAAAGTCCTAGTATTGTAGTTCGTGTTTTTAAGAACGTTGTTGCGAATGCAATTTTGCGCATGTTTTTTTACATGTACGTTTGTGCATGTCCATTTGAGCGAGTGTGCTTGTGCATGTTTGTCGTTGATTTGTATTAATGTCCTAGTATTGTAGTTTGTGTTTTCATGATCCTTTTTTCGAATGCACTTTTGCGTGAGTACTTTTGTGCATGCCTTTGTATACTTACTTATGTGCATATCTTTCTAGCGACATTTTTTGTGCACGTTTCTCGATGCGCATTCATGTCCTCGAACTGTAGTACGTATTTTCATGATCGCTTTTGGAATCCAATTTTGACCATGTTCGAGTCCGAATTTGGATTTTTCACGTTAGACAGGAATTGTAGCCAGCTGAAATAGCTTTCTAATGCCGCCGGAACCAGTTGATTTGGAGTCCAGATGAGAAAGTTATGCTCGACTTCGTGGACGTACACTACCAAAGATGTTGAGGGATTCTCTCTTCTAATTTGATTTTATTTTCCTAATTGCAATTCTTTTCTTTCTCTTTGATCATTTTTGCTTCCTAGACACCTAATTTTCGATTTGTACCTATAAGATACCAAATCCACCAATTCAAACAGAAAATAAATTAATACAAAAAAAATATCCACGTAAACGAAAACGTAGAGTTTTATTTCTACACTCCACTGTATCTATTTGATCTAGTGTTTTTGCTGTTGTTTGTTGATGCGTATTAAAGTCCTAGTATTTATTGTAGTTCGTGTTTTGAAGAACGTTGTTGCAAATGCACTTTTGCGCATGTTTTTTTACATGTACGTTTGTGCATGTTCATTTGAGCGAGTGTGCTTGTGCATGTTTGTTGATTTGTATTAATGTCCTAGGATTGTAGTTTGTGTTTTCATGATCCTTTTTGCGAATGCACTATTGCGTGAGTGCTTTTGTGCATGCCTTTGTATACTTATGTGCGTATCTTTCTAACGAGAGTTTGTGTGCACGTTTCTCGATGCGAATTCATGTCCTCAAACTGTTGTACGTATTTTCATGATCGCTTTTGGAATCCAATTTTGACCATGTTCGAGTTCGAATTTGGATTTTTCACGTTAGACAGGCTTTGTAGCCAGCTGAAATAGCTTTCTAATGCCGTCGGAACCAGTTGATTTGGAGTCCGGATGAGAAAGTTATGCTCGACTTCGTGGACGTACACTACCAAAGATGTAGAGGGATTCTCTCTTCTAATTTGATTTTATTTTCCTAATTGCAATTCTTTTCTTTCTCTTTGATCATTTTTGCTTCCTGGACACCTAATTTTGGATTTGTACCTATAAGATACCAAATCCACCAATTCAAACAGAAAATAAATTAATCCAAAAAAACAATCCACGTAAACGAAAACGTAGAGTCTTATTTCTACACTCCACTGTATCTATTTGATCTAGTGTTTTTGCTGTTGTTTGTTGATGCGTATTAAAGTCCTAGTATTGAAGTTCGTGTTTTGAAGAACGTTGTTGCAAATGCACTTTTGCGCATGGTTTTTTACATGTACGTTTGTGCATGTTCATTTGAGCGAGTGTGCTTGTGCATGTCAGTTGATCCGTATTAATGTCCTAGGATTGTAGTTTGTGTTTTCATGATCCTTTTTGCGAATGCACTATTGCGTGAGTGCTTTTGTGCATGCCTTTGTATACTTACTTATGTGCGTATCATACTAAGGAGAGTTGGTGTGCAAGTCTCTCGATGCGAATTCATGTCCTCAAACTGTTGTACGTATTATCATGATCGCTTTTGGAATCCAATTTGGACCATGTTCGAGTTCGAATTTGGATTTTTCACGTTAGACAGGCATTGTAGCCAGCTGGAATAGCTTTCTAATGCCACCGGAACAAGTTGATTTGGAGTCCGGATGAGAAAGTTATGCTCGACTTCGTGGACGTACACTACCAAAGATGTTGAGGGATTCTCTCTTCTAATTTGATTTTATTTTCCTAATTGCAATTCTTTTCTTTCTCTTTGATCATTTTTGCTTCCTGGACAGCTTACCGAGTGATTTGTACCTATAAGATACCAAATCCACCAATTCAAACAGAAAATAAATTAATCCAAAAAAAAAATCCACGTAAACGAAAACGTAGAGTTTTATTTCTACACTCCACTGTATCTATTTGATCTAGTGTTTTTGCTGTTGTTTGTTGATGCGTATTAAAGTCCTAGTATTGTAGTTCGTGTTTTGAAGAACGTTGTTGCAAATGCACTTTTGCGCATGTCTTTTTACATGTACGTTTGTGCATGTTCATTTGAGCGAGTGTGCTTGTGCATGTTTGTCGATTTGTATTAATGTCCTAGGATTGTAGTTAGTGTTTTCATGATCCTTTTTGCGAATGCACTATTGCGTGAGTGCTTTTGTGCATGCCTTTGTATACTTACTTATGTGCGTATCTTTCTAACGAGAGTTTGTGTGCAAGTCTCTCGATGCGAATTCATGTCCTCAAACTGTTGTACGTATTTTCATGATCGCTTTTGGAATCCAATTTTGACCATGTTCGAGTACGAATTTGGATCTTTCACGTTAGACAGGCATTGTAGCCAGCTGAAATAGCTTTCTAATGCCGCCGGAACCAGTTGATTTGGTGTCCGGATGAGAAAGTTATGCTCGACTTCGTGGACGTACAGTACCAAAGATGTTGAGGGATTCTCTCTTCTAATTTGATTTTATTTTCCTAATTGCAACTCTTTTCTTTCTCTTTGATCATTTTTGCTTCATGGACACCTAATTTTCGATTTGTACCTATAAGATACCAAATCCACCAATTCAAACATAAATCAAATTAATCCAAAAAAAAAATCCACTTAAACGTAAACGTAGAGTTTTATTTCTACACTCCACTGTATCTTTTTTATCTAGTGTTTTTGCTGTTGTTTATTGATGCGTATTAAAGTCCTAGTATTGTAGTTCGTGTTTTTAAGAACGTTGTTGCGAATGCAATTTTGCCCATGTTTTTTTACATGTACGTTTGTGCATGTCCATTTGAGCGAGTGTGCTTGTGCATGTTTGTCGTTGATTTGTATTAATGTCCTAGTATTGTAGTTTGTGTTTTCATGATCCTTTTTTCGAATGCACTTTTGCGTGAGTACTTTTGTGCATGCCTTTGTATACTTACTTATGTGCATATCTTTCTAGCGACATTTTTTGTGCACGTTTCTCGATGCGCATTCGTGTCCTCGAACTGTAGTACGTATTTTCATGATCGCTTTTGGAATCCAATTTTGACCATGTTCGAGTCCGAATTTGGATTTTTCACGTTAGACAGGAATTGTAGCCAGCTGAAATAGCTTTCTAATGCCGCCGGAACAAGTTGATTTGGAGTCCGGATGAGAAAGTTATGCTCGACTTCGTGGACGTACACTACCAAAGATGTTGAGGGATTCTCTCTTCTAATTTGATTTTATTTTCCTAATTGCAATTCTTTTCTTTCTCTTTGATCATTTTTGCTTCCTGGACACCTAATTTTCGATTTGTACCTATAAGATACCAAATCCACCAATTCAAACAGAAAATAAATAAATCCCAAAAAAAAATCCACGTAAACGAAAACGTAGAGTTTTATTTCTACACTCCACTGTATCTATTTGATCTAGTGTTTTTGCTGTTGTTTCTTGATGCGTATTAAAGTCCTAGTATTTATTGTAGTTCGTGTTTTGAAGAACGTTGTTGCAAATGCACTTTTGCGCATGTTTTTTTACATGTACGTTTGTGCATGTTCATTTGAGCGAGTGTGCTTGTGCATGTTTGTTGATTTGTATTAATGTCCTAGGATTGTAGTTTGTGTTTTCATGATCCTTTTTGCGAATGCACTATTGCGTGAGTGCTTTTGTGCATGCCTTTGTATACTTATGTGCGTATCTTTCTAACGAGAGTTTGTGTGCACGTTTCTCGATGCGAATTCATGTCCTCAAACTGTTGTACGTATTTTCATGATCGCTTTTGGAATCCAATTTTGACCATGTTCGAGTTCGAAT
This sequence comes from Erythranthe guttata, assembly GCF_000504015.1. Next base: position 129,995 of record NW_012193658.1, read on the forward strand.
TTGGATTTTTCACGTTAGACAGGCTTTGTAGCCAGCTGAAATAGCTTTCTAATGCCGTCGGAACCAGTTGATTTGGAGTCCGGATGAGAAAGTTATGCTCGACTTCGTGGACGTACACTACCAAAGATGTAGAGGGATTCTCTCTTCTAATTTGATTTTATTTTCCTAATTGCAATTCTTTTCTTTCTCTTTGATCATTTTTGCTTCCTGGACACCTAATTTTGGATTTGTACCTATAAGATACCAAATCCACCAATTCAAACAGAAAATAAATTAATCCAAAAAAACAATCCACGTAAACGAAAACGTAGAGTTTTATTTCTACACTCCACTGTATCTATTTGATCTAGTGTTTTTGCTGTTGTTTGTTGATGCGTATTAAAGTCCTAGTATTGAAGTTCGTGTTTTGAAGAACGTTGTTGCAAATGCACTTTTGCGCATTTTTTTTTACATGTACGTTTGTGCATGTTCATTTGAGCGAGTGTGCTTGTGCATGTTTGTTGATTTGTATTAATGTCCTAGGATTGTAGTTTGTGTTTTCATGATCCTTTTTGCGAATGCACTATTGCGTGAGTGCTTTTGTGCATGCCTTTGTATACTTACTTATGTGCGTATCTTTCTAACGAGAGTTTGTGTGCAAGTTTCTCGATGCGAATTCATGTCCTCAAACTGTTGTACGTATTTTCATGATCGCTTTTGGAATCCAATTTTGACCATGTTCGAGTTCGAATTTGGATTTTTCACGTTAGACAGGCATTGTAGCCAGCTGAAATAGCTTTCTAATGCCGCCGGAACCAGTTGATTTGGTGTCCGGATGAGAAAGTTATGCTCGACTTCGTGGACGTACAGTACCAAAGATGTTGAGGGATTCTCTCTTCTAATTTGATTTTATTTTCCTAATTGCAACTCTTTTCTTTCTCTTTGATCATTTTTGCTTCATGGACACCTAATTTTCGATTTGTACCTATAAGATACCAAATCCACCAATTCAAACATAAATCAAATTAATCCAAAAAAAAAAAATCCACTTAAACGTAAACGTAGAGTTTTATTTCTACACTCCACTGTATCTTTTTTATCTAGTGTTTTTGCTGTTGTTTATTGATGCGTATTAAAGTCCTAGTATTGTAGTTCGTGTTTTTAAGAACGTTGTTGCGAATGCAATTTTGCGCATGTTTTTTTACATGTACGTTTGTGCATGTCCATTTGAGCGAGTGTGCTTGTGCATGTTTGTCGTTGATTTGTATTAATGTCCTAGTATTGTAGTTTGTGTTTTCATGATCCTTTTTGCGAATGCACTTTTGCGTGAGTACTTTTGTGCATGCCTTTGTATACTTACTTATGTGCGTATCTTTCTAGCGACATTTTTTGTGCACGTTTCTCGATGCGCATTCATGTCCTCGAACTGTAGTACGTATTTTCATGATCGCTTTTGGAATCAAATTTTGACCATGTTCGAGTCCGAATTTAGATTTTTCACGTTAGACAGGAATTGTAGCCAGCTGAAATAGCTTTCCAATGCCGCTGGAACCAGTTGATTTGGAGACCGGATGAGAAAGTTATGCTCGACTTCGTGGACGTACACTACCAAAGACGTTGATGGATTCTCTCTTCTAATTTGATTTTATTTTCCTAATTGCAACTCTTTTCTTTCTCTTTGATCATTTTTTCTTCTTCGACACCTAATTTTCGATTTGTACCATTAAGATACCAAATCCACCAATTCAAACAGAAAATAAATTAATCCAAAAAAAAAATCCACGTAAACGAGAACGTAGAGTTTTATTTCTACACTCCACTGTATCTATTTGATCTAGTGTTTTTGCTGTTGTTTGTTGATGCGTATTAAAGTCCTAGTATTGTAGTTCGTGTTTTGAAGAACGTTGTTGCGAATGCACTTTTGCGCATGTTTTTTTACATGTACGTTTGTGCATGTCCATTTGAGCGAGTGTGCTTGTGCAAGTTTGTTGATTTGTATTAATGTCCTAGGATTGTAGTTTGTGTTTTCATGATCCTTTTTGCGAATGCACTTTTGCGTGAGTACTTTTGTGCATGCCTTTGTATACTTACTTATGTGCGTTTCTTTCTAGCGACCGTTTTCGTGCACGTTTCTCGATGCGCATTCATGTCCTTGAACTGTAGTACGTATTTTCATGATCACTTTTGGAATCCAATTTTGACCTTGTTCGAGTCCCAATTTGGATTTTTCATGTTAGACAGGAATTGTAGCCAGCTGAAATAGCTTTCTATTGCCGCCAAAAGTAGTTGATTTGGAGTCCGAATGAGAAAGTTATGCTCGACTTCGTGGACGTACACTACCAAAGATGTTGAGGGATTCTCTCTTCTAATTTGATTTTATTTTCCTAATTGCAACTCTTTTCTTTCTCTTTGATCATTTTTGCTTCCTGGACACCTAATTTTCGATTTGTACCTATAAGATACAAAATCCACCAATTCAGACACAAAATAAATTAATCCAAAAAAAAAATCCACATAAACGTAAACCTAGAGTTTTATTTCTACACTCCACTGTATCTACTTGATCTAGTGTTTTTGCTGTTGTTTGTTGATGCGTATTAAAGTCCTAGTATTGTAGTTCGTGTTTTGAAGAACGTTGTTGCAAATGCACTTTTGCGCATGTGTTTTTACATGTACGTTTGTGCATGTTCATTTGAGCGAGTGTGCTTGTGCATGTTTGTTGATTTGTATTAATGTCCTAAGATTGTAGTTTGTGTTTTCATGATCCTTTTTGCGAATGCACTATTGCGTGAGTACTTTTGTGCATGCCTTTGTATACTTACTTATGTGCGTATCTTTCTAACGAGAGTTTTTGTGCACGTTTCTCGATGCGAATTCATGTCCTCAAACTGTTGGACGTATTTTCATGATCGCTTTTGGAATCCAATTTTGACCATGTTCGAGTCCGAATTTGGATTTTTCACGTTAGACAGGAATTGTAGCCAGGTGAAATAGCTTTCTAATGCCGCCGAAAGTAGTTGATTTGGAGTCCGGATGAGAAAGTTATGCTCGACTTCGTGGACGTACACTACCAAAGATGTTGAGGGATTCTCTCTTCTAATTTGATTTTATTTTGCTAATTGCAACTCTTTTCTTTCTCTTTGATCATTTTTGCTTCCTGGACACCTAATTTTCGATTTGTACCTCTAAGATACCAAATCCACCAATTCAAACAGAAAATAAATTAATCCAAAAAAAAAAATCCACGTAAACGTAAACGTAGAGTTCTATTTCTACACTCCATTGTATCTATTTGATCTAGTGTTTTTGCTGTTGTTTGTTGATGCGTATTAAAGTCCTAGTATTTTAGTTCGTGTTTTGAAGAACTTTGTTGCGAATGCACTTTTGCGCATGTTTTTTTACATGTACATTTGTGCATGTCCATTTGAGCGAGTGTGCTTGTGCATGTTTGTTGATTTGTATTAATGTCCTAGGATTGTAGTTTGTGTTTTCATGACCTTTTTTGCGAATGCACTTTTGCGTGAGTACTTTTGTGCATGCCTTTGTATACTTACATATGTGCGTATCTTTCTAGCGAAAGTTTTTGTGCACTTTTCTCGATGCGCATTCATGTCCTCGAACTGTAGTACGTATTTTCATGATTGCTTTTGGAATCCAATTTTGACCATGTTCGAGTCCGAATTTGGATTTTTCACCTTAGACAGGAATTGTAGCCAGCTGAAATAGCTTTCTTATGCCGCCGGAACCAGTTGATTTGGAGTCCGGATGAGAAAGTTATGCTCGACTTCGTGGACGTACACTACCAAAGATGTTGAGGGATTCTCTCTTCTTATTTGATTTTATTTTCCTAATTGCAACTCTTTTCTTTCTCTTTGATCATTTTTGCTTCCTGGACACCTTATTATCGATTTGTACCTATAAGATACCAAATCCACCAATTCAAACGGAAAATAAATTAATCCAAAAAAAAAATCCACGTAAACGTAAACGAAGAGTTTTATTTCTACACTCCACTGTATCTATTTGATCTACTGTTTTTGCTGTTGTTTGTTGATGCGTATTAAAGTCCTAGTATTGTAGTTCGTGTTTTGAAGAACGTTGTAGCGAATGCACTTTTGCGCATGTATTTTTACATGTACGTTTGTGCATGTCCATTTGAGCGAGTGTGCTTGTGCATGTTTGTTGATTTGTATTAATGTCCTAGGATTGTAGTTTGTGTTTTCATGATCCTTTTTGCGAATGCACTTTTGCGTGAGTACTTTTGTGCATGCCTTTGTATACTTACTTATGTGCGTATCTTTCTAGAGACAGTTTTTGTGCACGTTTCTCGATGCGCATTCATGTCCTCGAACTGTAGTACGTATTTTCATGATCGCTTTTGGGATCCAATTTTTGACCTTGTTCGAGTCCCAATTTGGATTTTTCACGTTAGACAGGAATTGTAGCCAGCTGAAATAGCTTTCTATTGCCGCCAAAAGTAGTTGATTTGGAGTCTGAATGAGAAAGTTATGCTCGACTTCGTGGACGTACACTACCAAAGATGTTGAGGGATTCTCTCTTCTAATTTGATTTTATTTTCCTAATTGCAACTCTTTTCTTTCTCTTTGATCATTTTTGCTTCCTGGACACCTAATTTTCGATTTGTACCTATAAGATACAAAATCCACCAATTCAGACAGAAAATAAATTAATCCAAAAAAAAAATCCACATAAACGTAAACCTAGAGTTTTATTTCTACACTCCACTGTATCTACTTGATCTAGTGTTTTTGCTGTTGTTTGTTGATGCGTATTAAAGTCCTAGTATTGTAGTTCGTGTTTTGAAGAACGTTGTTGCAAATGCACTTTTGCGCATGTGTTTTTACATGTACGTTTGTGCATGTTCATTTGAGCGAGTGTGCTTGTGCATGTTTGTTGATTTGTATTAATGTCCTAGGATTGTAGTTTGTGTTTTCATGATCCTTTTTGCGAATGCACTATTGCGTGAGTACTTTTGTGCATGCCTTTGTATACTTACTTATGTGCGTATCTTTCTAACGAGAGTTTTTGTGCACGTTTCTCGATGAGAATTCATGTCCTCAAACTGTTGTACGTATTTTCATGATCGCTTTTGGAATCCAATTTTGACCATGTTAGAGTTCGAATTTGGATTTTTCACGCTAGACAGGAATTGTAGCCAGCTGAAATAGCTTTCGAATGTCGCCGGAACCAGTTGATTTGGAGTCTGGATGAGAAAGTTATGCTCGACTACGTGGACGTACACTACCAAAGATGTTGAGGGATTCTCTCTTCTAATTTGATTTTATTTTCCTAATTGCAACTCTTTTCTTTCTCTTTGATCATTTTTACTTCCTGGACACCTAATTTTCGATTTGTACCTATAAGATACCAAATCCACCAATTCAAACATAAAATAAATTAATCCAAAAAAAAAATCCACTTAAACGTAAACGTAGAGTTTTATTTCTACACTCCAGTATATCTTTTTTATCTAGTGTTTTTGATGTTATTGATGCGTATTAAAGTCCTAGTATTGTAGTTCGTGTTTTAAAGAACGTTGTTGCGAATGCACTTTTGCGCATGTTTTTTTACATGTACGTTTGTGCATGTCCATTTGAGCGAGTGTGCTTGTGCATGTTTGTTGATTTGTATTAATGTCCTAGTACTGTAGTTTGTGTTTTCATGATCCTTTTTGCGAATGCACTTTTGCGTGAGTACTTTTGTGCATGCCTTTGTATACTTACTTATGTGCGTATCTTTCTAGCGACATTTTTTGTGCACGTTTCTCGATGCGCATTCATGTCCTCGAACTGTAGTACGTATTTTCATGATCGCTTTTGGAATCCAATTTTGACCATGTTCGAGTCCGAATTTGGATTTTTCACGTTAGACAGGAATTGTAGCCAGCTGAAATAGCTTTCTAATGCCGCCGGAACCAGTTGATTTGGAGTTCGGATGAGAAAGTTATGCTCGACTTCGTGGACGTACACTACCAAAGATGTTGAGGGATTCTCTCTTCTAATTTGATTATATTTTCCTAATTGCAACTCTTTTCTTTCTCTTTGATCATTTTTGCTTCCTGGACACCTAATTTTCGATTTGTACCTATAAGATACCATATCCACCAATTCAAACAGAAAATAAATTAATCCATATAACAAATCCACGTAAACGTAAACGTAGAGTTTTATTTCTACACTCCACTGTATCTATTTGATCTAGTGTTTTTGCTGTTGTTTGTTGATGCGTATTAAAGCCCTAGTATTGTAGTTGGTGTTTTGAAGAACATTTTTGCGAATGCACTTTTGCGCATGTTTTTTTACATGTACGTTTGTGCATGTCCATTTGAGCGAGTGTGCTTGTGCATGTTTGTTGATTTGTATTAATGTCCTAGGATTGTAGTTTGTGTTTTCATGATCCTTTTTGCGAATACACTTTTGCGTGAGTACTTTTGTGCATGCCTTTGTATACTTACTTATGTGCGTATCTTTCTAGCGACAGTTTTTGTGCACGTTTCTCGATGTGCATTCATGACCTCGAACTGTGGTACGTATTTTCATGATCGCTTTTGGAATCCAATTTTGACCATGTTCGAGTCCGAATTTGGATTTTTTACGTTAGACAGGAATTGTAGCCAGCTGAAATACTTTCTAATGTCGCCGGAATACTGTACTTGGAGTCCGGATGAGAAACTTGTGCTCGACTTCATGGACGTACACTACCAAAGATGTTGAGGGATTCTCTCTTCTAATTTGATTTTATTTTCCTAATTGCAACTCTTTTCTTTCTCTTTGATCATTTTTGCTTCCTGGACACCTAATTTTCGATTTGTACCTATAAGATACCAAATCCACCAATTCATCCTGTCCCTTTTTTTTCTCATAAAAACAATCCAGGTAAACGAAAACGTAGAGTTTTATTTCTACACTCCATTGGATCTATTTTATCTAGTGTTTCTGCTGTTGTTTGTTGATGCGTATTAAAGTCCTAGTATTGTAGTTCGTGTTTTGAAGAACGTTGTTGCGAATGCACTTTTGCGCATGTTTTTTTACATGTACGTTTGTGCATGTCGATTTGAGCGAGTGTGCTAGTGCATGTTTGTTGATTTGTATTAATGTCCTAGGATTGTAGTTTGTGTTTTCATGATCCTTTTTGCGAATGCACTTTTGGGTGAGTACTTTTGTGCATGCCTTTGTATACTTACTTAATTGCGTATCTTTCTAGCGACAGTTTTTGTGCACGTTTCTCGATGCGCATTCATGTCCTCGAACTGTAGTACGTATTTTCATGATCGCTTTTGGAATCCAATTTTGACCATGTTCGAGTCCGAATTTGGATTTTTCACGTTAGACACGAATTGTAGCCAGCTGAAATAGTTTTCTTATGCTGCCAAAACCAGTTGATTTGGAGTCCGGATGAGAAAGTTATGCTCGACTTCGTGGACGTACACTACCAAAGATGTTGAGGGATTCTCTCTTCTAATTTGATTTTATTTTCCTAATTGCAACTCTTTTCTTTCTCTTTGATCATTTTTGCTTCCTGGACACCTTATTTTCAATTTGTACCTATAAGATACCAAATCCACCAATTCAAACAGAAAATAAATTAATCCAAAAAAAAAAAATCCACGTAAACGTAAATGTAGAGTTTTATTTCTACACTCCACTGTTTCTTTTTTATCTAGTGTTTTTGCTGTTGTTTATTGATGCGTATTAAAGTCCTAGTATTGTAGTTCGTGTTTTTAAGAACGTTGTTGCGAATGCACTTTTGCCCATGTTTTTTTACATGTACGTTTGTGCATGTCGATTTGAGCGAGTGTGCTTGTGCATGTTTGTTGATTTGTATTAATGTCCTAGGATTGTAGTTTGTGTTTTCATGATCCTTTTTGCGAATGCACTTTAGGGTGAGTACTTTTGTGCATGCCTTTGTATACTTACTTAATTGCGTATCTTTCTAGCGACAGTTTTTGTGCACGTTTCTCGATGCGCATTCATGTCCTCGAACTGTAGTACGTATTTTCATGATCGCTTTTGGAATCCAATTTTGACCTTGTTCGAGTCCGAATTTGGATTTTTCACGTTAGACAGGAATTGTAGCCAGCTGAAATAGCTTTCTTATGCCGCCAAAACCAGTTGATTTGGAGTCCGGATGAGAAAGTTATGCTCGACTTCGTGGACGTACACTACCAAAGATGTTGAGGGATTCTCTCTTCTAATTTGATTTTATTTTCCTAATTGCAACTCTTTTCTTTCTCTTTGATCATTTTTGCTTCCTCGACACCTAATTTTCAATTTGTACCTATAAGATACCAAATCCACCAATTCAAACAGAAAATAAATTAATCCAAAAAAAAAAATCCACGTAAACGTAAACCTAGAGTTTTATTTCTACACTCCACTGTATCTATTTGATCTAGTGTTTTTGCTGTTGTTTGTTGATGCGTATTAAAGTCCTAGTATTGTAGTTCGTGTTTTGAAGAACGTTGTTGCGAATGCACCTTTTGCGCATGTTTTTTTTACATGTACGTTTGTGCATGTCGATTTGAGCGAGTGTGCTAGTGCATGTTTGTTGATTTGTATTAATGTCCTAGGATTGTAGTTTGTGTTTTCATGATCCTTTTTGCGAATGCACTATTGCGTGAGTGCTTTTGTGCATGCCTTTGTATACTTACTTATGTGCGTATCTTTCTAACGAGAGTTTGTGTGCAAGTTTCTCGATGCGAATTCATGTCCTCAAACTGTTGTACGTATTTTCATGATCGCTTTTGGAATCCAATTTTGACCATGTTCGAGTTCGAATTTGGATTTTTCACGTTAGACAGGCATTGTAGCCAGCTGAAATAGCTTTCTAATGCCGTTGGAACCAGTTGATTTGGTGTCCGGATGAGAAAGTTATGCTCGACTTCGTGGACGTACAGTACCAAAGATGTTGAGGGATTCTCTCTTCTAATTTGATTTTATTTTCCTAATTGCAACTCTTTTCTTTCTCTTTGATCATTTTTGCTTCATGGACACCTAATTTTCGAAATCCACCAATTCAAACATAAATCAAATTAATCCAAAAAAAAAAAATCCACTTAAACGTAAACGTAGAGTTTTATTTCTACACTCCACTGTATCTTTCTACACTCCACTGTATCTTTTTTATCTAGTGTTTTTGCTGTTGTCTAGTATTGTAGTTCGTGTTTTTAAGAACGTTGTTGCGAATGCAATTTTGCGCATGTTTTTTTACATGTACGTTTGTGCATGTCCATTTGAGCGAGTGTGCTTGTGCATGTTTGTCGTTGATTTGTATTAATGTCCTAGTATTGTAGTTTGTGTTTTCATGATCCTTTTTTCGAATGCACTTTTGCGTGAGTACTTTTGTGCATGCCTTTGTATACTTACTTATGTGCATATCTTTCTAGCGACATTTTTTGTGCACGTTTCTCGATGCGCATTCATGTCCTCGAACTGTAGTACGTATTTTCATGATCGCTTTTGGAATCCAATTTTGACCATGTCCGAGTCCGAATTTGGATTCTCCACGTTAGACAGGAATTGTAGCCAGCTGAAATAGCTTTCTAATGCCGCCGGAACAAGTTGATTTGGAGTCCAGATGAGAAAGTTATGCTCGACTTCGTGGACGTACACTACCAAAGATGTAGAGGGATTCTCTCTTCTAATTTGATTTTATTTTCCTAATTGCAATTCTTTTCTTTCTCTTTGAACATTTTTGCTTCCTGGACAACTAATTTTCGATTTGTACCTATAAGCTACCAAATCCACCAATTAAACCGGAAAATAAATTAATCCAAAAAAAAAATCCACGTAAACGAAAACGTAGAGTTTTATTTCCACACTCCACTGTATCTATTTGATCTAGTGTTTTTGCTGTTGTTTGTTGATGCGTATTAAAGTCCAAGTATTGTAGTTCGTGTTTTGAAGAACGTTGTTGCAAATGCACTTTTGCGCATGTTTTTTTACATGTACGTTTGTGCATGTTCATTTGAGCGAGTGTGCTTGTGCATGTTTGTTGATTTGTATTAATGTCCTAGGATTGTAGTTTGTGTTTTCATGATCCTTTTTGCGAATGCACTATTGCGTGAGTGCTTTTGTGCATGCCTTTGTATACTTACTTATGTGCGTATCTTTCTAGCGACAGTTTTTGTGCACGTTTCTCGATGCGCATTCATGTCCTCGAACTGTAGTACGTATTTTCATGATTGGTTTTGGAATCCAATTTTGACCATGTTCGAGTCCGAATTTGGATTTTTCACGTTTGACAGGAATTGTAGCCATCTGAAATAGCTTTCTAATGCCGCCGGAACCAACTGATTTGGAGTCCGGATGAGAAAGTTATGCTCGACTTCGTGGACGTACAGTACCAAAGATGTTGAGGGATTCTGTCTTCTAATTTGATTTTATTTTCCTAATTGCAACTCTTTTCTTTCTCTTTGATCATTTTTGCTTCATGGACACCTAATTTTCGATTTGTACTTATAAGATACCCAATCCACCCATTCAAACATAAATCAAATTAATCCAAAAAAAAAAATCCACTTAAACGTAAACGTAGAGTTTTATTTCTACACTCCACTATATCTTTTTTATCTAGTGTTTTTGCTGTTGTTTATTGATGCGTATTAAAGTCCTAGTATTGTAGTTCGTGTTTTTAAGAACGTTGTTGCGAATGCAATTTTGCGCATGTTTTTTTACATGTACGTTTGTGCATGTCCATTTGAGCGAGTGTGCTTGTGCATGTTTGTCGTTGATTTGTATTAATGTCCTAGTATTGTAGTTTGTGTTTTCATGATCCTTTTTTCGAATGCACTTTTGCGTGAGTACTTTTGTGCATGCCTTTGTATACTTACTTATGTGCATATCTTTCTAGCGACATTTTTTGTGCACGTTTCTCGATGCGCATTCATGTCCTCGAACTGTAGTACGTATTTTCATGATCGCTTTTGGAATCCAATTTTGACCATGTTCGAGTTCGAATTTGGATTTTTCACGTTAGACAGGCATTGTAGCCAGCTGGAATAGCTTTCTAATGCCACCGGAACAAGTTGATTTGGAGTCCGGATGAGAAAGTTATGCTCGACTTCGTGGACGTACACTACCAAAGATGTTGAGGGATTCTCTCTTCTAATTTGATTTTATTTTCCTAATTGCAATTCTTTTCTTTCTCTTTGATCATTTTTGCTTCCTGGACACCTAATTTTGGATTTGTACCTATAAGATACCAAATCCACCAATTCAAACAGAAAATAAATTAATCCAAAAAAAAAATCCACGTAAACGAAAACGTAGAGTTTTATTTCTACACTCCACTGTATCTATTTGATCTAGTGTTTTTGCTGTTGTTATATGATGCGTATTAAAGTCCTAGTATTGTAGTTCGTGTTTTGAAGAACATTGTTGCAAATGCACTTTTGCGCATGTTTTTTTACATGTACGTTTGTGCATGTTCATTTGAGCAATGTGCTTGTGCATGTTTGTTGATTTGTATTAATGTCCTAGGATTGTAGTTTGTGTTTTCATGATCCTTTTTGCGAATGCACTATTGCGTGAGTGCTTTTGTGCATGCCTTTGTAAACTTACTTATGTGCGTATCTTTCTAACAATAGTTTGTGTGCACGTTTCTCGATGCGAATTAATGTCCTCAAACTGTTGTACGTATTTTCATGATCGCTTTTGGAATCCAATTTTGACCATGTTCGAGTTCAAATTTGGATTTTTCACGTTACACAGGCATTGTAGCTAGCTGAAATAGCTTTCTAATGCCGCCGAAACCAGTTGATTTGGTGTTCGGATGAGAAAGTTATGCTCGACTTCGTGGACGTACAGTACCAAAGATGTTGAGGGATTCTCTCTTTTAATTTGATTTTATTTTCCTAATTGCAACTCTTTTCTTTCTCTTTGATCATTTTTGCTTCCTGGACACCTAATTTTCGATTTGTACCTATAAGATACCAAATCCACCAATTCAAACATAAATCAAATTAATCCAAAAAAAAAAATCCACTTAAACGTAAACGTAGAGTTTTATTTCTACACTCCACTGTATCTTTTTTATCTAGTGTTTTTGCTGTTGTTTATTGATGCGTATTAAAGTCCTAGTATTGTAGTTCGTGTTTTTAAGAACGTTGTTGCGAATGCACTTTTGCGCATGTTTTTTTACATGTACGTTTGTGCATGTCCATTTGAGCGAGTGTGCTTGTGCATGTTTGTCGTTGATTTGTATTAATGTCCTAGTATTGTAGTTTGTGTTTTCATGATCCTTTTTTCGAATGCACTTTTGCGTGAGTACTTTTGTGCATGCCTTTGTATACTTACTTATGTGCATATCTTTCTAGCGACATTTTTTGTGCACGTTTCTCGATGCGCATTCATGTCCTCGAACTGTAGTACGTATTTTCATGATCGCTTTTGGAATCCAATTTTGACCATGTTCGAGTCCGAATTTGGATTTTTCACGTTAGACAGGAATTGTAGCCAGCTGAAATAGCTTTCTAATGCCGCCGGAACAAGTTGATTTGGAGTCCCGATGAGAAAGTTATGCTCGACTTCGTGGACGTACACTACCAAAGATGTAGAGGGATTCTCTCTTCTAATTTGATTTTATTTTCCTAATTGCAATTCTTTTCTTTCTCTTTGATCATTTTTGCTTCCTGGACAACTAATTTTCGATTTGTACCTATCCCAAATCCACCAATTCAAACAGAAAATAAATTAATCCAAAAAAAAAATCCACGTAAACGAAAACGTAGAGTTTTATTTCCACACTCCACTGTATCTATTTGATCTAGTGTTTTTGCTGTTGTTTGTTGATGCGTATTAAAGTCCAAGTATTGTAGTTCGTGTTTTGAAGAACGTTGTTGCAAATGCACTTTTGCGCATGTTTTTTTACATGTACGTTTGTGCATGTTCATTTGAGCGAGTGTGCTTGTGCATGTTTGTTGATTTGTATTAATGTCCTAGGATTGTAGTTTGTGTTTTCATGATCCTTTTTGCGAATGCACTATTGCGTGAGTGCTTTTGTGCATGCCTTTGTATACTTATGTGCGTATCTTTCTAACGAGAGTTTGTGTGCACGTTTCTCGATGCGAATTCATGTCCTCAAACTGCTGTACGTATTTTCATGATCGCTTTTGGAATCCAATTTTGACCATGTTCGAGTTCGAATTTGGATTTTTCACGTTAGACAGGCATTGTAGCCAGCTGAAATAGCTTTCTAATGCCGCCGGAACAAGTTGATTTGGAGTCCGGATGAGAAAGTTATGCTCGACTTCGTGGACGTACACTACCAAAGATGTTGAGGGATTCTCTCTTCTAATTTGATTTTATTTTCCTAATTGCAATTCTTTTCTTTCTCTTTGATCATTTTTGCTTCCTGGACACCTAATTTTCGATTTGTACCTATAAGATACCAAATCCACCAATTCAAACAGAAAATAAATTAATCCAAAAAAAAAATCCACGTAAACGAAAACGTAGAGTTTTATTTCTACACTCCACTGTATCTATTTGATCTAGTGTTTTTGCTGTTGTTTGTTGATGCGTATTAAAGTCCTAGTATTGTAGTTCGTGTTTTGAAGAACGTTGTTGCAAATGCACTTTTGCGCATGTCTTTTTACATGTACGTTTGTGCATGTTCATTTGAGCGAGTGTGCTTGTGCATGTAACCCATTATACCCGTTAACTAGGATTGTAGTTTGTGTTTTCATGATCCTTTTTGCGAATGCACTATTGCGTGAGTGCTTTTGTGCATGCCTTTGTATACTTACTTATGTGCGTATCTTTCTAACGAGAGTTTGTGTGCAAGTTTCTTGATGCGAATTCATGTCCTCAAACTGTTGCACGTATAGTTATAGATCGCTTATCGAATCCAATTTTGACCATGTACGAGTCCGAATCTGGATTTTTCACGTAAGACAGGCATAGTAGCCAGCTGAAATAGCTTACTAATGCCGCCGGAACCAGTTGATTTGGTGTCCGTATGAGAAAGTTATGCTCGACTTCGTGGACGTACAGTACCAAAGATGTTGAGGGATTCTCTCTTCTAATTTGATTATATTTGCCTAATTGCAACTCTTTTCTTTCTCTTTGATCATGTTTGCTTCCTGGACACCGTGAGTTTCGATTTGTACCTATAAGATACCAAATCCACCAATTCAAACATAAATCAAATTAATCCAAAAAAAAAATTCCACTCAAACGTAAACGTACAGATTGATTTCTACACTCCACTGTATCTTTGTAATCTAGTGTTTTGGCTGTAGTTTATCGATGCTTATCAAAGTCCTAGTATTGTAGTCCGGGTTTGGAAGAACGTTGTTGCAAATGCACTT
>NW_012193658.1:146115-166323 GCF_000504015.1 Erythranthe guttata
GCCGGAACCAGTTGATTTGGAGTCCGGATGAGAAAGTTATGCTCGACTTCGTGGACGTACACTACAAAAGATGTTGAGGGATTCTCTCTTCTAATTTGATTTTATTTTCCTAATTGCAACTCTTTTCTTTCTCTTTGATCATTTTTGCTTCCTGGACACCTTATTTTCGATTTGTACCTATAAGATACCAAATCCACCAATTCAAACAGAAAATAAATTAATCCAAAAAAAAAAATCCACGTAAACGTAAACGTAGAGTTTTATTTCTACACTCCACTGTATCTTTTTTATCTAATGTTTTTGCTGTTGTTTATTGATGCGTATTAAAGTCCTAGTATTGTAGTTCGTGTTTTTAAGAACGTTGTTGCGAATGCAATTTTGCGCATGTTTTTTTACATGTACGTTTGTGCATGTCCATTTGAGCGAGTGTGCTTGTGCATGTTTGTCGTTGATTTGTATTAATGTCCTAGTATTGTAGTTTGTGTTTTCATGATCCTTTTTTCGAATGCACTTTTGCGTGAGTACTTTTGTGCATGCCTTTGTATACTTACTTATGTGCATATCTTTCTAGCGACATTTTTTGTGCACGTTTCTCGATGCGCATTCATGTCCTTGAACTGTAGTACGTATTTTCATGATCGCTTTTGGAATCCAATTTTGACCATGTTCGAGTCCGAATTTGGATTTTTCACGTTAGACAGGAATTGAAGCCAGCTGAAATAGCTTTCTAATGCCGCCGGAACCAGTTGATTTGGAGTCCGGATGAGAAAGTTATGCTCGACTTCGTGGACGTACACTACCAAAGATGTTGAGGGATTCTCTCTTCTAATTTGATTTTATTTTCCTAATTGCAATTCTTTTCTTTCTCTTTGATCATTTTTGCTTCCTGGACACCTAATTTTCGATTTGTACCTTTAAGATACCAAATCCACCAATTTAAACAGAAAATAAATTAATCCAAAAAAAAAAATCCACGTAAACGAGAACGTAGAGTTTTATTTCTACACTCCACTGTATCTATTTGATCTAGTGTTTTTGCTGTTGTTTGTTGATGCGTATTAAAGTCCTAGTATTGTAGTTCGTGTTTTGAAGAACGTTGTTGCGAATGCACTTTTGCGCATGTTTTTTTACATGTACGTTTGTGCATGTCCATTTGAGCGAGTGTGCTTGTGCAAGTTTGTTGATTTGTATTAATGTCCTAGGATTGTAGTTTGTGTTTTCATGATCCTTTTTGCGAATGCACTTTTGCGTGAGTACTTTTGTGCATGCCTTTGTATACTTACTTATGTGCGTTTCTTTCTAGCGACCGTTTTCGTGCACGTTTCTCGATGCGCATTCATGTCCTCGAACTGTATTACGTATTTTCATGATCACTTTTGGAATCCAATTTTGACCTTGTTCGAGTCCCAATTTGGATTTTTCACGTTTGACAGGAATTGTAGCCAGCTGAAATAGCTTTCTATTGCCGCCGAAAGTAGTTGATTTGGAGTCCGAATGAGAAAGTTATGCTCGACTTCGTGGACATACACTACCAAAGATGTTGAGGGATTCTCTCTTCTAATTTGATTTTATTTTCCTAATTGCAACTCTTTTCTTTCTCTTTGATCATTTTTGCTTCCTGGACACCTAATTTTCGATTTATACCTATAAGATACCAAATCCACCAATTCAAACAGAAAATTAATTAATCCAAAAAAAAAAAATCCACGTAAGCAAAAACGTTGAGTTTTATTTCTACAATACACTGTATCTATTTGATCTAGTGTTTTTGCTGTTGTTTGTTGATGCGTATTAAAGTCCTAGTATTGTAGTTCGTGTTTTGAAGAACGTTGTTGCGAATGCACTTTTGCGCATGTTTTTTTACATGTACGTTTGTGCATGTCCATTTGAGCGAGTGTGCTTGTGCATGTTTGTTGATTTGTATTAATGTCCTAGGATTGTAGTTTGTGTTTTCATGATCTTTTTTGCGAATGCACTTTTGGATGAGTACTTTTGTGCAAGCCTTTGTATACTTACTTATGTGCGTATCTTTCTAGCGACAGTTTTTGTGCACGTTTCTCGATGCGCATTCATGTCCTCGATCTGTAGTACGTATTTTCATGATCGCTTTTGGAATCCAATTTTGACCATGTTCGAGTCCGAATTTGGATTTTTCATGTTAGACAGGAATTGTAGCCAGCTGAAATAGCTTTCTTATGCTGCCAAAACCAGTTGATTTGGAGTCCGGATGAGAAAGTTATGCTCGACTTTGTGGACGTACACTACCAAAGATGTTGAGGGATGCTCTCTTCTAATTTGATTTTATTTTCCTAATTGCAACTCTTTTCTTTCTCTTTGATCATTTTTGCTTCCTGGTCACCTAATTTTGAATTTGTACCTATAAGATACCAAATCCACCAATTCAGACAGAAAATAAATTAATCCAAAAAAAAAAATCCACGTAAACGTATACCTAGAGTTTTATTTCTACACTCCACTGTATCTATTTGATCTAGTGTTTTTGCTGTGGTTTGTTGATGCGTATTAAATTCCTAGTATTGTAGTTCGTGTTTTGAAGAACGTTGTAGCAAATGCACTTTTGCGCATGTTTTTGTACATGTACGTTTGTGCATATTCATTTGAGCGAGTGTGCTTGTGCATGTTTGTTGATTTGTATTAATGTCCTAGGATTGTAGTTTGTGTTTTCACGATCCTTTTTGCGAATGCACTATTGCGTGAGTACTTTTGTGCATGCCTTTGTATACTTACTTATGTGCGTATCTTTCTAACGAGAGTTTTTGTGCACGTTTCTCGATGCGAATTCATGTCCTCGAACTGTAGTACGTATTTTCATGATTGCTTTTGGAATCCCATTTTGACCTTGTTCGAGTCCGAATTTGGATTTTTCACGTTAGACAAGAATTGTAGCCAGTTGAAATAGCTTTCTTATGCCGCCAAAACCAGTTGATTTGGAGTCCGGATGAGAAAGTTATGCTCGACTTCGTGGACGTACACTACCAAAGATGTTGAGGGATTCTCTCTTCTAATTTGATTTTATTTTGCTAATTGCAACTCTTTTCTTTCTCTTTGATCATTTTTGCTTCCTGGACACCTAAATTTCAATTTGTACGTATAAGATACCAAATCCACCAATTCAAAAAGAAAATAAATTAATCCAAAAAAAAAAATCCACGTAAACGTAAACGTAGAGTTTTATTTCTACTTTCCACTGTATCTATTTGATCTAGTGTTTTTGCTGTTGTTTGTTGATGCGTATTAAAGTCCTAGTATTATAGTTCTTTTTTTGAAGAACGTTGTTGCGAATGCACTTTTGCACATGTTTTTTTACATGTACGTTTGTGCATGTCCAATTGAGCGAGTGTGCTTGTGCAAGTTTGTTGGTATTAATGTCCTAGGATTGTAGTTTGTGTTTTCATGATCCTTTTTGCGAATGCACTTTTGCGTGAGTACTTTTGTGCATGCCTTTGTATACTAACTTATGTGCGTTTCTTTCTAGCGACAGTTTTCGTGCACGTTTCTCGATGCGCATTCATGTCCTCGAACTGTAGTACGTATTTTCATGATCACTTTTGGAATCCAATTTTGACAATGCTCGAGTCCGAATTTGGATTTTTCACGTTAGACAAGAATTGTAGCCATCTGAAATAGCTTTCTTATGCCGCCGGAACAAGTTGATTTGGAGTCCGGATGAGAAAGTTATGCTCGACTTCGTGGACGTACACTACCAAAGATGTTGAGGGATTCTCTCTTCTAATTTGATTTTATTTTCCTAATTGCAACTCTTTTCTTTCTCTTTGATCATTTTTGCTTCCTGGACACCTAATTTTCAATTTGTACCTATAAGATACCAAATCCACCAATTCAGACAGAAAATAAATTAATCCAAAAAAAAAATCCACGTAAACGTAAACCTAGAGTTTTATTTCTACACTCCACTGTATCTATTTGATCTAGTGTTTTTGCTGTTGTTTGTTGATGCGTATTAAAGTCCTAGTATTGTAGTTCGTGTTTTGAAGAACGTTGTTGCCAATGCACTTTTGCGCATGTGTTTTTACATGTACGTTTGTGCATGTTCATTTGAGCGAGTGTGCTTGTGCATGTTTGTTGATTTGTATTAATGTCCTAGGATTGTAGTTTGTGTTTTCATGATCTTTTTTGCGAATGCACTTTTGCGTGAGTACTTTTGTGCATGCCTTTGTATACTTACTTATGTGCGTATCTTTCTAGCGACAGTTTTTGTGCACGTTTCTCGATGCGAATTCATGTCCTCGAACTGTGGTACGTATTTTCATGATCGCTTTTGGAATCCAATTTTGACCTTGTTCGAGTCCGAATTTGGATTTTTCACGTTAGACAGGAATTGTAGCCAGCTGAAATAGCTTTCTTATGCTGCCAAAACCAGTTGATTTGGAGTCCGGATGAGAAAGTTATGCTCGACTTTGTGGACGTACACTACCAAAGATGTTGAGGGATGCTCTCTTCTAATTTGATTTTATTTTCCTAATTGCAACTCTTTTCTTTCTCTTTGATCATTTTTGCTTCCTGGTCACCTAATTTTGAATTTGTTCCTATAAGATACCAAATCCACCAATTCAGACAGAAAATAAATTAATCCAAAAAAAAAAAATCCACGTAAACGTATACCTAGAGTTTTATTTCTACACTCCACTGTATCTATTTGATCTAGTGTTTTTGCTGTGGTTTGTTGATGCGTATTAAATTCCTAGTATTGTAGTTCGTGTTTTGAAGAACGTTGTAGCAAATGCACTTTTGCGCATGTTTTTGTACATGTACGTTTGTGCATATTCATTTGAGCGAGTGTGCTTGTGCATGTTTGTTGATTTGTATTAATGTTCTAGGATTGTAGTTTGTGTTTTCACGATCCTTTTTGCGAATGCACTATTGCGTGAGTACTTTTGTGCATGCCTTTGTATACTTACTTATGTGCGTATCTTTCTAACGAGAGTTTTTGTGCACGTTTCTCGATGCGAATTCATGTCCTCGAACTGTAGTACGTATTTTCATGATTGCTTTTGGAATCCCATTTTGACCTTGTTCGAGTCCGAATTTGGATTTTTCACGTTAGACAAGAATTGTAGCCAGTTGAAATAGCTTTCTTATGCCGCCAAAACCAGTTGATTTGGAGTCCGGATGAGAAAGTTATGCTCGACTTCGTGGACGTACACTACCAAAGATGTTGAGGGATTCTCTCTTCTAATTTGATTTTATTTTGCTAATTGCAACTCTTTTCTTTCTCTTTGATCATTTTTGCTTCCTGGACACCTAAATTTCAATTTGTACGTATAAGATACCAAATCCACCAATTCAAAAAGAAAATAAATTAATCCAAAAAAAAAAATCCACGTAAACGTAAACGTAGAGTTTTATTTCTACTTTCCACTGTATCTATTTGATCTAGTGTTTTTGCTGTTGTTTGTTGATGCGTATTAAAGTCCTAGTATTATAGTTCTTTTTTTGAAGAACGTTGTTGCGAATGCACTTTTGCACATGTTTTTTTACATGTACGTTTGTGCATGTCCAATTGAGCGAGTGTGCTTGTGCAAGTTTGTTGGTATTAATGTCCTAGGATTGTAGTTTGTGTTTTCATGATCCTTTTTGCGAATGCACTTTTGCGTGAGTACTTTTGTGCATGCCTTTGTATACTAACTTATGTGCGTTTCTTTCTAGCGACAGTTTTCGTGCACGTTTCTCGATGCGCATTCATGTCCTCGAACTGTAGTACGTATTTTCATGATCACTTTTGGAATCCAATTTTGACAATGCTCGAGTCCGAATTTGGATTTTTCACGTTAGACAAGAATTGTAGCCAGCTGAAATAGCTTTCTTATGCCGCCGGAACAAGTTGATTTGGAGTCCGGATGAGAAAGGTATGCTCGACTTCGTGGACGTACACTACCAAAGATGTTGAGGGATTCTCTCTTCTAATTTGATTTTATTTTCCTAATTGCAACTCTTTTCTTTCTCTTTGATCATTTTTGCTTCCTGGACACCTAATTTTCAATTTGTACCTACAAGATACCAAATCCACCAATTCAGACAGAAAATAAATTAATCCAAAAAAAAAATCCACGTAAACGTAAACCTAGAGTTTTATTTCTACACTCCACTGTATCTATTTGATCTAGTGTTTTTGCTGTTGTTTGTTGATGCGTATTAAAGTCCTAGTATTGTAGTTCGTGTTTTGAAGAACGTTGTTGCCAATGCACTTTTGCGCATGTGTTTTTACATGTACGTTTGTGCATGTTCATTTGAGCGAGTGTGCTTGTGCATGTTTGTTGATTTGTATTAATGTCCTAGGATTGTAGTTTGTGTTTTCATGATCTTTTTTGCGAATGCACTTTTGCGTGAGTACTTTTGTGCATGCCTTTGTATACTTACTTATGTGCGTATCTTTCTAGCGACAGTTTTTGTGCACGTTTCTCGATGCGAATTCATGTCCTCGAACTGTGGTACGTATTTTCATGATCGCTTTTGGAATCCAATTTTGACCTTGTTCGAGTCCGAATTTGGATTTTTCACGTTAGACAGGAATTGTAGCCAGCTGAAATAGCTTTCTAATGCCGCCGGAACCAGTTGATTTGGAGTCCGGATGAGAAAGTTATGCTCGACTTCATGGACGTACACTACCAAAGATGTTGAGGGATTCTCTCTTCTAATTTGATTTTATTTTCCTAATTGCAACTCTTTTCTTTCTCTTTGATCATTTTTGCTTCCTGGACAACTAATTTTTGATTTGTACCTATAATATACCAAATCCACCAATTCAAACAGAAAATAAATTAATCCAAAAAAAAAATCCACGTAAACGAAAACGTAGAGTTTTATTTCTACACTCCACTGTATCTATTTGATCTAGTGTTTTTGCTGTTGTTTGTTGATGCGTTTTAAAGTCCTAGTATTTTAGTTCGTGTTTTGAAGAACGTTGTTGCGAATGCACTTTTGCGCATGTTTTTTTACATGTACGTTTGTGCATGTCCATTTGAGCGAGTGTGCTTGTGCATGTTTGTTGATTTGTATTAATGTCCTAGGATTGTAGTTTGTGTTTTCAAGATCCTTTTTGCGAATGCACTTTTGCGTGAGTACTTTTGTGCATGCCTTTGTATACTTACTTATGTGCGTATCTTTCTAGCGACGGTTTTTGTGCACGTTTCTCGATGCGCATTCATGTCCTCGAACTGTAGTACGTATTTTCATGATCGCTTTTGGAATCCAATTTTGACCTTGTTCGAGTCCGAATTTGGATTTTTCACGTTAGACAGGAATTGTAGCCAGCTGAAATAGCTTTCTTATGCCGCGAAAAGCAGTTCATTTGGAGTCCGGATGAGAAAGTTATGCTCGACTTCGTGGACGTACACTACCAAAGATGTTGAGGGATTCTCTCTTCTAATTTGATTTTTTTTCCTAATTGCAACTCTTTTCTTTCTCTTTGATTATTTTTGCTTCCTGGACACCTAATTTTCAATTTGTACCTATAAGATACCAAATCCACCAATTCAAACAGAAAATAAATTAATCCAAAAAAAAAATCCACGTAAACGTAAACCTAGAGTTTTATTTCTACACTCCCCAGTATCTATTTGATCTAGTGTTTTTGCTGTTGTTTGTTGATGCGTATTAAAGTCCTAGTATTGTAGTTCGTGTTTTGAAGAACGTTGTTGCAAATGCACTTTTGCGCATGTGTTTTTACATGTACGTTTGTGCATGTTCATTTGAGCGAGTGTGCTTGTGCATGTTTGTTGATTTGTATTAATGTCCTAGGATTGTAGTTTGTGTTTTCATGATCCTTTTTGCGAATGCACTTTAGGGTGAGTACTTTTGTGCATGCCTTTGTATACTTACTTAATTGCGTATCTTTCTAGCGACAGTTTTTGTGCACGTTTCTCGATGCGCATTCATGTCCTCGAACTGTAGTACGTATTTTCATGATCGCTTTTGGAATCCAATTTTGACCTTGTTCGAGTCCGAATTTGGATTTTTCACGTTAGACAGGAATTGTAGCCAGCTGAAATATCTTTCTAATGTCGCCGGAACCAGTTGATTTGGAGTCCGGATGAGAAAGTTATGCTCGATTTCGTGGACGTACACTACCAAAGATGTTGAGGGATTCTCTCTTCTAATTTGATTTTCTTTTCCTAATTGCAACTTTTTTCTTTCTCTTTGATCATTTTTGCTGCCTGGACACCTAATTTTCGATTTGTACCTATAAGATACCAAATCCACCAATTCAAACATAAAATAATTTAATCCAAAAAAAAAATCCACTTAAACGTAAACGTAGAGTTTTATTTCTACACTCCACTGTATCTTTTTTATCTAGTGTTTTTGCTGTTGTTTATTGATGCGTATTAAAGTCCTAGTATTGTAGTTCGTGTTTTTAAGAACGTTGTTGCGAATGCAATTTTGCGCATGTTTTTTTACATGTACGTTTGTGCATATGTCCATTTGAGCGAGTGTGCTTGTGCATGTTTGTCGTTGATTTGTATTAATGTCCTAGTATTGTAGTTTGTGTTTTCATGATCCTTTTTGCGAATGCACTTTTGCGTGAGTACTTTTGTACATGCCTTTATATACTTACTTATGTGCGTATCTTTCTAGCGACATTTTTTGTGCACGTTTCTCGATGCGCATTCATGTCCTCGAACTGTAGTACGTATTTTCATGATCGCTTTTGGAATCCAATTTTGACCATGTTCGAGTCCAAATTTGGATTTTTCACGTTAGACAGGAATTGTAGCCAGCTAAAATAGCTTTCTAATGCCGCCGGAACCAGTTGATTTGGAGTCCGGATGAGAAAGTTATGCTCGACTTCGTGGACGTACACTACCAAAGATGTTGAGGGATTCTCTCTTCTAATTTGATTTTATTTTCCTAATTGCAACTCTTTTCTTTCTCTTTGATCATTTTTGCTTCCTGGACACCTTATTTTCGATTTGTACCTATAAGATACCAAATCCACCAATTCAAACAGAAAATAAATTAATCCAAAAAAAAAAATCCACGTAAACATAAACGTAGAGTTTTATTTCTACACTCCACTGTATCTATTTGATCTAGTGTTTTTGCTGTTGTTTGTTGATGCGTATTAAAGTCCTAGTATTGTAGTTCGTGTTTTGAAGAACATTGTTGCGAATGCACTTTTGCGCATGTTTTTTTACATGTACGTTTGTGCATGTCCATTTGAGCGAGTGTGCTTGTGCATGTTTGTTGATTTGTATTAATGTCCTAGGATTGTAGTTTGTGTTTTCATGATCCTTTTTGCGAATGCACTTTTGCGTGAGTACTTTTACGCATGCCTTTGTATACTTACTTATGTGCGTATCTTTCTAGCGACAGTTTTTGTGCACGTTTCTCGATGCGCATTCATGTCCTCGAACTGTAGTACGTATTTTCATGATCGCTTCTGGAATCCAATTTTGACCTTGTTCGAGTCCGAATTTGGATTTTTCACGTTAGACAGGAATTGTAGCCAGCTGAAATAGCTTTCTTATGCTGCCAAAACCAGTTGATTTGGAGTCCGGATGAGAAAGTTATGCTCGACTTCGTGGACGTACACTACCAAAGATGTTGAGGGATTCTCTCTTCTAATTTGATTTTATTTTCCTAATTGCAACCCTTTTCTTTCTCTTTGATCATTTTTGCTTCCTAGACACCTAATTTTCAATTTGTACCTATAAGATACCAAATCCACCAATTCAAACAGAAAATAAATTAATCCAAAAAACAAAATCCACGTAAACGTAAACCTAGAGTTTTATTTCTACACTCCACTGTATCTATTTGATCTACTGTTTTTGCTGTTGTTTGTTGATGCGTATTAAAGTCCTAGTATTGTAGTTCGTGTTTTGAAGAACGTTGTTGCGAATGCACTTTTGCGCATGTTATTTTACATGTACGTTTGTGCATGTCCATTTGAGCGAGTGTGCTTGTGCATGTTTGTTGATTTGTATTAATGTCCTAGGATTGTAGTTTGTGTTTTCATGATCTTTTTTGCGAATGCACTTTTGCGTGATTACTTTTGTGCATGCCTTTGTATACTTACTTATGCGCGTATCTTTCTAGCGACAGTTTTTGTGCACGTTCTCGATGCGCATTCATGTCCTCGAACTGTAGTACGTATTTTCATGATTGCTTTTGGAATCCAATTTTGACCATGTTCGTGTCCGAATTTGGATTTTTCACGTTAGACAGGAATTGTAGCCAGCTGAAATAGCGTTCTAATGCCGCCGCAAACCAGTTGATTTGGAGTCCAGATGAGAAAGTTATGCTCGACTTCGTGGACGTACACTACAAAAGATGTCGAGGGATTCTCTCTTCTAATTTGATTTTATTTTCCTAATTGCAACTCTTTTCTTTCTCTTTGATCATTTTTGCTTCTTGGACACCTTATTTTCGATTTGTACCTATAAGATACCAAATCCACTAATTCAAACAGAAAATAAATTAATCCAAAAAAAAAAATCCACGTAAACGTAAACGTAGAGTTTTATTTCTACACTCCACTGTATCATTTTTATATAGTGTTTTTGCTGTTGTTTATTGATGCGTATTAAAGTCCTAGTATTGTAGTTCGTGTTTTTAAGAACGTTGTTCCGAATGCAATTTTGCGCATGTTTTTTTACATGTACGTTTGTGCATGTCCATTTGAGCGAGTGTGCTTGTGCATGTTTGTCGTTGATTTGTATTAATGTCCTAGTATTGTAGTTTGTGTTTTCATGATCCTTTTTGTGAATGCACTTTTGCGTGAGTACTTTTGTGCATGCCTTTGTATACTTACTTATGTGCGTTTCTTTCTAGTGACAGTTTTTGTGCACGTTTCTCGATGCGCATTCATGTCCTCGAACTGTAGTACGTATTTTCATGATCACTTTTGGAATCCAATTTTGACCTTGTTGTACTCCGAATTTGGATTTTTCACATTAGACAGGAATTGTAGCTAGCTGAAATAGCTTTCTTATGCCCCAAAACCAGTTGATTTGGAGACCGGATGAGAAAGTTATGCACGACTTCGTGGACGTACACTACCAAAGATGTTGAGGGATTCTCTCTTCTAATTTGATTTTATTTTCCTAATTGCAACTCTTTTCTTTCTCTTTGATCATTTTTGCTTCCTGGACACCTTATTTTCGATTTCTACCTATAAGATACCAAATCCACCAATTCAAACAGAAAATAAATTAATCCAAAAAAAAATCCACGTAAACGTAAACGTAGAGTTTTATTTCTACACTCCACTGTATCTATTTGATCTAGTGTTTTTGGTGTTGTTTGTTGATGCGTATTAAAGTCCTAGTATTGTAGTTCGTGTTTTGAAGAACGTTGTTGCGAATGCACTTTTGCGCATGTTTTTTTACATGTACGTTTGTGCATGTCCATTTGAGCGAGTGTGCTTGTGCATGTTTGTTGATTTGTATTAATGTCCTAGGATTGTAGTTTGTGTTTTCATGATCCTTTTTGCGAATGCACTTTAGGGTGAGTACTTTTGTGCATGCCTTTGTATACTTACTTAATTGCATATCTTTCTAGCGACAGTTTTTGTGCACGTTTCTCGATGCGCATTCATGTCCTCGAACTGTAGTACGTATTTTCATGATCGCTTTTGGAATCCAATTTTGACCTTGTTCTACTCCGAATTAGGATTTTTCACGTTAGACAGGAATTGTAGCAAGCTGAAATAGCTTTCTTATGCCCCAAAACCAGTTGATTTGGAGACCGGATGAGAAAGTTATGCACGACTTCGTGGACGTACACTACCAAAGATGTTGAGGGATTCTCTCTTCTAATTTGATTTTATTTTCCTAATTGCAACTCTTTTCTTTCTCTTTGATCATTTTTGCTTCCTGGACACCTTATTTTCGATTTCTACCTATAAGATACCAAATCCACCAATTCAAACAGAAAATAAATTAATCCAAAAAAAAATCCACGTAAACGTAAACGTAGAGTTTTATTTCTACACTCCACTGTATCTATTTCATCTAGTGTTTTTGCTGTTGTTTGTTGATGCGTATTAAAGTCCTAGTATTGTAGTTCGTGTTTTGAAGAACGTTGTTGCGAATGCACTTTTGCGCATGTTTTTTTACATGTACGTTTGTGCATGTCCATTTGAGCGAGTGTGCTTGTGCATGTTTGTTGATTTGTATTAATGTCCTAGGATTGTAGTTTGTGTTTTCATGATCCTTTTTGCGAATGCACTTTAGGGTGAGTACTTTTGTGCATGCCTTTTGTATACTTACTTAATTGCGTATCTTTCTAGCGACAGTTTTTGTGCACGTTTCTCAATGCGCATTCATGTCCTCGAACTGTAGTACGTATTTTCATGATCGCTTTTGGAATCCAATTTTGACCTTGTTCGAGTCCGAATTTGGATTTTTCACGTTAGACAGGAATTGTAGCCAGCTGAAATAGCTTTCTTATGCCCCAAAACCAGTTGATTTGGAGACCGGATGAGAAAGTTATGCACGACTTCGTGGACGTACACTACCAAAGATGTTGAGGGATTCTCTCTTCTAATTTGATTTTATTTTCCTAATTGCAACTCTTTTCTTTCTCTTTGATCATTTTTGCTTCCTAGACACCTAATTTTCAATTTGTACCTATAAGATTCCAAATCCACCAATTCAAACAGAAAATAAATTAATCCAAAAACAAATCCACGTAAACGTAAACCTAGAGTTTTATTTCTACACTCCACTGTATCTATTTGATCTAGTGTTTTTGCTGTTGTTTGTTGATGAGTATTAAAGTCCTAGTATTGTAGTTCGTGTTTTGAAGAACATTGTTGCAAATGCACTTTTGCGCATGTTTTTTTACATGTACGTTTGTGCATGTTCATTTGAGCGAGTGTGCTTGTGCATGTTTGTTGATTTGTATTAATTTCCTAGGATTGTAGTTTGTGTTTTCATGATCCTTTTTGCGAATGCACTATTGTGTGAGTACTTTTGTGCATGCCTTTGTATCCTTACTTATGTGCGTATCTTTCTAACGAGAGTTTTTGTGCACGTTTCTCGATGCGCATTCATGTCCTCGAACTGTAGTACGTATTTTCCTGATCGCTTTTGGAATCCAATTTTGACCATGTTCGAGTCCGAATTTGGATTTTTCACGTTAGACAGGAATTGTAGCCAGCTGAAATAGCTTTCTAATGCCGCCGGAACCAGTTGATTTGGAGACCGGATGAGAAATTTATGCTCGACTTCGTGGGCGTACACTACCAAAGATGTAGAGGGATTCTCTCTTCTAATTTGATTTTATTTTCCTAATTGCAACTCTTTTCTTTCTCTTTGATCATTTTTGCTTCCTAGACACCTAATTTTCGATTTGTACCTATAAGATACCAAATCCACCAATTCAAACAGAAAATAAATTAATCCAAAAAAAAATCCACGTAAACGAAAACGTAGAGTTTTATTTCTACACTCCACTGTATCTATTTGATCTAGTGTTTTTGCTGTTGTTTGTTGATGCGTATTAAATTTCTAGTATTGTATTTCGTGTTTGGAAGAACGTTGTTGCGAATGCACTTTTGCGCATGTTTTTTTACATGTACGTTTGTGCATGTCCATTTGAGCGAGTGTGCTTGTGCATGTTTGTTGATTTGTATTAATGTCCTAGGATTGTAGTTTGTGTTTTCATGATCCTTTTTGCGAATGCACTTTTGCGTGAGTACTTTTGTGCATGCCTTCGTATACTTACTTATGTGCGTATCTTTCTAGCAAGAGTTTTTGTGCACGTTTCTCGATGCGCATTCATGTCCTCGAACTGTAGTACGTATTTTCATGATCACTTTTGGAATCCAATTTTGACCTTGTTCGAGTCCAAATTTGGATTTTTCAGGTTAGACAGGAATTGTAGCCAGCTGAAATAGCTTTCTTATGCCCCAAAACCAGTTGATTTGGAGACCGGATGAGAAAGTTATGCACGACTTCGTGGACGTACACTACCAAAGATGTTGAGGGATTCTCTCTTCTAATTTGATTTTATTTTCCTAATTGCAACTCTTTTCTTTCTCTTTGATCATTTTTGCTTCCTGGACACCTTATTTTCGATTTCTACCTATAAGATACCAAATCCACCAATTCAAACAGAAAATAAATTAATCCAAAAAAAAATCCACGTAAACGTAAACGTAGAGTTTTATTTCTACACTCCACTGTATCTATTTGATCTAGTGTTTTTGCTGTTGTTTGTTGATGCGTATTAAAGTCCTAGTATTGTAGTTCGTGTTTTGAAGAACGTTGTTGCGAATGCACTTTTGCGCATGTTTTTTTACATGTACGTTTGTGCATGTCCATTTGAGCGAGTGTGCTTGTGCATGTTTGTTGATTTGTATTAATGTCCTAGGATTGTAGTTTGTGTTTTCATGATCCTTTTTGCGAATGCACTTTTGCGTGAGTACTTTTGTGCATGCCTTCGTATACTTACTTATGTGCGTATCTTTCTAGCAAGAGTTTTTGTGCACGTTTCTCGATGCGCATTCATGTCCTCGAACTGTAGTACGTATTTACATGATCGCTTTTGGAATCCAATTTTGACCTTGTTCTACTCCGAATTTGGATTTTTCACATTAGACAGGAATTGTAGCTAGCTGAAATAGCTTTCTTATGCCCCAAAACCAGTTGATTTGGAGACCGGATGAGAAAGTTATGCTCGACTTCGTGGACGTACACTACCAAAGATGTTGAGGGATTCTCTCTTCTAATTTGATTTTATTTTCCTAATTGCAACTCTTTTCTTTCTCTTTGATCATTTTTGCTTCCTGGACACCTTATTTTCGATTTCTACCTATAAGATACCAAATCCACCAATTCAAACAGAAAATAAATTAATCCAAAAAAAAATCCACGTAAACGTAAACGTAGAGTTTTATTTCTACACTCCACTGTATCTATTTGATCTAGTGTTTTTGCTGTTGTTTGTTGATGCGTATTAAAGTCCTAGTATTGTAGTTCGTGTTTTGAAGAACGTTGTTGCGAATGCACTTTTGCGCATGTTTTTTTACATGTACGTTTGTGCATGTCCATTTGAGCGAGTGTGCTTGTGCATGTTTGTTGATTTGTATTAATGTCCTAGGATTGTAGTTTGTGTTTTCATGATCCTTTTTGCGAATGCACTTTAGGGTGAGTACTTTTGTGCATGCCTTTGTATACTTACTTAATTGCGTATCTTTCTAGCGACAGTTTTTGTGCACGTTTCTCAATGCGCATTCATGTCCTCGAACTGTAGTACGTATTTTCATGATCGCTTTTGGAATCCAATTTTGACCTTGTTCGAGTCCGAATTTGGATTTTTCACGTTAGACAGGAATTGTAGCCAGCTGAAATAGCTTTCTTATGCCCCAAAACCAGTTGATTTGGAGACCGGATGAGAAAGTTATGCACGACTTCGTGGACGTACACTACCAAAGATGTTGAGGGATTCTCTCTTCTAATTTGATTTTATTTTCCTAATTGCAACTCTTTTCTTTCTCTTTGATCATTTTTGCTTCCTAGACACCTAATTTTCAATTTGTACCTATAAGATTCCAAATCCACCAATTCAAACAGAAAATAAATTAATCCAAAAACAAATCCACGTAAACGTAAACCTAGAGTTTTATTTCTACACTCCACTGTATCTATTTGATCTAGTGTTTTTGCTGTTGTTTGTTGATGAGTATTAAAGTCCTAGTATTGTAGTTCGTGTTTTGAAGAACATTGTTGCAAATGCACTTTTGCGCATGTTTTTTTACATGTACGTTTGTGCATGTTCATTTGAGCGAGTGTGCTTGTGCATGTTTGTTGATTTGTATTAATTTCCTAGGATTGTAGTTTGTGTTTTCATGATCCTTTTTGCGAATGCACTATTGTGTGAGTACTTTTGTGCATGCCTTTGTATCCTTACTTATGTGCGTATCTTTCTAACGAGAGTTTTTGTGCACGTTTCTCGATGCGCATTCATGTCCTCGAACTGTAGTACGTATTTTCCTGATCGCTTTTGGAATCCAATTTTGACCATGTTCGAGTCCGAATTTGGATTTTTCACGTTAGACAGGAATTGTAGCCAGCTGAAATAGCTTTCTAATGCCGCCGGAACCAGTTGATTTGGAGACCGGATGAGAAATTTATGCTCGACTTCGTGGGCGTACACTACCAAAGATGTAGAGGGATTCTCTCTTCTAATTTGATTTTATTTTCCTAATTGCAACTCTTTTCTTTCTCTTTGATCATTTTTGCTTCCTAGACACCTAATTTTCGATTTGTACCTATAAGATACCAAATCCACCAATTCAAACAGAAAATAAATTAATCCAAAAAAAAATCCACGTAAACGAAAACGTAGAGTTTTATTTCTACACTCCACTGTATCTATTTGATCTAGTGTTTTTGCTGTTGTTTGTTGATGCGTATTAAATTTCTAGTATTGTATTTCGTGTTTGGAAGAACGTTGTTGCGAATGCACTTTTGCGCATGTTTTTTTACATGTACGTTTGTGCATGTCCATTTGAGCGAGTGTGCTTGTGCATGTTTGTTGATTTGTATTAATGTCCTAGGATTGTAGTTTGTGTTTTCATGATCCTTTTTGCGAATGCACTTTTGCGTGAGTACTTTTGTGCATGCCTTCGTATACTTACTTATGTGCGTATCTTTCTAGCAAGAGTTTTTGTGCACGTTTCTCGATGCGCATTCATGTCCTCGAACTGTAGTACGTATTTTCATGATCACTTTTGGAATCCAATTTTGACCTTGTTCGAGTCCAAATTTGGATTTTTCAGGTTAGACAGGAATTGTAGCCAGCTGAAATAGCTTTCTAATGCCGCCGAAAGTAGTTGATTTGGAGTCCGAATGAGAAAGTTATGCTCGACTTCGTGAACGTACACTACCAAAGATGTTGAGGGATTCTCTCTTCTAATTTGATTTTATTTTCCTAATTGCAACTCTTTTCTTTCTCTTTGATCATTTTTGCTTCCTGGACACCTTATTTTCGATTTGTACCTATGAGATACCAAATCCACCAATTCAAACGGAAAATAAATTAATCCAAAAAAAAATCCACGTAAACGTAAACGTAGAGTTTTATTTCTACACTCCACTGTATCTATTTGATCTAGTGTTTTTGCTGTTGTTTGTTGATGCGTATTAAAGTCCTAGTATTGTAGTTCGTGTTTTGAAGAACGTTGTTGCGAATGCACTTTTGCGCATGTTTTTTTACATGTACGTTTGTGCATGTCCATTTGAGCGAGTGTGCTTGTGCATGTTTGTTGATTTGTATTAATGTCCTAGGATTGTAGTTTGTGTTTTCATGATCCTTTTTGCGAATGCACTTTTGCGTGAGTACTTTTGTGCATGCCTTCGTATACTTACTTATGTGCGTATCTTTCTAGCAAGAGTTTTTGTGCACGTTTCTCGATGCGCATTCATGTCCTCGAACTGTAGTACGTATTTACATGATCGCTTTTGGAATCCAATTTTGACCTTGTTCTACTCCGAATTTGGATTTTTCACATTAGACAGGAATTGTAGCTAGCTGAAATAGCTTTCTTATGCCCCAAAACCAGTTGATTTGGAGACCGGATGAGAAAGTTATGCACGACTTCGTGGACGTACACTACCAAAGATGTTGAGGGATTCTCTCTTCTAATTTGATTTTATTTTCCTAATTGCAACTCTTTTCTTTCTCTTTGATCATTTTTGCTTCCTGGACACCTTATTTTCGATTTCTACCTATAAGATACCAAATCCACCAATTCAAACAGAAAATAAATTAATCCAAAAAAAAATCCACGTAAACGTAAACGTAGAGTTTTATTTCTACACTCCACTGTATCTATTTGATCTAGTGTTTTTGCTGTTGTTTGTTGATGCGTATTAAAGTCCTAGTATTGTAGTTCGTGTTTTGAAGAACGTTGTTGCGAATGCACTTTTGCGCATGTTTTTTTACATGTACGTTTGTGCATGTCCATTTGAGCGAGTGTGCTTGTGCATGTTTGTTGATTTGTATTAATGTCCTAGGATTGTAGTTTGTGTTTTCATGATCCTTTTTGCGAATGCACTTTAGGGTGAGTACTTTTGTGCATGCCTTTGTATACTTACTTAATTGCGTATCTTTCTAGCGACAGTTTTTGTGCACGTTTCTCAATGCGCATTCATGTCCTCGAACTGTAGTACGTATTTTCATGATCGCTTTTGGAATCCAATTTTGACCTTGTTCGAGTCCGAATTTGGATTTTTCACGTTAGACAGGAATTGTAGCCAGCTGAAATAGCTTTCTTATGCCCCAAAACCAGTTGATTTGGAGACCGGATGAGAAAGTTATGCACGACTTCGTGGACGTACACTACCAAAGATGTTGAGGGATTCTCTCTTCTAATTTGATTTTATTTTCCTAATTGCAACTCTTTTCTTTCTCTTTGATCATTTTTGCTTCCTAGACACCTAATTTTCAATTTGTACCTATAAGATTCCAAATCCACCAATTCAAACAGAAAATAAATTAATCCAAAAACAAATCCACGTAAACGTAAACCTAGAGTTTTATTTCTACACTCCACTGTATCTATTTGATCTAGTGTTTTTGCTGTTGTTTGTTGATGAGTATTAAAGTCCTAGTATTGTAGTTCGTGTTTTGAAGAACATTGTTGCAAATGCACTTTTGCGCATGTTTTTTTACATGTACGTTTGTGCATGTTCATTTGAGCGAGTGTGCTTGTGCATGTTTGTTGATTTGTATTAATTTCCTAGGATTGTAGTTTGTGTTTTCATGATCCTTTTTGCGAATGCACTATTGTGTGAGTACTTTTGTGCATGCCTTTGTATCCTTACTTATGTGCGTATCTTTCTAACGAGAGTTTTTGTGCACGTTTCTCGATGCGCATTCATGTCCTCGAACTGTAGTACGTATTTTCCTGATCGCTTTTGGAATCCAATTTTGACCATGTTCGAGTCCGAATTTGGATTTTTCACGTTAGACAGGAATTGTAGCCAGCTGAAATAGCTTTCTAATGCCGCCGGAACCAGTTGATTTGGAGACCGGATGAGAAATTTATGCTCGACTTCGTGGGCGTACACTACCAAAGATGTAGAGGGATTCTCTCTTCTAATTTGATTTTATTTTCCTAATTGCAACTCTTTTCTTTCTCTTTGATCATTTTTGCTTCCTAGACACCTAATTTTCGATTTGTACCTATAAGATACCAAATCCACCAATTCAAACAGAAAATAAATTAATCCAAAAAAAAATCCACGTAAACGAAAACGTAGAGTTTTATTTCTACACTCCACTGTATCTATTTGATCTAGTGTTTTTGCTGTTGTTTGTTGATGCGTATTAAAGTCCTAATATTGTAGTTCGTGTTTTGAAGAACGTTGTTGCGAATGCACTTTTGCGCATGTTTTTTTACATGTACGTTTGTGCATGTCCATTTGAGCGAGTGTGCTTGTGCATGTTTGTTGATTTGTATTAATGTCCTAGGATTGTAGTTTGTGTTTTCATGATCCTTTTTGCGAATGCACTTTTGCGTGAGTACTTTTGTGCATGCCTTTGTATACTTACTTATGTGCGTATCTTTCTAGCGACAGTTTTTGTGCACGTTTCTCGATGCGCATTCATGTCCTCGAACTGTAGTACTTATTTTCATGATCGGTTTTGGAATCCAATTTTGACCTTGTTCGAGTCCGAATTTGGATTTTTCATGTTAGACAGGAATTGTAGCCAGCTGAAATATCTTTCTTATGCCGCCAAAACCAGTTGATTTGGTGTCCGGATGAGAAAGTTATGCTGGACTTCGTGGACGTACACTATCAAAGATGTTGAGGGATTCTATCTTCTAATTTGATTTTATTTTCCTAATTGCAACTCTTTTCTTTCTCTTTGATCATTTTTGCTTCCTGGACACCTAATTTTCAATTTGTACCCATAAGATACCAAATCCACCAATTCAAACAGAAAATAAATTAATCCAAAAAAAAAATCCACGTAAACGTAAACGTAGAGTTTTATTTCTACACTCCACTGTATCTATTTGATCTAGTGTTTTTGCTGTTGTTTGTTGATGCGTATTAAAGTCCTAGTATTGTAGTTCGTGTTTTGAAGAACGTTGTTGCAAATGCACTTTTGCGCATGTTTTTTTACATGTACGTTTGTGCATGACAGCTCGAGCCTCCGATTTGTCCTCGAACTGTAGTACTTATTTTCATGATCGGTTTTGGAATC